>CAUYUJ010006068.1:12500-56356 GCA_963575745.1 Prorocentrum cordatum | reverse complement strand
TCCCTCCGCCAGGCCGGGCGTGGGCAACGGGGGAGGGCGCGATGGGTCAATGGGCCAATGCGGGGGCAGGGATGCGGACACTGATGGCGAGATGGGAGGGGGGGGGTTACTGGAGGACGAGATGCGATGAACGAGGCGGGAGCAGGAAAATGACGCGGACGTGGAGGGCGCAGTCGCGGGGGCGGGGAAAGGAGCGGGAAAGCTGCGCGACGCATCACGGCCCAATGAGGGGGGGCGCGAGGACGGGGCGACATGCGACGGATCACACTTGCCTGGTCGGTCGCGCCATCGATGATCGACCCGTCCCTGGTCATGCTGCAGGACGGACAGATGGTCACCGACGCGATCCAGTCGCACTGACAACTGGGGCATGACCACGTCGCCTGGGGATCGGCGCGGAGGCGGGGGGGGTAAGGGGGGGGGATGCGAACGCAAGGGTTCGGTGTCGGCGATGGGCGATATGAGGCATCGTTCTGCCGACCTCAGACCCTCGCGCTTGCATCGCCCCGCTCCATCTTGATGGGGATAGAACGAGCCCCCCCCCCTCATCCCCTCCGCCCCCCTCCGCAGGCCTCTGGATCGCGCGCCGCGGTTGGGATCTCGACGTCGCTCAGCGCGTCGAGACCACCGGTAGACGACGCAGCTGACGGCACGCCCCTGAGCCTCCGCGCAGCTCGGCTCGCAACTGAGTCAGGCTCGACGCCGGGATCCACATCGGGCTGCTGAGTAGTTTCCTCCAGTATAGTTTCGATCGCCATGGTCCACTGCATCGCTTCACGCTGAGCATCATCATGGTCTGCCTGCTGCTGCGCTGGGCCCCCCGCTGATGCATCTGCTGCGGCGCTGCCTGCCTGCGGCTCTTGCCTGCTGCGGCACTGGGGCTCCAGCTGGGGCTCCTGTCCGCTGCGGCGCTGGGGCTCCTGTTCTGGCTCCTGCTGGGGTTCCTAGACATGTCAGAGAGCATGAAACCCCGGCGGCGGCGCGAGGCGCATGTGCAACCTTCGATGCAGTTATGCCAACTTGCGCACCACACGTAGTTGTCAGCATACGCGAATGGCTTCGGTGGGGGCCCCTGAAGGGGGAACGCCCTATCATATATTAATACAATGATATATTATATTCACACGGTGAGCGCGAGCACCACCCCTTCACCCCCACCTTCCCCCATCCTCGCGAGGCACCTTAGGAAGGGGGGGGTGACTGGACATACGACGCATGGACCACGTCGCTCCTGCACAGCCTCGGCCTTCGCCTGAGGGCTAGTCGGCGCGGCGTTGGCGGTCGCGGGCTCGGGCGCGGCCGTCGCCGTCGCCGTTGCCACGGGCGCGGCTGCAGCCCTGGGCGCCGCTGGCCTGGCTTCAGACCTTTTGATCTTGGGCCGGGTCTCGATCTCCTCGGCAAGGGCGTCTGCTTCGTCTTGCGACTCCCGAGCAGTGTCCGCAGACCCGTCATTGACAGATGCAACCTGGACGTCGGGCGCATTGGAGGGGTGGGTGGGCGATGGGGGAATGGGGGGGAGGGCAGAGGCGAGGGCGTGGGCAGGAGCGAAGAGGGGAACGATGAGCCGCAAGGTGACGCGCCCCTCGCCGCGGGGATCGACGCGTCGACGACGGCGACGCGACGACGAACGCGAATCGATGCCCCTGGGAGGCGAGGGCGACTCGCCAACGACCGACAATCGACAATCGTCAATCGCAATCGTCGAGGACAACGTCGCGACGACGACGCGGCGATCCCCGACGGCCGACGGCATCGGCCGACGGCGACGAGGGGCCCAGGAGCACACTGGGGTCCACAAGGCGAAGCAAGGCTCTGACTGCCAAACGGCATCAGACGAAGGCGGCGAGGCCAGACGGCCCGAGCTCCAAAAGGACAGGCCTCAGAGAGCCACGGGGGGGGGGGGGGAGGGGAGGAGCGAACTGGACCCCGATCCGCCGCCCCAACACTGTAGGGGGGACCAACCAACGCCCGCGCATCTGAATGGGGTGAGCCCCGAACCGAAGCTGGGCGAGAACCAAACGAGGCGGGGTCCTCGACCCCGCTGCGCCCAGTGCCAGAACCCCATGTGGCCACGAGAGAGCCCAGCGATCCCGCGAGAGAGCCACGATGACTCCGAGATGCGATGCAAGATGCGAAGATGAAAGATGCGATAGATGAACTATGCGATAGATGTTATGTGTTTTTATTTCGGTCACATCAGATCAGCCGATTTTTGCTGAAATGCGAACCATACCATCGTAATAGAACGGCCCACTACGAACCTACCCTAAGCCCCTAACCCTCAGCCTACCCTACCATCACACTGTGTACCGTACAATGACCGTACACCTGCGACGAACACATAAAACACGAAAATGCCTCCTATTGGAGAGCGAGCCCCCTGATGATTGGCAATCCTAGGGGATCGCGGTCATTCCGTTTGCAAGCCACTTGAGACTTGGGAACGTGCTTGCAACGAGGATGAGGGATGAGGTGAGGATGAGAAGGAGAGGACAATGAGGAAGGGAGCGTCTGTTCTCGACGAAATCGCCGAGCAGTCACGGAGAAAAGCGGGCAAGCACTAACTAATTACACGCGCGAATCCCGCACTGCCAAGCGCAGCAAAGCGAGCTATACACTATAAAACACTGAACACTGCATGCAAGCTGCCCTCTGCGATCCTCTCTGGGTCGCTGGGCGTCCAATTGTGTCTCTCCGCCTCGCTCTAGATACCGATCAAGAAGCGCTTGCGCTTCTTGCACCAAACCGCTTGCGCTGTCTCTACGCTAGAGACCGCGCCAGCGCCGAGGCAATTGCTCGACGATGCCGACGAAGGCGCAGACAGGTTCCGCCGCCCCAATAAAGAGGCCAGAGCGCGTTGGTCTGGGTGCTCCCGAAGCCCTGCCCCTCAGCCCTGCCCTAAGTAGCCTAAGTCCTAAGTCCTAAATCCTCTCATCATCCCCCCACCCCACCCCACTTAACTTAACCTCCCGCTAGCCCCTGGCAGCCCCATTAGCCGCCTTTGACCGACGACGTTTTACAGTTTGAAATCTGTCACCTTTCAGCACTTTCCCAAGCCAGCTAGGCCCTTAGCCAGTCCTTAGCCTTTTTGCCTTAGCCTTATTCCCGGCAGCCCCAGAAGCATGTCGCGCGGCGGAAGACGCGACAGCGCGCATGTTGGTTAAACTGCCCCAGGGCGACGATGGCGACGATGGCACGCGCGTCTGGCCGTCGTACTCGGAGAAGTCGTAGCTGCCGTAGCTGCCGTAGCTGCACTGCGGGCCAACGCCGCCGTCGCCCTCGGCGCTCGCCGTGGCCTTCTCCTTCTCGAAGACGCTCGCGCCCTTGGTGACCTTGGTGCTCTTGTAGCCGCCAACGGTCTCGCCGCCCATTGCCTCGGTGCTCTTGTAGCCGCCAACGCCCTCGGTGCTCTTGTAGCCGCCAACGGTCTCGCCGCCAACGTTCTCGGTGCTCTTGTAGCCGCCGACGCCCTCGGTGCTCTTGTAGCCGCCAACGCCCTCGATGGTCTTGTAGCCGCCAACGCCCGCGTAGCCGCCACCGCCCTCGATCCTGTAGCGCTTGCAGCCGCCGACGTTCTCGAAGCTCTTGTAGCCGCCGCCCACGAAGTTCTTGTAGCCGCCAACGCCCGCTGTAGCCGACGTAGCTCTCGTCGCGGAGACGCCCTGGCCCTGGCCCTTGTCACGGGCCGCGCCGTCATCGCTGCCCCAACCGTCAACCTCCCAACTCGGCTCCCACTTGTACCCCCAGTCGTCCTCGCCAAAGTCGTCCTCGCCAAAGCCGCACTCGCCAAAGCCGTACTCGCCGACGTCGTACTCGCCGACGTCGTTCTCGCCATAGCTGTTGAATACCTCCCTCCTCGGCCTGTCTAGCACGTGCATGGCCTCCAGCATGCCGACGACGTCGCGATGGCCAGTGGGCCTTCTGCACATTCCGTCCATGAAATGCATTGCTTCCACTTTGTCCCATGGGGCGGCTTCGTTCTCCCACGGGTACTCGGCGCTGCCGATGATGCTCGCGAGGCTCTTGCCGCCGCACTCGAGCACGTCCTCGTCATCCACGTCTCTCATGCGCAGGAACTTCTCGTCGAAGGGGATGCGGACGCCGTCGATAATCAGCCGCGTTGCCATCGCGAGGCAGCCCGATGGGGCAGATGGGATTGGACCAGCCCGACTGTTGGCAGTCCAACTGGCCAGCAAAATGCTCGAACCAGAAACTATACGGCACGGACAGACAGCGCGCCGCGGCCATTGCGTGAGCTCTCTTGGCAAGACTCTCAGCGCACAGTCAGAATCTGCAGCAAGGGCGGACCATAAATTGGACCATAAACCATACAGACGCGAGCCCCGTGAACAGCAGCCCCCAGGATTTCCAGAGAGATTGGCCAACGAACAAAGAAAAAGGCGAGATCCAGGTGCAAGGGCGCAAGGGCGCACCCGAGGAAAGCGTGTGCTCGTCCATATCCATACTAGGGATTTTGACTGTGGTGGTTTCAGACGACTCCTTTCATCTTGCATATGTGCTCACCGTGGTGGAATGAGGGCCAGCCGAGTCCTGGCCCCGGGGCCCGAGACTTGGCCTCGCGAGCTCATTAGACTCACGAGGTCCTCTGGGTATCTCCAACATTAATATGATCGACGATGTCGATGTCCCACGCATGACTCAAGAGCTTGGCTTAAGAGAGCTTAAGCAATGGCCGCGGCGGAGCCGCGCTCCCTCAAACACTCACATCAACAATGCTACATGCGACGCCTAGGAGAGACCAGGTTCAAGGTGCCATGCCACATCTGCAAGGTCTCGGAAACAAGCCGCCCCAAGATGCCCGAGAGAGCGCCTGGACCGTAAAGCAGCCCCCAGATCTTACGCGTTTTATGTTCAACGATGCCACCCAGAGACATGCAAGCAATTTGCCTGTCTGCTCGCCCTTCCCGCCCTCCGCCCCCCCCTTCCTCCCCCCTTCCTCCTCTATACTTCTCCTCGTGCCACTTCTCCGTTTGTCCTGCAATGTTTGCGCTCCTTCTGGCCCTCCTCCTCTTTCGGGCAAGTTATGCAATCCCAATCGACGCCTGCTACGCTGGGCCCCGAACAACACGCAACTGCGAGCCAGATGCGCCACGAACGGAAACGCAATCCACACGTGACCAGCGGTTGCGCCACAACGTATAGCGCCAAAGCATGGCTCACATGGGCCATCTGATCCATATGGGCCACATAGCCTAAGCATAAAGCTTGCAGCTTGCGCCGCGGGCCGTGGGTTGCGCAACAAGAAGAACTAATCCCCGAGAGTACCGAATTTTCTATGGAAAAGATGAGGAGGTTCGGAGAGTCGCAGGAGCAGCGGGAGGCGACGTGAGATTGGGGGCAAGAGGTCAACAGGCCAAGGACAAGGAGCCAGAAGGGAAAGAAGCGGTGATGGCAACGAAGAGGCGCCCCGCAGATGAAGAGAAGGAAGCCGGTCGGCCCCGCCTGGTCGGCGACCTCGGCTTCGGCGCGGGGCTGCACCGCCAGCTTCAGAGGCCGCTGCCCCGACAAGCCGGCCGCGTTCAGCTTGCGTTTCCCTCCCATGGCGGCGACGTCTGGAACGGGGGCGATGACTTGCACCTGCAAGAACAGCCTGAGACTGAGATACGAAGCCGGCCTGAGACACGAAGCGGCTGAGAATACATGAGACACGAGGGGCCCGACCAGGAGGGCCGCGACTTCGCGCGTCGAGGCGCGTGACTCTGTGCACTGCTGGGAACGCCATGCTGTTCGCAACGCCGTTTCGTTGTTTTCTGCCCCGAGAAGCCCGACGGGAGCCCCGACGCCCCCCCCCGAGAGCCCAAGAGGCCCCACGCGCCCCCGAGCCGTCATCCGCGAGCTCCGAGTCAACATCTATGGACCATGGACCACTACGGACTATGGCGTTTGACCCGCGACCCAGGCACGGCGGCGGATGTTGCCGCAGGCATCTGGGTGCACTTCTCTTGTCTCTTATCAAACCTATGTGCCTATTTGATATATGTGCTACATGCGGTAGTGCAGCGGATGCCAATGTGCTTAAAGAGATATGCGATATGCGCGTGTATGCCGCTTCCCTCTTCGCATTGCCAAACTGCGATACTAGTACGATCGTCTAATATAGTCTATATAGTCTATAAATTATGAACTATTGGCGGAGGGGGCGTGCCGACTCCATCTGGCCTGCGGCCTCTGGGTCAGCACGTTGGCGTCATTTTTGCTGCAAAGCTGAGGCGGCCATCGCTCGCCCGTCGCCGCCAGTCCATTAGGGCTGATGTCTGAAACAAGACATCCGCCATCATCACTATCTATTCTTTCGAATGCGCCAGAATAGCGCGCATCCCGCGGGACCTGGCGCCCGGGAGACAAAATTTGCAATCATCACTACGTGCACGCTGCAACTGGGGCGGGGGCGACGCCCCCTCCCGCGAAAAAAACGCATTGAACATCATACATAAATCATAACTCACACAAAAAATCATCAAGGCCAAATTGCCAAGGCCATCTCGTCGAGCTCCTCCTGCGATTCCTCGCAATCCATAATCCTGCAGTTCACCGCGACATGCTCAGACCTGGCATTGTCCTCGTCAAACCTGGCGCCGTGGCCAACCAAGAGCCACTTGCATACTCTCCTGCGACCCTCCAGGGTGGGCATTGAAAGGTTTTTCTTGCACTGGCATTTGATATCCCAGGCATTCTGATGCTGGCCACAAGTGGCGCCCCACCCACTCTGGATTCCAGCCTTATGGACGGGGGCCACCATCCAGGGGGACGAATTGGACTGCTCGGGCCAGCGGAAGCCCCTCGCCTTACGTGGAGGCCGCGCTGCTCCTGTGGGCGGCGACGGCGGAGAGGGCGGCGGGGGCGGCGCGGGGTCTTCCCCTCCGACATCGTCACCCCCATCCCCGCCGCCAGCGATTCCGCCCTCATCGTCGCCGCCTCCAGGGCCCTCGTCATCGCCGCCTCTGGGGCCTCCTGGGTCCTCTGAATCTCTCGAATCCTCCGAGGATGCCCATTCAGAAGAATCGCCGTCACCACTTGGGGCCCTCGGCGCAGCGCCTGCAGCTGCCGGCCCACCGGCAGCGGCGGCTCCACCGGCAGCGGCGGCTCCACCAGCGGGCACCGGCGGGCGCTGCAAGAGCACGCCAGCACGCGGCGTGATCACCTGAGTCTGAGTCGGCCGAAGGCCCGACGACGCGATGACGATGACGACGGCTGCGACAAGGACCAGGATGACGACGACGGCCGCGGCGACGACTGCGACCGCGACGGCGACGGCGACGGCGACGACGACGACGACGACAATGATGCTGAAGATCACGGAGGAACGACGACGACGACGACGTCGACGATAACTAACGACGACTACGACCTCGAACGCCAACGAAGGCGAGGGAAAGGTCGCGGCGAGCAAGCTGGCACCGAACAAAACAACATAACGCGATGGGCACGAGGAGAGGCGGTAGAGGAGGAGGAGGAGGAGGAGGAGGAGGAGGAGGAGGAGGGGGAGCATCGATAGCAGCAAAGTTTTTGGGGAGGGGTCGCCTTCATGGGTCGAGGCCGACGTCTGTTCGGCGGCGGGGGGTCCTGAGGCTCGTCGGGGATGTCGGGGATGTCCCTCCGTGGCGGACGAGGCCTACTGCACTTCCCAGGCCAGATCCGCCTGCCGCCGTCGTTGGGCAGATATGCCGTCACTCTATCGCTGACGCGTGGGTCCGCCGAGTCATGAGACATCCGGGCGACAACTGCAGTCCTGACATTGCCGCGCAGCATCTCCTTGGCCAACTCCCACACTGTGCAAAAGTCGAACTCTTTGGCTGTCCGCTCTCGCAACGACAAGGTGTGAGACGCGCCCTGGACATCATGTATGACGCAGCTGATGAAGCAGTGAGTAATTTGACAACGCATGCGCCTCTCCCTTTTGCGCGCCAAATTCGCCGACCCAACGGGGTAGAGTCTAGAGGCGTGCTAAAAGTCCTGGTGACTGTTTCCGAGTGGTCTAGTTCGCGCGCGCGGGGCCGCCCCCGTGGATCCTCGGCCGACAAGTGCCCCAGCGAGGCCCCGGCAAGGCCCCCCCCTCGCAAGTCCGCCTCAGAGATGGCTTTGCCCCCAGCCTCAAGAAGGGCCAGAATGCCCCGAAGAGGTCGCCAAGATAATCTCTGAGTCAAGATCGCTCCAAGTCGCGCAGGATTGCCCCGAGACAAATCGAGAAGCCTTCCAGACGCCCCGCGCAGCTTCCAGGAGGCACTCCCAAAGAGGCCCCAGGGAGGAAACACCATCGGTTTCATTGCATTTTCCGATGATTCTCTCGTTATCGGATTTTCAGCTTCTCGACGCTCAATAGGCCTGCAAGACCACCCCAACCCCAGGACCCCAAGACCCAGGCAGCCTGGGAGGCCCCCGAGGGGGCCCCGAGATGGCCCAAGAGGGCCCAACCAACAACGGCCCCCAAGATCGCCGAATATGGCCCCAAGGTGGCCCCAAGAGCCCCAAGAGGTCAGGAGGAGATCACTAAGGGGCAACGAACCACCAAGCCGAGCCTTCCGCGCCAAGAGGGCCACATGAGTCATATGACATATGAGGCCCCGCGAGGCCCCCGAGAAAGCCCAGGAAGCCTCCTGGGGGCCCCCACGAGGCCCCCGAGAGGTCAAACCACCCAAAAAACACCAAAAGCCAAGAGCCGAAAAAGGGCGCAGGCAAACGCCTGCGATGGCACCGCACGGGCCGGCGGAATGAACGAAGCGACACGATAAACACACATGATCTGATCTTCCATCGGCGGGGCGCCCTCAGGGAACTCGGGCTGCTAGATGATCGCAAGAAACCGATGCACGTACTCGTCGTCCAAAGCCCTCTCTAAGTTGCGACCCAATTTCACTGCGTCCTCGTACACGTCGGCGTCGACCGTTGCGCACAATCCCAAATGAGCTTCTCCACAAGAGAAGCGATACGAATATTGGATGTCATCTGTGATGTCATGCTGATCGTGAACGACGTAAGAAGATGCGGTGAGGCGGCGCAATGTCCGGGCCTTCCCGCGAAAGCCATCCACCCCCGTCTGGCGCAAGCCTGGGTGGGCGGCGAGGAACGAAGATATCACCTCAGGTCGCACTGGCCATTCTCTATCTCCACAATCGACGAAGCCACCTTCCTGCCGGAGTTCTTCAAGCGCGGGGTCTGCCTCCACTCGCTCAAGTCCGAAAGCGTCGACGCCCTCATCTGCTGCCTGGGCCCTGCGTCGGCGGCCCTTCGCCAGCGGCACCTGCATGTCACTGAGGTTCTGGCGACTAGGGGACAATCGTCGACTGTCCTTCCTGCCCCGCGCCAGGTGGCGCTTCATCAAGCTGCTGGTGCAAGAAGAATCCGACCAGCCCTTGAGGCTACATAGTGTAGATCGTCTAGAGAGCGTTCTCTTCCTACCCCCTCCACCCCTTCGAGGAAGGGTTTGCCCCTCCCCCGCGCCCTTTCCGCGGGCCTGGACGGGGCGCCCCGCGAAGCGTCAGAGGTCAGAGGGCGTCGTTTCGCCCACGACGGCGCCGAGAGGGCCCCGGAGAATCCAAGATGGCCTCCGAGGTTGCTCCAGATGCCTGATGATGGTCCATATCCCGAGAGCTCCCCCAGGAGGCCGCCAACCGGGCAAAAACTCTTCCAAACCCGAAGGCAAATCAATGTGTCGTTGTTTTCTCGCCCTTTCGCGTCCGATGGCCTGCTGAGGCCTCAGGGCGGCCCCGGGATCGCCCGGGAGGGCGCGAAGAGAAGCCCGAGAGGCACCCCGCACGCGGCATCCATGCCGCATGCCCAGGCCCATCCCATGGCCCATGGCCCATGGCCCATGGCCCACGACGGCCCCGGGAGCGCCCTAGAGCGCTCCAAAAGGGATCCAAGAAGGGTCCACGAAGGGCCCGCGGAAGGGGAACTACGGAATTCTGGAAGGGGGAAGCCAATTAACTTGCCCCCCATCATTATCGATCTCCTCCAAGATGGCTCCAAGAGCGCCCCCGAAGCTTCGAGATCGCCCCGACAGGGCCCCGAGGGGCGCCCGCGCGGACCCAAGACCCAATAGGGCTCAAGAGGGGCCCTACATGAGGCCCTCAAGATACCCCCAAGAGCAAGCGGCCCCCAGAGGATCCACGAGGCACCCAAGACGCTCAAATAATGCCCTGGGCCAACCAAGACGCCGCATGCCGCATTGCCGCATGCCGCATGCCCCGCCCCCCCAAAAAGCCCCCCGACAGCTTCCAAACGACATTCGGGGGGGCTCCGAGAAGCATTCGAGAGGCTTGTGGCTCTTCTGAGAAGGACTCTTTATGGTCGCCCACTCCCGCCTCCTATTCCTTCTCCTCCTCCTCCTTCTGTTGCCCATCCTCATCTGCGTACTCCTCCCCCTCCCTGCTGCCTCCTCCCCCCTCCTCGTTCTTTTCCGCGCCCCCCTCCTTCCTCCTCCTCGCCCCCCCGTCCTCCTCCTCCTCCTCCTCCTCCTCCTCCTCCTCCTCCTCCTCTTCCTCTACCTCCTCCTCCTCTTGCCCCTCGGCGTCTTGCCCGATCCTTTACCCCCCCTTGGCTCCGCTGCATTCTACTCCGCGTCCCTGATCAGGGCAACTCGCCTGGGCATCGTTTCTGGATGGGCTGACAGGGTTGCGCGAAGCGACTGGAATAAACCAACCGCTCCGCAAAAGGCATGTCCTTGCCGAGGCGGGCGGCCTGCTTGATCTCCGACAGAAGCCTCTCGAGATGCATGTTCGTGGCCTGCGGCGAGGGGGAGGGGGGGGTGCCGAGCGGGGGGCCCGGCGCGCGAGGCAGGGCACGGTGCGGGAGGGCGAGGGCGACGCTGAAGAGGAGGAAGGAGGGGGTAGGAAGAGGAATCAAGGGGGGAGAGGGAGAAGGAGACGGAATTTAGCAAGATAGACAAGATCATCATGGGCCATGGGCCATGGGCCATGGGCCATGGGGGGAAGGAGGAGAAGGAGGAGAAGGAGGAGAAGAAATATAAGGGAACTCCTGCCTATTGAGGCCCCAACGCCACGCCTTGAGGTGGGGGCGGCGCAGCTCCCTGAAAAGGCTCGCGACCTCTTGCGAATCCAAGTCGTCTTCGCCGTTCAACAGGCAACGGAGCGGCTCGCTGACGTTCGCATCCAGGCAACAAAAATTGGCCGAGAGGAATTCGTCCGAGATCGCATCGCGACTCACAAGACGCCATGGCCAGTCGAAGTACCTGGGAAGACGACAACCCTGAAACCTCGAAAACATGAACCACCCCCGAAACAGCCGAAACTTTTCAAAGCAGCGAAGTCTCGTCGACACTTCGAGATTTTCGGAGTTTTCGGTTGTGACAAAGCCCCCCTAGAAAGAAGGAAATTCGCTTCAGAGTTGTCGAACCTGGCTTCCAGGCGAGACCACACCGCTGCAGCCATTCCAGTACATGCCCGCCTGAACGATTCGCCAATATCTGCCGGAGAGTGGCCAGCAGGCTCCAGTATCCAATGAAGGGCTTCGACGTGTCGTTTCCGATCTGCTCTGGCGGCCCATGGATTGAGAAGCTCCCAGTAATGCTCCAGACAACTACGGATGAGGCCGCGCGGTCCGAGATCCGTCAACTCCTCAATGCTGCCCCGGCCGCCTCCGATCTCCGCCTCGGGGCTCGCGTCCAAAGCTTGCAACCTGTTGCTGAGATAGTCTGCTGTGCCCGCGAGAGCGGGAGGTGGGCGCCTCGACCTCCTCGCCCTCGTCCTCATCATTCATCGTTCTACCCGCCCTCCGCCTCGCCCCCTCTCCACCTCGCCTGAGCCTCCTCGTTTTCTCCTCGGCGCCTCCATTAATGCAATGTATGCTCGTCTTCCTCGCCCTCGTCTTCTCTTCATCGCCCACCCTCCCCCTCTCCTCTTTCTTCTCCACCGCGCCCCCTCCTCCATCCATCTCGCCATCACCCCCCCCCGCTCTTCCATCCACTCATCTCCTTGTCGCCTCGTTTCTTTGCCCGGCTCGCCCCCGAGTCCACGGGCCCCCCGCGCCCCATCGCCGATCGCCCATCGCCGCCCTGGGGGTCGGCGGCACCTCGCGCGAGCGGGGCGCGATCGACGGGGGCGGTGGCGATGAAGGACGTGGCCAGCGTGAGATCGCAGTCGCTGGCGTCCAAGAACTCGACGGCCTGCTTCTTCCTCTTGTGGCAGTATGTCCTGTAACAGTCCTCGTCGCCGTCCCCCGCCGGCAGAGCATCCGTCGACGCAAAGCACCGCTTGAACACCCGTGGCAAGATCTCGTGAATGCAGTGCGTGCCTAAAGCCTTCGCGAGCGAGGGGCCGAATGTGCACCATCTGTTCTGAGCGGGAAGCGACGCGGCCAAGGGCTGGAAGAACAGATCGTGCAGCGCATCCGTCATCCGCTGAACGCACACGTCCAGCTTCTGGCCCTCGCAGCACGCGCCCTGGGCGGCGGGGGGGGGGGGGCGGGCGCGGAAGGAGATCATGACAAGAGGTGCGCAGCAGAGCGGAAAGGGAAAAGAGGGAACGACAGCGGGGAAGGGGGGCGGGGGGCGGGCTTAGGAAGAGCAACGCAAGAAGAGGAAAGGGAGGGAAGGAACATGACGTAAGTATGCGCGAGAATGAAGATACGAATGGCGAAGAGAGGGGGGCGACGACACTGCGCAGCAGGATCAGGAGGAATGCGACGACGAGAAGGGGAGCATCGGCGAATGGCTGATTTGAAAAATATCGGTCCTGACAAAAATGCTGAAGGGCGCGGAGGCGCAAATCGCCATTGAACAACTCCTGGAACTCGCGGCACTCCTTCAAAGCCTCGGCCCGCTTGCCTTCGATGTCCTCCCGGTCGGCCATGACGGCGACGGCGCGGCAGAAGATTAGTTTCAAGAGAGGCGTCGCCGCCTCGCAAACATCTCCTGGGGGGCTCAGGCCGACGACGAACCCGCCACTGCTAAGGTCCTCGCGGACGATCCGAGCAAGGGCCGACTTGATGTCTGCCGCCGCGCCCGGGAGCCCGCACGCGAAACTGATCGCGAACAAGGACGGGATGAGCTGCTTGAGGCGAAATACGTGTTCTACTTCGCGGTGCAAGACGTGCGCAGCGCAATGCCCATCCACAAATACTATCATGCCCAATACTCCTTGGCTCCTCTTGGCCTCAACATTGTGGATCTGAGCCCTCCGGATGAACTCGAGCTTGGCCTTCTGTCCAGCGCCGCACAGATCGCTGCCGATGAACAAGACAACTATCTTGCAGCGCTGGGTGAGCTTGACGATGCTCTCGAAGGAGAGCGACGGATCCGCCTTCTCCAGCGCCGCGAAGATCGTGGACGCATTCCCGCGGCTCAGGAAACATGGAGGTAGATCGAAGTGAGCACTGTGGACGGCTGCGAACTCGCCGTCGACGAAGAAGGCGCTGGATGGCCCAGCTGGTGCGTTCGTGATCTTGGCCCACGCCGCGCTGCCTGAGGCGGGCGGGCGGACCCCCCCTCTCCCCGCCCGCCTCTACTCCCCCATCCCACCCCTGGCTCCCCCTCCTCAAAATCCGTCTCCTGCGCTTCTCCACCGCCTGATCCCCCCCGTGCTCCGCGCCCCCCACCCTCCCCCCACCCTCCTTGCCACCCCCCCTTTTTGGCCGAGGCCCTTGGGCCCTTGGGGCCCTCGGGCGCCTGCTTGGGCCAACACTTCCGCGGTGCCCTGCCTGGGCAGCACGGCGGAAACTGCAGCTGCGTATTCGTCAGCAGTGAGAAGCTTGTTGACAAATCTGCCATCGGCCTGTTTCGCTCTGCTCCAGTAGCGGCACGTCGACGCTAGGTCAGACTGGAGATCTCCGAAACGAATCTTCATGGGCGTCGCATCGTGGGTTCTGGAAACAATCACCCAAGGACAAGAAGTCCGCGGCACGGCTGCAAAATGCGACGCCCACATCTTGAGGGCCCCCTGCCTGTGGTCCGCCGCGGCCAATGATACTAGAGCGGACGCGCCCAGCTGATCATTCGATGCCAGGAGAGAGGATCCGCGCGCCCAAGAAGGGAGCACGAACGCAGCGAGTGAACGAATAGTGGCGTCAAAACTCGAAAATACCGCATCTCCTATGTTCAACTCTCCCTACCATATCTAAACATTTATCATATCAATCCCCCCCTGGCCCTCCTATTCTTGACCCCCATCCTCCATCCTCCATCGACCATCGACCTTCCCGTTCAGGATCGGGCGGCCCGCGGCGACGGGCGACGGCCTGCCGAATACGGCGCCGGCGGCGTTGAAAGCCGAGCGCAGCACGCCGTCAACGGTCCACTGTCTCAAATCCACTCGCAGGCCACCGACGCGAGCCGAAGCGCGACGACCGTTGAGATCAATCATCTGTTTGGTTCCCATCTGGCACGAATTCCAAAGATTCTGTACTCTGTGCGACTCTTGCAATCTATCCTCGGCCATCCTGAGCCTGTTCTTCTCAGACTTCATGGAGTTGTGCAAACTGCATCGGAGGCGCTTTCGCGAGACTGCGTCCTCTGCGTGCCCGGCGCAGTCGCGCCGGGCTAGGCCAAGCGTTGAAACGGCGGCGGAGGGCGACGACGGGGGGGCTAGAGAAGGGGGGGGGGCTGGACCAACGACCCGGGGGATGGAGCGAGGAGGCATCGGCGGCATTGGATTGGAGTGGGGAGGGGGGGGGGAGTGGGGAGGGATTGGACTGGAGCGGTGAGGGATTGGATTGGAATCGGAATGGGATTGGAGTGCGGAGGGGGAGGGGGGAGGCGGAGGAGGAGGTGGAGTAGGAGGAGGGGGAGAAGGAGGAGGAGGCGGTGGCGAAGGGGGGCAGGAAGGCAGGCGGCGGAGAAGCAAAGCTTTCCATGATGAACATTCCTCTTCACCTCATCCAGCTGGGACTGGATGCGCCTCTTCCTCGCGTCGGACAACAGCCGCTCCTCCTGGGCTACGCACCCGCCCCGCTCTGCCCCCCCATCCTACCCTTCCCCCCATCCCCCCCCCGTCAGCGCCAGCATCAGCATCGGCGTCATTGCCGTCAGAACCAGCCAGCACCAGCACAATCAGCAGCACCAGCACCATGAGCACCAGCACGAGCGTAGCGCCGCCACCATCAGCGCCAGCATCGGCATCAGCACATTCAATATCAGCACCACCAGCACCATCAGCACCATCATCATCATCATCACCATCACCACCATCACCATCACCACCACCACCACCACCATCATCATCATCATCATCATCATCATCATCATCATCATCATCATCATCCTCATCATCACCAGCACCATCATCATCATCATCATCAGCAGCAGCAGCAGCACCATATGCACAGTTAACACCACCACCATCATTACCATCACCATCGGCATCAGCACCATCACCATCAGCGCCATCACCATTAGCCCATCAGCATCGGGATTCGGAGGTGGAGCAGGATGGAGGGCCATCCTGCCATCCTGCTCCACCTCCGAATCCCGAATCCCCATCTGTCCTTCAGCGCCGCCTCCAGCCGGGCCCGCGGGCCCTGCGCAGCGGCCGCCGCCGCGCCCTCGACGTCGCTGAGCTGGCCCAGCTGGTCCACCTTTTCAGAAAAAGGTGGAGCGAGAGAGCTCGAAGAGGGGGAAGGGGAAGGGGGGGGGCGATCGGCGATGGGGAAGAAGGAGGAGGAGGAGGAGGAGGAGGAGGAGGCGGAGGGGGGCGAGAGGAGGAGGAGTAGGAGGAGAGGATGACGAGGGGGAGGAGGATGAGGATGAGGAGGGGAGGAGGATGGGGAGGAGGAGGAAGGGAGGAGGAGGAGGAGGAGGAGGAGGAGGAGGAGGGGAGGTGGGGGGGGCTCGAAGAGGAGGCAGGGGAGGGGGGGGGGGATGGAGGAGGAGGAGGAGGAGGAGGAGGAGGAGGAAAAGCCTTTTTTCTTCTTCCTCCTTCTCCTCCTCCTCTTCCCCTCCTCCTCCTCCTCCCCCTCCTCCTCCTCCTCCTCCTCCTCCTCCTCCTCCTCCCTCCTCTCTCCTCCTCCTCCTCCTCCTCCCCTCCTCCTCCTACCCCCCCTCCCCCCCCCTCCTCCTCCTCGTCCCCTCTTCCTCCTTCGTGCCCCCTCCTCCCCTCCTCCTCCTTTCTCCCCCCTGCCTCCTCCTCCTCCCTTCCTCCTCCTCCTCCTCTCCTCCTCCTCCGCCTCCCTCCTCCTCCCCCTCTTCTTCCTCCTCCTCCTCCTCCTCCTCCTCCTCCTCCTCCTTCTCCACCTCCTCCCCCCCCCGCCCCCCCCTCCCCGCCCGCCTCCGACGCGTCCGCCGAGACGTCGCTGAAGTCGTCCAGCGACGCGGCGGGCTGCGCGGGCTTCGCCGCCTCCTCGTCCTCCTCCTCCTCCTCTTCCTCCATGCGCGAGGGCCGCGCGCGGCCCCTGAGGGCCCCGGGGGCCCTCCACGGGCCAAAATGGCCCGGCGGAGGTAGGGGAACGCGGGGGCGATGGAAAAACCAGACGAGGAAAAGACTGACCATATGAGAAAAAGACAAACCAATATCATAAGAAAAACTGACCAGATGAGAATCACCATAAGAAAGCATGGGTTGCACAGGAAGAAACAAGCGAACTTGAGTTTTCGATTGAAGACATCGCATCCAACTTCAAACAAACTGCATTTGGCACGCGGGAGTCTCGTCGCGCATCTCAGATATTCGGCGTTTCGAGTCACAGACCAATATTGACACATGTGTACCCAGTCTGTCAAACGAATATTTGGTGTGAATATTTAGAATATATGGTTTTTTTTGGTCGTGCATCCCTCATTGCTACGTTCGGCGGGGACCAGCGTATGTTAGACTTCCACTGCGCATGATGGCCCATAGCGCTGCCGCCGTTCTCCAGCGTGAAGGTCGCCACCCAGCGCACCGTGCGGGGGCCCGGACTGGGCCAGTCGCCCCACAAGGTCGGGGCCAGGAGGGCGACGCCCGCTGCGAAGGACCTGCGCCGCTCCCCGTTGATGTCGTAGGCGACGGCCAGCGCCCTGCAGTCGTCGGCCGCACTGCTGGCGGCCCCGGCGTCGGCGAGGCCCGGCGCGGCCCCAGCAGCGGCAGCGCCTCGCCCAGGGGCGCCGGGGCCCGCCAGCGCAGCAGCGAGCCCGGCGTGCCCGGCGGCTCCGGCCGCCGGGGCCGCGCCAGCGGCGGCGGCGGGAGCTGCAGCCGGCGGGGGGGCGGCCAGCGCGGCCGCTCCAGGGGCGGGCGCGCCGGCAGCCGCCGGCGGGACGTGAGCTCCGCCACCACCGGGGGGGCGGGCGCCCAGGAGCGCAGCCAGACCGCCGGCCGCTCCAGCGCCGACTCCCAGCACGGGCGCGCCGCCACCAGCCGGGGGCGCGGCGGCCTGGCCTGCGGCCGGGGGCCCAAGCGGGACCACCGCTCCGTGGGCGCCGGCAGCGCCTGGGCCGGCCGCGGCGGCGAGCTGCCCGTCGTGCTCGCGGACGAGACCCTCGGCCCTCGGGACGAGGTTGAAGAACTCCTGGGCTGTGAGCGGCCGCTGGAAGTCGCACAGCGCCACCCCGCCCAGTCCTGCCGGCACTGCCCCGCCAGGTCCGCATCGATACCAAGCGGCGATGTCGTCGTTGTCGTCCGTGAAGTGCTCGATGAACAAGTCGAAGTCGGGCGAGACCACGGCGGCGCGCAGCGGCTGCACCTGGCTGACGCGGACAACAATGCGGCGATGGAGCCGAGGAACGCCAGGAACGTCGTAGCAGACCAGCAGCTCATCGCCGACATTCATCAGGCAGCCACCAGCCTACCCTTGCCACCTGCCACCTGGAAAGCGTCGATCCACCTGGGCGGACGGGCTGCCGTCCTCCAGAGCCGCGGGCGCCGCTGGGGGCCCAGCCGCCCGCGCGCCTGAGAGCAGGCGTCGCACCTGGCTGCGCAGCGCAGCCCAGCAAGTAGTGACGGCCTCCCAGAGCAGGAGGGTGAAAAACCCGACGCCGAGCTCGATGCCCCACTTGAAGCCACCCTCCTCCGGCTTGGGGCAGGCCAGGCAGGGATCTGGGCAGACCTCCCAGGACGGGAGCGGCGCCGCCGGCAGGCACCGGGCGATCTCCGCGCAGAGGTATGAGACCTGCGCGGGGGCGGGCGGCGCGGCCGCCGGGCAGCTCCGCGCAGGCGGAACGGGCGCCGGTGCCGCCCGCGGCGGCTCCGGCACGGGCAGCGCCGCAGGCAGCGGCGCCCACCGCCGCGCCACCCAGGCGGCGAGGAGGTGGAAGGCGATCAGCCCTCCCCCGCGGGCAGCAGCGCGCATGCGGGCCCCGAAGGGGGCACGGCCACCTGAGGCCCTCACAGAAAAGGCTTGAGCCGGGGCGGTTTCGGAGAACCCGCGCGGCCTTCAACGCCCCAGCGATTATCGTTCGAGAACGGGCCATCATCATCATCATCATCATCATCATCATCATCATCATCATCATCATCATCATCATCATCATCATCATCATCATCATCATCATCATCATCATCATCATCAGCATCATCATCATCATCATCATCATCATCATCATCATCATCATCATCATCATCATCATCATCATCATCATCATCATCATCATCATCATCATCATCATCATCATCATCATCATCATCATCATCATCAGCATCATCATCATCATCATCATCATCATCATCAGCATCATCATCATCATCATCATCAGCAGCATCATCATCATCATCATCATCATCATCATCATCATCATCATCATCATCATCATCATCATCATCATCATCATCATCATCATCATCATAATCCTCATCATCATCATCATCATCAGCATCATCATCATCACCAAAATCAACATCATCGTCGTCAGCATCATCATCACCAAAATCAACATCATCGTCATCATCATCAGCATCATCATCATCGCCATCATAATCATCATCAACACCATCACAAAAATTATCAGAGGCATATCCTCCGTGACGCCCCCACCGCCTCCTGCAAACAAACGCCGCGAAAACATCTCGTAGCCATCATTTCCGACCCATGAACGCAGCCTGTGGGTGTAGCATATGACCGACACATATTCCTGGGCCAACATGCGGAGCCAACAGCAACACCACAGGCGCAAACTATGATCAGACAAGAATATCAGCGCGGCCTACCAAATGTTTCCAGGACTTCTAAAGATCCTCAAGTGGAAAATTGCAAGCACCGCTCAGGAAAAAAATCCGCGAGTGCTTCAACGGTGTGCGACGTCTGGTGGTCCAAGAAGGCCCCTCGCGGCCGTCTAGGAGGCCTCGTATATCCTACCAGTCCAGGACACATGGTAGGGCGCGGAGGGAGGAGGGGGCAAAGGAGTGGACGGATGAGTGACATCGGCTCGAACAGACGCTCTGCACACAAACAGGATTTTATAATTTCCAGCAGCGGCTTTGCCAAAATCTGCCAAAGTCAAGTTCGCTCGAGTTACTCATGCGATTGAAGCCTCCGCAAGCGTTTCCATTTGCTTGGATAACCTCCCAGGTAGTGTTTTCCCGCCTTATTCTGGGGACCACCTCAAGTTCAGCTTTCCCAGATGGTTCAAGACCACCCCCACGAGTTTCCTCCTGCGTCATCCTCCCCCCCCATCTGCCTATTCCTTCCTCCCTCCCTCTGTGACTTGTTCCTCCCTCCTCTTCTTCCTGTCTTCAGCCGAAGGCCTCGTCCTCGTCGTTCTCGTCGCCATCGCCCCCGTCCTCGCCGCCACGGCCAGACGTCGACGGCAACGACGACGGCGGCGGCGGCGGTGACGACGACGACAACGAAACGGCGGCGGCGGCCCCGCCGCTTGGACGCGCGCGCGGAAGGCTCCGCCCGCCTCCGCGTGCTGCGGGTACAGCGCCGCGCCGGCAGCCACTGGCTCGAGGTTCTCGGGCTTTACCTGTGGAGCGATCCTCCCGACACCCAGGGGTCGCAAAGAATGACGGGCGCTCTTGCGCAGCTTCCCCGAAACAGTCTGCTGGGATGTACATCCACCAGAATCGCAACTGACTCTCGGATGTGCCCATGAGCACGGACGAAGCGACAACGGCCCACGACACAGACCCAAACAGAACTCTGGTCGACCCCTGGCGCCCACTCTTTCATCTCTCCTTCCGCCTTCCGCTGGCAGTGACCCGGGCTTGCACGGTCCTTTGTTCGGAGGGATCAGGAATGGCAGTAGCCTTGAGGGGCCTGGCATTAACCATCTGCTCGCAACTGCCACTGCAGCTGCTGAAGGACGAAATAGGGTGAAAAAAGGCACGGAGGTTTACTGGTCGTGATCGCAGGAAGTTTCTACAAACCTCTCCACTGATTCCCACCTCCTGCCCATATTCCCATCATCATCAACAACAACATCAGCATCAGCATCTTCATCACCATCATGATCAACAATCACAGCATCATCATCATCATCACCATCATCATCAGCATCATGATCACCATCACCATCGTCATCATCATCATCAGCATCAGCATCATCATTATCATCATCATCGTCATCATCACCATCATCATCATCAGCAACATCATCATCCGCATGTTCCCTCCCCCATTCTCCCTCTTCATCATTCCCTCCTTCCCCCCTCCAGATCATTCCCCCCTCTCCCCTCTCAAGCAAGTCATGCCTGGACCACTTTGACAGACGCCTAGGCCACGTAACCTCCACTTTGGCGCCTCAGGGAAAGGCCGTCGCCGGTTCACATCAAATGTCCTACATCTTGTTTGCGCAATGATAAGATGGATGTGGTTAACAAATAAGATATCCGCTGGCCCCGTGATTGGGCCACCAGACTGCGAGGATCAGGCTTCGGCAACGTAGGTACCAGTCCAGCCCTCCTCGGTCCCAGATACAGTTCCAGCGCAACTTCCAACATCCACCCTCCAACGTTATAAATCTATATGTGTTGTTTCCTCCTGTAAGTTGACAATTTGTCGCATATGGGGAGAACGAAACGTTTACCCCCCCGGGGTTCTCAGAATTCTCCGTGGCCGCGGGACGCGTAACAAGAAATGAAATTCGCGTCCCCAGGGCGAAATTCCTCGCAGACCACTCTGGATTCGCGCTCCCGGAATCCGAATCAGACGTAAATTCTCCAGGTTCGCGCCCATGCGGCCAGATTCCCTTGCAAGTTGCGTTTGGCTCGCGCCCCCGAAACCAGAGAATCCCTTATATACACACAGTACGCCTGACTCACGCTCCCGATGACGGAATCCTTCGTAATTTACGCCACGCTCGCGCCCCCGAAGCCAGAATCCATTGTAAATTGCAAAATCGCGCTCGCGAGTGCGAAATCTTCGGCATATCGATTGCATTAGACTCGCGCCCGCGAAACCAGAATGCATCGTACATTACAATAGGTTCGGGCCCCCAAGGTTTGAATACTTTCATATTACACCAGGTTCGCGTTCCCGAGACCACGACCCCGTGAAAATTACACCAGATTCGCGCTCCCGAAGCGACGAGACCTCTAAATTACCCCAGGTTCGCGCCGTGAGATGAAGACAAAGAGTTGAACAACAACTTTAACATCTCAATGTGCTCGATGAGTGCCAATCACCCTCAGAGGATGCTCCCAGAAGCTTTCTAAACAGCGCCAAGACATGTAGATGTGCAAATAAGATTGCGTATGTGTATATATATATATGGCGGGTTCTCGTTTGTTCTGTTACCGGCCTCGTGACCCCCACATCCCCCCGGCACCGGGGGCGACCCCAGCAAGGCCATCCTGACCTGACCACAAACTGAGGATGTAGCTTACGGCGCTGGTTCTCAAAAAACAAGCTTTCGCGTGAGACATCCTCAGAAAAATGAGATGTTGCAGATCGGGCGTCGGATATCCAACGTGGTGTGGAGAAGCGTTTCGCTTGAGACAGCCTCGCAACAAGGCGTTGTTGGAAGAGTTGCCTTACGACGCGAATTCTCAAACATGAAGCGTTCGCCTGAGACATCCTCAGAAAATTGAGATGTCGGAGATCGGGCGTCGGATATCAGGCATGGCGTGGAGGAGCGTTTCGCTTGAGACATCCTCGCAACAAGGCGTTGTTGGAAGAGTTGTCTTCTAACGTTGATGCTCAGGAATGAAGCGTTCGCCTGCGACATCCTCAGAAAGATTAGATGTTGGAGATCGGGCGTCGGATATCCAACATGGCGTGGAGGAGCGTTTCGCCTGAGACATCCTCAGAAGATGGGGATGTTGGAGGAGTTGTCTTACGGCGCTGCTTCTCAAACAGAAAACTTTCGCCTGCGACATCCTCAGAAACATGAGATGTTGGAGATTGGGCGTCGGATACCCACCATGGTGTGGAGGAGCGCATCGCCTGAGGCATCCTCACAATATGGGGATGTTGGCGGAGTTGTTGCACGACCTCGATCCTCAAAAAGAAAGCTTTCGCCGGAGAAGTCATCGGAAAATTGAGATGCTGGAGATTGGGCGTCGGTTATCCGACATGGTCTGGACAAGCGTTTCGCCTGAAACATCCTGACAAAATGGGGATGTTGTAGGAGCTCGCTTACGACGTTGATCCTCAGAACGAAAGCTTTCGCCTGAAACATCCTCGGAGAAATGAGATGTCGGAGATCGGGCGCCGGATATCCATCATGGTGTGGAGGAGCGTTTCGCCTGAGACATCCTCACAATAAAGAGGATGTTAGGGGATTTGTCTTACGGCGCTGGTTCTTCAAATTAAAGCTTTCGCCTGAAACATCCTCAAAAAATGAAATGTTGCAGATCGGGCGTCGGATATCCATTATGACGTGGAGGAGCGCATCGCCTGAGACATCCTCCCAATATGGCGGATTCCCGTTTGTCCTGTCAGCAGCCTCTCGGTCCCCGGCTTCACCCATCACAGGGTGCGACCCCAGCAACACCTTCCACACTGCCACTGTCAAACGGAAAGACCTTACAATGACATCAACAGGAAATTGTCGCCTGAGACATCCTCAGAAAAATGAACATGTTGGAGATCGGGCGTCGGACATTCAAGATGGCGTGGAGGAGCGTTTCGTTGCAGACATCCTCACACAATGGCGTTGTTGGAAGCATTATCTTACGACGCGAATGCTCAAGCATGAGGCTTTCTCCTGAGCCATCCGCAGAACAATGAAGATGTTGGAGATCGGCCGTCGGATATCCAACATGGTATGGAGGAGCATTTCGCTTGAGACATCCTCACAAAGTGCCGTTGTTGAAAGAATTGTCGTACGAAGCGAGTTTTCAAACTTGAGGCTCTCGCCTGCGACATCCTCAGAAAAATGAGATGTTGGAGATCGGGCGTCGGATATCACACATGGTGTGGAGGAGCATTCCGCTTGAGACATCCTCGCAAAATGGCGTTGTTGGAAGAGTTGTCTTACGACGCGAATTTTCAAACATGAAGCGCTCGCCTGAGACATCCTCAGAAAATTGTGATGTTGGAGATCGGGCGTCGGACATCAGACATGGCGTGGAGGAGCGGTTCGCTTGAGAAATCCTCGCAACAAGGCATTGTTGGAAAGGTGGTCTTACGACACGAATTCTCAAACGTGAGGCTCTCGCCTGAGCCATCCGCAGAACAATGAAGATGTTGAGAGATCGGGCGTCGGGTATCCAGAATGGCGTGGGGATGCGTTACGCTTGACACATCCTCACAAAGTAAAGATGTTGGAGGAGTCGTTTTACAGCGTTGGTTCTCAAAATTGAAGCTACCGCCAGAGACATCTTCAGGAAATCGAGATGTTGGAGATCGGGCGTCGGGTATCCAGCATGGCGTAGAGGAACGTCTCGCCTGAGACATCCTCACAATATCTGGATATTGGAAGAGTTGTCTTACGACCCGAATTCTCAAATTGAAGCTTTCGCCTGATACACCCTCAGAGGTTGGAGGCCGGTCTTCGGATATTCAGCATTGCGTGTGTGGGGGGGGAGGGGCGTTTCGCCTGAGACATCCTCACACAATGGGAATGGTGGAAGAGTTGATTTACGTCATTGGTTCACCTAGTAGTGAAGCTCTCGCTTGACACATCCCCAGGAAAACGATATGTTGTAGATCGGGCGTTGCTAGAAGACTTGTCTTACGACCCGAATTCTCAAAATGAAGCTTTCGCCTTGGACATCCTCAGAAACGTGAAAATGTTGGAGATCGGGCGTCCGACATCCAACACAGCGTGGGAGGGCGTTTCGCCTGAGACATCCTCACAAAGTGGCGATGTTGGACAAGTTGTTGTAGGACGCTTTGTTCTGAAAAAAAGAAGCGCTCGCCTTAGACATCATCAGGAAATGAAAAGGATATCCAACATGATGTGGAGGAGCGTTTCGCCTGAGACGCCATCGCACCATTGGGGTGCTGGCGGAGTTGTGTTACGACGTTGGTCCTCAGAAACACTTACCCGTTCGCTTAAGATGTATTTAGGAAGTTGAGATGTTGAACGTGGGCATTGGATATCAAACTCGGTGTGGCTGGACGTTTCGCTGCGGACATCCTCAGAAACATGTTCAGTAAGCTCCCGAACTCGACGCGCCTTCAAGAGCTGGGCTCTCGTCCGAGACATCCTCAGTGAGGATGTCTCGGACAAGAGCCCATGTGTGAGGATTCCTCACAAATGGAAGCGTCACCAGAGAAGTCTGACAGCAGATTACTTGACATGAACTCCTTACTAGGTTCGTGGGCCCCTCAAACTTTCAGCATCTTGACGCACATGCCTCGCAGTGCGGTGCCCGCCTACTGTGAGCCATGACGCGGGGCAATGGGGAGGCCAGGCGCCCTCCGCACATGTCAATCGCACATGCCAGACACTCTCACCAAGAAGCTTGTCGCGGGGGGGCGCAACCAGGGGCCCTCCAGAAGGGCCCCCGTGGGCCATGGGGTTCACCGAACGATTTCGGGCCAAAACCCTCCCCGGCACCTCCCCGGCACCGGCGTCAGGGTTGCCCCTCACGGCACCCCGGGCGACCCCGGCACCCGGGCGACCCCGGCACCCGGGAGCCCCCCTGGGCGACCCCGGCACCCAGGTTTCCCCTGGCACCCTCCCCCTTGGGAGCGCTGGTTCTCAAACTGCTCCTGCCCTCGCCATCCCTCCCTGTCCCGTGCCCTTCCTCCTTCTCCTCCTCCTCCTGCGCCCTTCCCTCCTCCACTTCCCCCTTCCTCCTCTCCCTCTGACGCCTCCCCCCGCCATCCCATTGTGCAAAAATATCCTGGCGAGATGATATATTGTGAATGCCGTCGTTGTGAGCGTCGCCCTCGGTAAGCTCCCTGTGGAGCCACGAGCCGTGTGAGCGGTGTGCCGTAATGGAGGCGGCGGTGCCATGCGGACCCTGCCACTGGGGCTTTCGGCGGAGCTCCCTATGGAGCCACGAACCGCGTGACCGGTGTGCCGACATGGAGGCGGCGGTGCCATACGAACCCTGCCACCAGGGCCATCGGCGGAACGCCCTGTGGGGTCACGAACCGTGTGAGTGGTGTGCCAAAATGGGAGCGGCGGTGCCTTGCGAACCCTGCCACCAGGGCCTTCGGCGGAGCTCCCTACGGGGCCACGAAATTTGTGAGGTGTGCCGAAATGGAGGCGGCGGTGCAATGCGAACCTTGCCACTGGGGCCTTCGGCGGAGCTCCCTATGGGGCCACGAACCGTGTGACGGGTGTGCCGACATGGAGGCGGCGGTGCCATGCGAACCCTGCCCTGCCACTGGGGCCTTCGGCGGAGCTCCCTATGGGGCTACGAGCCGTGTGACGGGTGTGCCGAGGTGGAGGCGGCGGTGCCATGCGGACCCTGCCACTGGGGCCTTCGGCGGCGCTCCCGATGGGGCCACGAGCCGTGTGAGCGGTGTGCCAACATGGAGGCGGCGGTGCCATGCGAACCCTGCCACTGGGGCCATCGGCGGAGCTCCTTCTGGGGCCACGAACCGTGTGACGGGTGTGCCGACATGGAAGCGGCGGTGCCATGCGAACCCTGCCACTGGGGTCTTCGGCGGAGCTCCTTCTGGGGCCACGAACCGTGTGAGCGGTGTGCCGAAATGGAGGCGGCGGTGCCATGCGAACCCTACCATCGAGGCCATCGGGGAAGCTCCCTATGGTCCCTATGGGGCCTCGAACCGTGTCAGGGGTGTGCCGAAATTTAGGCGGCGGTGCTATGTGAACCCTGCCACTGGGGCTTTCGGCGGAGCTCCCTATGGGCCCCGCGAAACATTTGAGGGGTGTGCCGAAATAAGCATGCGGAAGCAGCGGCCACTTCAGGTCACGGCATCTCCGAGCCGAGAGATCCGACGACGTGTCAAGCGAAATGGGCTGGACCACCTCTCGTGTAGCGTCTGGGAGCCCAGAATTGCGAGGATGTCTCAGGAAGAGCGGGCCGGACTATCGCAGATCCGGTCTCCTCAAAACGCAAACTTGTGACGATCTATCATGCGAAACGGGCTGGACCACCTCAGCATTTGGATCATATCTCGACGCGCGGGCCTCTCGGGCGGCACTCGTTCTTACCATACCAACGCCCCCCGGCACCGGCTGGGCGACCCGGGGACGCTCCACAACAAATCCTTTATGCCACCAACAAGCGAGAACCTCCCATATATATATATACATACATACATACATACATACATACATACATACATACATACATACATACATACATACATACATACATACACACACTAGAACCACGCGCGCTACGCGCGCGCTTAGGTTCTAGTCGCAGATGAGCCACGGGTACCGCTGTAAGCCCCGCTGTGGCCACAACGACGATGTCCAGCGTTCCTGGGCCCATGCCATCGCCGCAAAGAAACGCGCAGTCAGAACGCGGTGCGCCAAGTTCCCGCGCATCTCACAATCTCGTTGCCGCCTATGTTTGGTTTATCGAACTGCGTTTGTTCTGTGTTTTTCTCCACTTTCACTTCCGCTCTGCCCCGTCGTGACGCACAACGCTTTTGCGCATCTACTCGGTCTCCCCATGCCCGATCATGCAGACATCCGCCAGCCCCTGATGTTGGAGTTGGCTCGGGGCCTTGCTGCGCGCGCGTGGGAGCGCGTTGCATATGCTTCCTTTCCTTGTGATCCAGGCTTCTCGTTGTCAGCCTTCGTTCTGCTGTCAGGTATCTGTAGAGGGCGCGCGCAGATGCCCCGGTAATCAGCGCCCTTCTCTGCAATCAGTTGTTGTCGAATCCGTCCCTGGGAAAGGGGATGATTCTTTGTGCTGGACGCCAAACCTCATGCTGGCAATAATCGCACCCGTTGGAGCACAAGGTTCTGGCTCACGGGGGATGCTCAACAATTTGCCTGGCAAGTTCCATGCATGGTGCTGCCTGGAGCTCTGACGGGGCCTCTGACGGTAGCTCTGGCGAGGCCTTTTCCAGGAGGTGAGGGGGGGGGGGCACGAAACCTGATAAATTGTATCGTATAGCCACACCCCACTCGTTCGGGCGGGTCCGCCCGGCAAGGGTGGGAGGAGCACGAATCGCGTGAAAGAGTCTGGTGCAGGGATGCCCTGGTCTCTCTAGCGGGGGGGTCCCTGGCGCTCTGCCGGGGCTTGCCCAGGAGGGGAAGGAAGAGCACGAAGGAAAATCGTGGTGTAACCACACCCCGTGCGCTCTGACGGGGCTACCTCGGGTGCGGTGGGAGGAGCAAAACAAAACAGGGACTGTATATGGTATAGCAACACCCCTCTGGCTCTGCCGGGGCCGCCCTTGAGGGATGGGAGGGGCAAAGCAACTTGTGAAATGATAGGGTATAGCGATGCCCCGCTCGCTCTGGCGGGGCCTGTCTGGCGCTCTGGCGGGGCCGTCCCAGGAGAGGAAGGAGCACAAAAACTCAGAGGTGAGGAGAAGAGAGAGGAGAGAGGAGGGAATGGAGGCAAGGGGAGGGGGCGGGAGGGAAGGCGGGACGGAGGGGGGAGGCCTGGGCCATCTGGGCCGTCTTGGAGCGCCTTGGGGCCTCCCGCTCCCGCTCTGTGGCCCAGCTTGGGCCTGTCCTGGGGTTCTCTTGGGTCTGGGGCTCTTCCTGGGCAATTTTCGGGCTCCCTGGAGCCGTCTTGGGGCTCTTTTGGGTGCCTCTTCGGCGGTCTTGGGGCGGTCTTGGGGGCGTCTTCTGCCGTCTTCGAGCATTGGAAGCTCGAAAGCGCGAGAAAGCGAAACACATCAAACAAACCAGTGCGAATCAATGATGTGGGCCTCTTTGGGCTCTCTCGGGACGTCTCTCGGAGCTCTCTTGGGCCCTCTTGGAGGCCACTTGGGCTATGTGTTTTCCGTCTTGAGCTCCTCTTGGGCCAAGTCGGGATCATCTGGGCCGTCCTGGAGCTCCTTGGGGCCTCCCGCTCCCGCTCTGGGGCCCTTCTTGTGCCTCTCCTAAGATTATCTTGGGCAATCTTGGGCTGCTTTTGGGCAGTTTTCAGGCTCTCCTGGGCCGTCTTGGGGCTCTTTTGAGGGTCTCTTCGGCGGTCTTGGGGGCGATCTTCGGGGCGGCTTCGGCCGTCTTGGAGTGTTGGAAGCTCGACAGCGCGAGAAAACGAAAAACATGCGAAAAAAACAGCCGGACATCAAGGATATGGGCCTCTTCGGGCTCTCTCGGGACGCCTCTCGGAGCTCTCTTGGGCCCTCTTGGAGGGCTCTTGGGCTGTGCATTGGCCGTGTTGGGCCCATCTGCGGCCACGTTTGGGCCATCTGGGCCGTCTTGGAGCGCCTTGGGGCCTCCCGCTCCCGCTCTGTGGCCCAGCTTGGGCCTGTCCTGGGGCTCTCTTTGGCCGTCTGAGGCTCCTCGCGGGCAATTTTCGGACTCCCTGGGGCCGTATTGGGGCTCTGTTGGGCGCATCTTCGACGGTCTTGGGGGCGTCGTCGGCCGTCGTGGAGCGTTGGAAGCTCGAAAGCCCAAGACACCGAAAAGCGTAGAAAAATTAGCCTGGCGAAGGACCCAACCATATGCAGTTGTGAGTAATGCTGGTGTGAGTACCGTCTTCGGTGGATCTCCCTATGGGGCCACGAACCGTTTGAGGGGTATGCCGAAATGGGTGTGGGGGCGGCATGCGAACGTTGCCACTGGGGCCTTCGGTGGAGCTCCTTATGGGGCCACGAAACGTGTGAGGGGTGTGCCGAAGTTGGTGTGGGGGCGGCATGCGAACGCAGCCACTGGGGCCTTCGGTGGAGCTCCCTGTGGGGCCACGAAACGTGTGAGGGGTGTGCCGAAATTGGTGTGGGGGCGGCATGCGAACGCAGCCACTGGGGCCTTCGGTGGAGCTCCCTATGGGGCCACGAAACGTGTGAGGGGTGTGCCGTGCATACTGGGGCCTTCGGTGGAGTATGGGGCCACGAAACGTGTGAGGGTGTGCCGAAATGGGTGTGGGGCGCATGCGAACCCAGTCACTGGGGCCTTCGGTGGAGCTCCCCATGGGGCCACGAAACGTGTGAGGGTGTGCCGAAATGGGTGTGGGGAGGCATGCGACCTGCCACTGGGGCCTTCGGTGGAGCTCCCTATGGGGCCACGAAACGTGTGAGGGGTGTGCCGAAATGGGTGGTGGGGAGGCATGCGAACCCTGCCACTGGGGCCTTCGGTGGAGCTCCCTATGGGGCCACGAAACGTGTGAGGGGTGTGCCGAAATGGGTGGTGGGGAGGCATGCGAACCCTGCCACTGGGGCCTTCGGTGGAGCTCCCTATGGGGCCACGAAACGTGTGAGGGGTGTGCCGAAATGGGTGGTGGGGAGGCATGCGGACCTGCCACTGGGGCCTTCGGTGGAGCTCCCTATGGGGCCACGAAACGTGTGAGGGGTGTGCCGAAATGGGTGGTGGGGAGGCATGCGGACCCTGCCACTGGGGCCTTCGGTGGAGCTCCCTATGGGGCGGCCACGAAACGTGTGAGGGGTGTGCCGAAATCGGTGATGATGATGATGATGATGATGATGATGATGATGATGATGATGATGATGATGATGATGATGATGATGATGATGATGATGATGATGATGATGATGATGATGATGATGATGATGATGATGATGATGATGATGATGATGATGATGATGATGATGATGATGATGATGATGATGATGATGATGGGAGGAGGGAGGGGGGGGGGGAGGAGGAGGAGGAGGAGGAGGAGGAGAAGAGGAACGCGGGGCACCGTCTCTTCAAAACGAGGACCCAACACCACAGGATGGTTGGGAACAATGGAAATCAAGGATTTGGGCCTCTTCGGGCTCTCTCGGGGCGCCTCTCGGAACTCTCTTGAGGCCTCTTGAAACCCTCTTGGGTCCGGAGCCCATCTTGGGCCACGTTGGGGCTATCTGGGCTGTCTTGATGGAGGGGCTGGTCATAGTCCCACGGGGGCTTCTGGGAGCGCCTTGGAGCTCTTGAACTCCACGGCCCCTCCGGGGTGCTCTGGGAGCGGTCTCGGAGGCCTCCCCCATGCGCGCTCGGGGCCCCGGCCCCAGGCGCCCAGGCCTCTTGCGCGGGTGGCTCGTCTTGGGCCGTCGGTAGGGCTTCCGGAGGCCGTCTTGGCGCCATCTTCCGCGACTCGGAACGCCCATTCGCGGATTCTGGGCCCTCTTCGACGTTTGGAGACCTCCTGGGACTCTCGGGTGGCGCTTCGGGGCTGTCTGGGGCTGTCTCGGCGGGGCCCCAGAGGCCCCCCGGGGCCCTCTGGGACCGTCTTGGAGGCCTCCTGGACAGTCGAGGGCCCCTCTGAAGCCGTCTTGGAAGCCTCTGGGAACTCTCTTTGGCCGTCTTGGGGCGATCTTGTCGGCTCCTGGGACCGTCTTCGACGCGGTCGACGCCGAAGCGGTGAGCATCGGAAAAGTGTACGTCTTCCTAAGGGGATGGGGCCACTTTTGCTTCTGGAGGCGCTCTTGGGAGTCCTCTTGGGGGACTCTTGGGCTGTCGGTAGGGCTCCCGGAGGCCGTCTTGGAGCCATCTTCGGCGTCTCGGAACGACGATTCGGGGATTCTGGGCCCTCTTGGACTTTTGGAGACCTCCTGGGACTCTCGGGTGGCGCTTCGGGGCTGTCTGGGGCTGTCTCGGCGGGGCCCCAGCGGCCCCCCGGGGCCCTCTGGGACCGTCTTGGAGGCCTCCTGGACAGTCGAGGGCCCCTCTGAAGCCGTCTTGGAAGCTCTGGGAACTCTCTTTGGCCGTCTTGGGGCGATCTTGTCGGCTCCTGGGGCCGTCTTCGACGCGGTCGACGCCGAAGCGGTGAGCATCGGAAAAGTGCACGTCTTCCTAAGGGTATAGGGCCACTTTTGCTCCTGGAGGCGAAGTCCTCTTGGGGGACTCTTGGGCTGTCGTTAGGGCTCCCGGAGGCCGTCTTGGAGCCATCTTCGGCGTCTCGGAACGACGATTCGGGGATTCTGGGCCTTCTTGGACGTTTGGAGACCTCCTGGGACTCTCGGGTGGCGCTTCGGGGCTGTCTGGGGCTGTCTCGGCGGGGCCCCAGAGGCCCCCCGGGGCCCTCTGGGACCGTCTTGGAAGCCTCCTGGACAGTCGAGGGCCCCTCTGAAGCCGTCTTGGAAGCATCTGGGAACTCTCTTTGGCCGTCTTGGGGCGATCTTGTCGGCTCCTGGGACCGTCTTCGACGCGGTCGACGCCGAAGCGGTGAGCATCGGAAAAGCGCACGTCTTCCTAAGGGGATGGGGCCACTTTTGCTTCTGGAGGCGCTCTTGGGAGTCCTCTTGGGGGACTCTTGGGCCGTCGTTAGGGCTCCCGGAGGCCGTCTTGGAGCCATCTTCGGCGTCTCGGGACGTCTGGAGACCTCCTCGGACTCTCGGGTGGCGCTTCGGGGCTGTCTGGGGCTGTCTCGGCGGGGCCCCAGCGGCCCCCCGGGGCCCTCTGGGACAGTCTTGGAGGCCTCCTGGACAGTCGAGGGCCCCTCTGAAGCCGTCTTGGAAAAGCCTATGGGAACTCTCTTTGGCCGTCTTGGGGCGATCTTGTCGGCTCATGGGGCCGTCTTCGACGCGGTCGACGCCGAAGCGGTGAGCATCGGAAAAGTGCACGTCTTCCTAAGGGTATAGGGCCACTTTTGCTCCTGGAGGCGCTCTTGGGAGTCCTCTTGGGGAGCTCTTGGGCTCTCGTGAAGGCTCCCAGAGACCGTCTTGGAGCCATCTTCGGCGTCTCGGAACGGCGATTCGGGGACTGGGGGCCCTCTTGGACGCTTGGAGACCTCCTGGGACTCTCGGGTGCCGCTTCGGGGCTGTCTGGGGCTGTCTCGGCGGGGCCCCAGAGGCCCCCCGGGGCCCTCTGGAACCGTCTTGGAAGCCTCCTGGACAGTCGAGGGCCCCTCTGAAGCCGTCTTGGAAGCCTCTGGGAACTCTCTTTGGCCGTCTTGGGGCGATCTTGTCGGCTCCTGGGACCGTCTTCGACGCGGTCGACGCCGAAGCGGTGAGCATCGGAAAAGTGCACGTCTTCCTAAGGGGATGGGGCCACTTTTGCTTCTGGAGGCGCTCTTGGGAGTCCTCTTGGGGGACCCTTGGGCTGTCGGTAGGGCTCCCGGAGGACGTCTTGGAGCCATCTTCGGCGTCTCGGAACGACGATTCGGGGATTCTGGGCCCTCTTGGACGTTTGGAGACCTCCTGGGACTCTCGGATGGCGCTTCGGGGCTGTCTGCGGCAGTCTCGACGGGGCCCCAGCGGCCCCCCGGGGCCCTCTGGGACCGTCTTGGAAGCCTCCTGGACAGTCGAGGGCCCCTCTGAAGCCGTCTTGGAAGCCTCTGGGAACTCTCTTTGGCCGTCTTGGGGCGATCTTGTCGGCTCCTGGGACCGTCTTCGACGAGGTCGGCGCCGAAGCGGTGAACATCGGAAAAGTGCACGTATTCCTAAGGGTATGGGGCCACTTTTGCTTCTGGAGGCGCTCTTGGGAGTCCTCTTGGGGGACTCTTGGGCCGTCGTGGGGGCTCCCGGAGGCCGTCTTGGAGCCATCTTCGGCGTCTCGGAGCTACGATTCGGGGATTCTGGGCCCTCTTGGACGCTTGGAGACCTCCTGGGACTCTCGGGTGCCGCTTCGGGGCTGTCTGCGGCTGTCTCGGGGGGGGGCCCCAAAGGCCCCCTCGGGGCCCTCTCGAACCGTCTTGGGGGGTGAATAGTCGAGGGCTCCTCTGGAGCTGCCTTGGAGGCCTCTCGGAACTCTCTTTGGCCATGTTGGGGCGATCTTGTCAGCTCCTGGGGCAGTCTTCGACGCGGTCGACACCGAAGCGGTGAGCATCGGAAAAGCGCACGTCTTCCTAAGGGTATGGGGCCACATTTGCTTCTGGAGGCGCTCTTGGGAGTCCTCTTGGGGGACTCTTGGGCCGTCGTGAGGGATCCCAGAGGCCGTCTTGGAGCCATCTTCGGCGTCTCGGAGCGACGATTCGGTGATTATGTGCCCTCTTGGACGTTTGGAGACCCCCTGGGACTCTCGCGTGGCGTTTCGGGGCTGTCTGCGGCTGTCTCGGGGGGGAGGCCCAGAAGCCCTGGTTCTCCCATGCCCCGCCGTGGCCCGAGCCCCGGGCGCCCGGGCCGTCTTGGGACAATAATGGGGGCCTCTGGGGTCGTCGTCAGCGCCGCGAAAGCCAAAACATCGGATATGCTAAAAATGCACGCTTTCGCAAGGGAAACCAATGATTTTGGGCGGTTCGAAGGAGGAGGAGAAGGAGGAGGAGGAGGAGGAGGAGGAGGAGGAGGAGGAGCAGGAGCAGGAGAACGGAGGAGGAGGAGGAGGAGGAGCAGGAGCAGGAGGAGAAAAAGGAAGGGGAAACGGAGGAGGAGGAGGAAGAGGAGGGAGGAGGGCGGAGAGAGGAATGAGGAGGAAGGAGGGAGGAAGGAGGAGGAGCAGGAAGAGGGCGAGGAGGAGGTCGTGGAGGAGGCTGTCGGGAGCCTCTTGTGGGGCTTGTCGGGGGCTTCATCGGAGCGTATTAAGACCTCTTGGGAGCCTCTTAGGGCCTTAGGGGCCTCTTGGGGCCTCGTGGGGGCCTCTTGGGGCCTCCTGGGAGCCTTCTGGGGGTGGAATAATGGATTTGGGGTGTCTTTTCGGTTCGCGGTCCCCCTCTTGGGCTCCTCTTGGGGCCGCCTTGGGTCTCTCTTGGGCCCTCGTGGGCGCCTCGTGGGCCGTCTTGGGACAATAATGGGGGCCTCTGGGGTCGTCGTCAGCGCCGCGAAAGCCAAAACATCGGATATGCTAAAAATGCACGCTTTCGCAAGGCAAACCAATGATTTTGGGCGGTTCGGAGGAGGAGGAGGAGGAGGAGGAGGAGGAGGAGAGAACGAAGGAGGAGGAGGAGGAGGAGGAGCAGGAGCAGGAGCAGGAGGAGAAAAAGGAGGGGGGAAAGGAGGAGGAGGAGGAGGAGGAGGAGGAGGAGAAAGAGGAGGAGGGAGGAGGGCGGAGAGAGGAATGAGGAGGAAGGAGGGAGGAGGGAGGAGGAGCAGGAAGAAGGCGAGGAGGAGGTCGTGGAAGAGGCTGTTGGGAGCCTCTTGTGGGGCTTGTCGGGGGCTTCTTCGGACCGTATTGGTGCCTCTTGGGCGCCTTTTAGGGGCCTCTTGGGGCCTCGTGGGGTTCTCTTGGGGCCTCCAGGAAGCCTCTTGGGGCCTCCTGGGAGCCTTCTGGGGGTGGAATAATGGAATTGGGGTGTCTTTTCGGTTCGCGGTCCCCCTCTTGGGCTCCTCTTGGGGCCGCCTTGGGTCTCTCTTGGGCCCTCGTGGGCGCCTCGTGGGCCGTCTTGGGACAATAATGGGGGCCTCTGGGGTCGTCGTCAGCGCCGCGAAAGCCAAAAATCCCACCAGCCCTCTGGGCGTCGGTGGTTTAGAGCGTTTCCTCTTCCACCCCTCCTTCTTCCCCTTCGGGGAGGGGTTTACCCCTCCCCCTACCCCCTCCCCACTGACCTGGACAGGGGGGGCCGCGATCGGTCAGAGCGTCCAAGATCGACCCCTGGGAGGGCTAAAATTCGACACCCCTCACGAGGATCGTGGCTCCTGAGGGGGGGGCTGAAATTTAGGAACCCCCCTTCGTTGATCGATCTCCTCCAAGATGGCTCCGAGAGACGTCTTGGACCCCCTCTTGGGCCCTGCGCGCGGGCGGGCGGAGCGCCGCCCGCCCGCCCGCAAGGCCCAAGAGCCCACCAAAACGTTCGAAGACACTTCCAATACGCCACCAGGGAGGAGGAAGAGGCGGAGGAGGAGGAGGAGGAGGAGGAGGAGGAGGAGGAGGAAAGGGAGGAGGAGGAGAGGAGGAGGAGGAGAAGGCGGAGGAGAAGGAGGAAGAGGGGAGGAGAACAGCTGCCGATCATCGGCGCGCTCCGTTCGAGTGCCTGGTGTAGGATGGGCTGGTGGGGATACGCGAAGCGTCAAGAATTCGGATAACGCTTTCGCAAAGGTAACCAATGATTTTGGGCGTTTCGGAGGAGGAGGAGGAGAACGGAGGAGGAGGAGGAGGAGGAGCAGGAGCAGGAGAAAAATGAGGAGGAAAAGGAGGAGGAGGAAGAGGAGGAGGGAAGAGGGCGGAGAGAGGAAGGAGGGAGGAGGGAGGAGGAGCAGGAAGAGGGCGAGGAGGAGGTCGTGGAGGAGGCTGTCGGGAGCCTCTTGTGGGGCTTGTCGGGGGCTTCTTCGGAGCGTATTGGGGCCTCTTAGGGGCCTCTTAGGGGCCTCTTGGGGCCTCGTGGGGCCTCTTGGGGCCTCCTGGGGGCCTCTTGAGGCCTCCTGGGAGCCTTCTGGGGCTGGAATACTGGAATTGGGGTTTCGTTTCTGGGGCCATCTGTCGGCGATCGGTGGCCGTCCCAGGGCTGTCTGGGCCTCCTCCCGAACGGGTCCGGCGAGCCGTGGACCCCATGGCCCGTCGAGGCGCTGGCCTCGGAGGCCCCCACCCTGCCACCCGGTGTGTATATATATATATACAGAGAGATAGGTGTGTGTATGTTTGTATATGTATGTATGTATGTATGTATGTATGTATGTATGGATGGATGTATGTATGTATGCATGCATGCATGCATGCATGTATGTACGTATGTGTGTAAGTATGTATGTATGTGTACATGCATGTGTGTATGTGTGTATGTATGTATGTATGTATGTATGTATGCATGTATGTATGTACGTATGTATGTATGTATGTATGTATGTGTGTATGTATGTATGTATGTATGTATGTGTGTATGTATGTGTGTGTATGTATGTATGTATGTATGTATGTATGTATGTATGTATGTATGTATGTATGTATGCGTGCATGCATGCATGCATGCACGCATGTATGTATGTATGTATGTATGTATGTATGTATGTATGTATGTATGTATGTATGTATGTATATACGTATATGTGTACCCGCATATACATATATACATGTATATGTACATATATATACACACATGTATGTATGCCCCCCTGTGATCATACCACGTGCCTTGCCTTCGATGCTTTTCCACTTGTGTTTTCCCGTCCTCCCCTCCTCTGCTCCCCGCTCCCCATCGTTCCTCCTCATTCCCGTATCCTCCTTCAGCGGGGCTGTGCAACCTCGGGCCAGGGGCGGCGGGGCAGTTTAAGGCTTCTTAGTGTTCTCTCGCGCTGCACCCCAATCCCTCTCTGCCCTCAGGGGGGGATGATGATGATGATGAGGGTGGGACGAGGAGAAGGAGGAGCTATATAATATGAGTGAGAAGGAGGAAGGGCTAGATAAGACGAGTGCGATCCCGACGATGATGACGATGATGATGACGACGACGATGACCATGACGATGATGATGATGGGGAAAAGGAAAAAAAAAAAAAAAGACGAATCCTTCATACGGAATCGTCGAGGAGAAATCCGTAATACGGGATCCTTATTAAGGCATCCTTGAAAAAAACATGTTTTAAAATGAAATACTTCATGAGGAATCTTGAAGGAACCCTAGCCAAGAAATAATTGCCAAATAACCCTTACTAATAATATGTACGGATGAATCCTTAATAAGGAATAACTACCGACGAACATGTAATCAAGACCAAGGAACCCGTAAAAACTATTAAACGAAACAACGCGTAACAAAAAACAATAACTAAGAACTTAATTTAAACAAAAATCATGTGTAAGGAATATGCCATAAGGAATCGCCGGGGTGTCCTTCATAAGGGATATTAACTACGGAATCCTTGCCCAGGAATGTGTATCAAAGAATCCTGCCTAAGAAATCGCTACTACGGTAAGGAATCCTCAATGAGGAAATCCGTCATAACGAATATTGGGTAAAGCGTCCTTGATCAAAACTCCTCACTAAGGAATCTGTCCTCGGGAATCCGTCGCACGGAACTGTGCAAAAGAAATCTGCATTCAGGAACCCTAGATGAAGATTCTCTCATAAGAAACAACGGTTAAGGAATATTGACAGAAGAACCCTTGAACAAGAATGTCGACCTAAAAAACCTTGAGTATGGAATCCGATGTACGGAATCTGTCACAGGGACTCGCTGACAAGTCCGGAATAAGGAATATCAAGTTAGACACCCTTTTTGATTGAGGGGTCTTGGCTAAAGAACTCTGGCTAGAGAATATGTATGTGCGAATCTGTACTAAGGAGTCTTTACGAATGAATTCTTCATTCAGAATCTGAACGAAGGAATCCTTAATGGCCAGGCATCCTCACCCTCGGTTCACAAAGACGTTGTGCATGTTTGGTTGTGTTGGTTTTTATTGGTCTGGCATGCAAGGAGACACTGTGTATTTCTTGGTGTTGGATTTCTCGGGTGTTGTAAACTCAGAAGGAAATGCTTCGAGAGGCCGCAGCAAACGTTGCGGCTTGCAAAACCCCCCACAAAACACAGTGGTTCCTGGCTCGTGCCTTCACAAGGAAAAACAACAACAACAAAATGCTTCGTGGTTTCACCAACAACAGCAGGAGACAAAAAAACAACTTTGTTTCTCTGCACCACAGGCGACAAGTACTGCATATGCCTGGTTCTTGGGTTTTGCCGGCTCAGAGAGAAGTACTGCGAGGGAGGCCGCGGCGGCGGCGAGCAAAGTGTTTCGTGGCTTCACACAAAAAGAAAATGTGTGTCGCTGCGTTGACGGCACCAAGCGCAGTCTGGTATTGGTTATGTAGTGCTACAAAGAGGAAGGAGGAGGAGGCAGAAGAGGAGGAGGAAGAGGAGGAAAAGGAAAAGGAGAACGAGGACAAAGAGGAGGAGGAGGAGGAGGAGGAGGAGAAGCAGGAGGAGGAGAGGGGGAAACGAACAAAGGGAGAGCAAAACGAGGACAATGCAGAGAAACAGGGAAAGGTATGATCATACATCAATATATGTATATATGTGTATATATGCATGTATATGTATACATACATACATACATACAGCGGCGTGACGAAAGTTCCTTTGATATTTGAAGGAGCCATGGACGTGCCAAGATGGCATCAGCCACCCCCTGCCCCCCTTAGAATCCTAACAAGAAGAGGTTTTCGGGTCTGTGCCACGGGCGGGATAATTACCCCCTGGGGTCCTGGGGCTTTATTATACTTAAGATCCCGGGCCGAAATTTGCCCATTGGTTTTTTACGTAAAAATAATTATCCTGGCCTCTCCCAGATCCCGGCCGAATGATCCCATCGATTTTTCAACATGGGAAACAATTATCCCGGGGTCGTCCCTACGGTCCTCATTCGGTGATTTTGGTTTTCTGCCTCTCAAAGGAAACATTTGTCACGGCGAAATACATACAGACATATATACATACATACATACATGCATACATACATACCTACAAGTATATATATATATATGTATGCATATGCATATGTGTATATATATATAGTCTTGTGTGTATGCACTCCTCATGCCCTCCTTGAACCCCACTGCTGCCCTGCGCCGCCGCTAGTTTCAGAGAGTGGTGCCAGTCAGTGTCGGGGCCGATGTGCCAGAGGGTTCACGCCATTACAGCAGAAGCCCACTTGGGAAAATATGATGCGGGCTGGCTGGGTGGGAGCTCGGACAGCTTCGGAATCGGAGGGCGACAGCATAGGGGGACATGCCTGCAGCCCCCCTGCCCTCCATGACCCCAGTGCTGCCCAACGCCGCCGCTAATTTCACGGAGCTGTGCCAGCCAGTGTCTGCGCCGATGCACCCGAGAGTTCGCGCCCTCACGGCAGAAGCCTACTTTGGAAAATATCCTGCGCTCTCCAAGGCGGCAGCAGGGGGGAAGGCGAAGGGCGTGCAATAGCAGAAGACTGAAATTGCAGGCGGCCCTAGTCTCTGTAACAAGGCACACACATGCCATCAGCGCGCGCATCTTGGCGCGAAGGCAGAGCCTCTGCCGATTCTGACCCAGCAAAGACTCAACACCACATGCAAAGAGCCGGATGCGCTCGCGCACGGCTGATGGCAACTCAAGGAGCAAGCTGGCAGCTGCCGCCTCCTGGATGTAGGCATCCATGACGCGGCTGGCCTACCAGCGACCCCTCCACTGCAGCGCGGAGCGGTTCCCCTATTGCTCAAAGTGCCGCGTGGCACCGCCGGCCCTCAGGCTATGTGGCAGGCGCGACGCCCGCCCCATGCGCAGCGGACATGCCCAGAGACCTTGCGACGTCGTCGCGCACTGTTCGGAATTGCGCTGCCGAGCCTGCCCGCGGTCGCTCTCCGGGGCAAGTATGGCGAACCTCGCCTCCAGACATGGGGCCGCGATGTCATCGCCCACCTGGGCGCCCTGACATCGCGCCGCCTTGCAGCAGGTCTTCGGATCGAGGACTCTCACGTAGAGGCGCGACGCAGTCGACAGCGGGTCAGTAGGCAACATCGCGCCCTCCACCGCAAGTTTGGCCAGCTCCCCAAGCCGCAGCACAAACGCAAACCGCAAGAGCAATAGGGTTGTCGCGCCATGCCGCCCACGCAGCGACGCAAACGACGCCAGTGCAAGAAGCGCGGGCAAGGGCGCTGGTCGGCGGTGGCAAGCTGGCCCGACCCCTTCCAAGCCCACGCTACGCCCCATGCATGCTGCAACTGCCCGTTAAGATCTCTGCAGTGGTGGGCCAATCCGTCGATGATCTCGACGCAAACACCCAAAGGGCGCTCGATGGTAAGGAGACGGTGCCCGCGCGGCGCCGACGCTCGAGACGCGCCGCGAGGCCCCCCTCTTCCAGCAACTCAAATGCGATATGTACTTTGCACTCCAATCAGCGCGCGGACTCACGCGGGAAACGCCCCCCCTCGGCACGGCAGCGCTCGCGATGCGGGGCATTTGCGAGCCGCTCGTTACACTGCCTCGCCGTGGGCCCTTCATCTAGTCTAGTCGACATTGATGCGCGCGTCGAGGCAAGCCCTGTCCTCGGCAAGCACTTCCCAAGGGGCCGCGCCCATGACCCCGTTGGCGACGGTCGACGGGGTCGACCGCGAACTCGCAGATGCCAATCAATATCGTCGCCCACTCCGCGGTCGACACAAGCGCCTCCTGCCTCGTCGATGCCGGGGCCAATCCTCGGACGGCGCACCGTTCACCTCGACGCCCCACCCCCCCTCGAAACCCCCCTCATTCCTCGCGCCTGCGGAGGGCGGCGGCGCGCGCCAAGGCGCCGCGCAGATCCTCGGCGCGTCGCCCCAACGAGCCGCGCAGCTTCAGGGGCAGGCAGGTCCGCCATATGCTGCTGTCCCGCACCGCCGCCGGGGGCAAGGGCCGGCGCCCCCGGCGGCGTCTGGCGCCCCGGCACAGGGCCTGGAAGCGCAATCCAGAGCTGCACCCAGGCACGGCTTGCCTGGGAGAAAAACCACTCCCGCGGCCTCGCGCTCGCCATGCCCCACAGCTCGGAGCAGCCGATGTCGACGACGGGGCCGGCCCGCAGCCGCAACCCCCCGGCCCCTCGCGGAGCCCCAGCCGCGCGTCGCCGAACAGCACCGCGCAGTCGCACTTCTCCACAAGAGAGCGCACGGGGTCGCGAAGGCGCGCGCTGTCCGAGAGAACGCCCACTTCCCCTTCAAAATCGGCGATGCCCCTCTCGTTGCCCATGACCAACAACAGCTCCCCGCGCCGACCCAAGATGCGCGCGGGACAGCCGTGGCGGGTCCGCGCGCGATGCAATACTCTCTGGAGTTCGGGGCCGGCCGGCGCCCACGCGGGCCCGAGCCATCTGTCCGACGCGCCCGAGGCAACCGCGCGGGAGGCAGGCGCAGCTCGAAGGTTCGCGGTCGCGAGAGGCGCCACGCAGGCGAGCGGCAACAACTCCCGGCGAGCAGCCGCACTCAGCGCGGGCGCGCGCGCTACGCCCTCTGGGCGCGCCGGCGGGGATCGGAAGGCATGCCAGAAGGCGCGTCAAGGGACGTCTGATGAGCAACGCGAAGGCAACCAGGAGACAAGCATCCCGAGGGGCGCCCCGTCGATCAGCCCGCGCGCTGCGATCTCGACCGACAGCTCAGCTAGTCCCCATCGGCGAAGACGATCAGCGGCAGCGGAAGCGCCACTTCCTCCTGGGCCAGGACCATCAGCGCCTCTGGAGGAGGCAAGCCCCTCGACCCTCCGCCACCCGCGCCGCCGCCTCCTCCGCCGGCACCCCCCGCTGCCCGAGCCCTGCTGCCACCCGCCCCCCCCGCGCCTCCCCCGCGCCACCCCCGGCGGAGCCGCCCCCTCCCAAGGGCCCAGCTGCGGCCAAGGGTCGCAAGTGAGCCCGGTGAGCGCTATCACAATACGCCTTCTGGACCAGACGCCCCACGCGGGCGAGGATCGCCTCTCGGTAGCAGGTCGAGGGGGGGGCCAGCGAACGGGAAGTCGCCATTGCGGGGCTGATCCTCGCTTCAAACCCGCAGCGCCTCCCTGGCCCTCCACTCGAGCTCCCCCAACTTGAAATTGGGCTCCTCGCAGGCAGCCCGCGCGCGCCGACTCGCGCACTTCTGCGGCTCTTCTTCGCGAGGTCGAATCAGCGCGCCGAGCGCCGCTGACCGCTCGCCCAAGCGTTCCCGGCCAAAAACCAAGCATGCCACCCAGGTCCCGTCGCGAGCCTGCTTGGCCCACCTGGGCGCGTCCGCGGGCCGCTTGGGCCGCGCCTCGATCTTGTCTCCGTCGGGGGCGCGCGGTCGTCGCGCAGCTCCTCCAGGCGGGCGGCCCAATAGGCCGCGCCCAGCGGCAAGCTCGCCATCGCGTTTGCCGACTTTCCCCCAACGAAGAGCCTGCGACCGCGCGTGCCATCCTCTAGCTCACGCGGGTGGGCCACTTGCGGCGCTCGTAGAGGGCGGCCTGATGCTCGGCCACGCGGAGCAGCGCCTTCGCGAGGGGCCGCCGAAAGTCGCCCTGGCAGATCGCGACATTGAAGCGCCCGCGGCCCCGTGCTGCCAACGCCCTCAACTCGTCATCCTTGGTGATCGAGTGAAGGATGCCGATCAAACCTGCCTTCTCCCCCCTCATGCTTATGCCGAACATCCCAGCTGCGCGAGACGTCGGCCAGCGAGCAAGTAGCTGCGTCTCCCACGAGGGGGCGCGCGTCGCCCCCGAGGGCACCAGACCCCCACGGCACCTCGGCGACCATGCTCTCCGCGCCCCACTGGTCTGAGCTGGCCCTCGCCCTCAGCCTGCGCCCCCGATCGGCAGCCGGCGGCGGCGGCGGGGGCCGGGCGGCCGACGCCGGGGGGGGCCACGCACTTGGCCTTTTAGGGGGCTCGGACTCTGACACCGAGCTGGGGCCCCGGAGCAGCTCTGCCGGCGGGTCCGAGGCTGACCTCCGCGAGCGACACCCTGCCCTCCCGCGGCGCCCACGCGCCCCGCGCTGCTCGGCACGCAGCCGCAGCCCCAGCGCCTCGCGCAATTTGCCGCGGGGCCAAGCGCCGGCCCCCACTGCGCCTGCAGCCCGACACAGGGCGCGGGGCCACGACCAAGGGCCCTGGGTCGGCACCCATCTCCTCGGCCACGCAGCAAGGACGGCACGCGCACCGCGCGGGCTCCCATCAGCATGCGGGGCCACGCGACTCCCCAACGAAGTCGAGCCGCGGACCGCGCTTCGCTGCCGCGTGCATCCTGACCTCGTGGACTTCATGCCTGCACTCCAGGGCGGGCGCTCCGAACGCGCCGCTGCGTCGCCGACCTCGGCGACCAGGCGGCGCACCTCCCCGCTTGCATCCCGGGCGCGCAACTGGGCGCAGCCAGCGCCGCTCTCGACAGGGGCTGGAGTAACAGATGGCCCAAATAGTCCAGATGGTTGACGACCACATAGCCCACGGCGGCGATCATCGACCGCTGCCCGCAACTCACCCGGGCCACCAAGCCCGCCATCAGCACGAGCAACCCGCCCCAGGACACGCAGGGCCAGTGCTCTCCAACGGCCACCCTCCCGACCGTAGTGAACGCTCCTCCAAGCTGACCTCCCCCTCCCGCCAGAGACGTCGCCACCTGTCGGGGCCCCACTCTCGAGGTAGCCACCGAATCAACTGCCGATAACGGCGACCCGCGCGTACTGGAAAGCCCGACAAATGTCCTCCTGCTCCCCCTGTCTTCCTCGACCCCTGCCAGCGACGACGGCGGCGGGGTCGGGCGTCGAGAGCCCACTGGTTGAGATCCCCCACGACGTCGAGTGAACCACCCTCCACCGCTTGCTGCCGCCTCCTCGCCCTGCGGCGCCTGCTCCTCGGGGGCCGCCACCTCGCCCTCGCGCAGCTGCGGGTGCGGACTCGCCCGGCCCTCACCCCCAGGTGGCTTCTCGGGTGGAATCTGGGGCGGCGTCTGGCCGGCGCCCACATCAGGCCGAACTGGGTCGTCAGGCTCCTGCAGTAGCTCCTCGGCCATTGGCATCCCGCCTTGTCTACGGGCAAGGGCCAGCAGCTCCGCGGCGCCCCCGCCCTCAGCATCGGCGCCTCCGGCAATTCCGCGCGCCACCACATACAGGCTGAAGGGTTCATCCCCCCCCACGCCTGCGGGGCGGCGGGACCGCCGGCATTGCTGCCTCCACGCGCGGAAGCCAACGTCCGATCGCTGCGACCGCCAAAACGCCAAGAACCATGGGCAGCGTCACGTTCACACCTGACTCCTTTGCCCGACCGTATGTCCGGGCTCACTCCGCCAGC
>CAUYUJ010006068.1:0-10000 GCA_963575745.1 Prorocentrum cordatum | reverse complement strand
TGTGTGATGATGCACTTTGGTTTCACGGGGTGGGCACTGTGGGCACGGTATCCGCCAGCAGGAGCAGGATGAGAAGACTTCGGAAAAAGAAACTACAACAAGCTGTCACTGTTTACCAACTCGCTCGTTCACTTAGCATATACAACCGGTAAGGACTCCAAGTGTCATACTTCTTGGAAAAATGCGCCAACCAGGGCCTAAAAGCTGCGAGACCTGCTGCTCGTAACTTCAGACTTTGAACTTCAGACGATGACGATGATGACGACGATGCCAACAACGACAACGACCGACGACGACGACGACGACGACAACGACAACCACGACCACGACCACGACCACGACCACGACAACGACCACGACCACAACCACGACCACGACGATCACGGCGGCGTCGGCGTCGGCGTCAGCGGCAACGATGACGTCCTCCTCGCGCCACAGTTCGGAGGTCGGGGGACTGGAAGTGGGCACCAAAGCCAATGCCGACGGTTGCCTCCACCTGAAGGAAGGCGACCACAGATCTCGGGATTGGCGGTGACGCTCACGCCTCACGGCGGCCTCAAGATTACCACCAGCACCAAGCTCGCGGGAGGCGATCGTCGACGAAGGTGCTGTTGCCAACCTATGGGCCCCCCGACCTCCGAGCCGGGGCGAGAGGAGGCCGTCGCCGGCGATTCTGCTGCCGTGGTCGTCGTCGTCCTTGCCGCCGTCGTCGCCACCACCGACGTCGTCGTCGTCGCCGTCGTCGTGTCGCCGCCGACCTCTGGGCCTTCGAGGCGTGCCCGCGCGGCCCCGAGCCTCCAGTAGCTTCCCGGAGGCGGTCAGTCTCGTGGCCCACCGGCCCTTGGCCTCGTCGAAGGACACGAGCGTGGCCTCCTACACCAGAATCGTCCTCGTCGTCTTCGTCTTCGTCCTGGGAGGACGAGGGAGTCAACAAGCGCGAATCCGATCTTGTTCCAGCATGGCCCCCAAAGAGCCTTGCGGAGGGTCGACCAAGACCCCGAAGAACACTGCGTTTGGTGGGCCAGCTCGGGCCCAAGACTGCCCGCCTCGTCCAGCACCGTTCCTAGATAGGCGCACGCGCCGTAGGCACGCGCGCGCTGATGCACTGAACTCCAAGGGCGTCTCTCCACAGCGCAAGCATGACCAGTTCGAATTCTAGCCAACGTCACTAAAAGAAAGACGACCGCTGACACGCCCTTGCCTAATAACGAATGGCGCCGTAGCAAACAAAGTCTTGTCTTGGCTCTGCCCACGAAGGTGAACAGGGAATCGTCAAACAAATACCATAACCATACTGTACCCAACGCATACTGCATCGCCGCCTCCCACCTGCTGAGCGATAGAGTTGAATTGAGCAACTGGGCACTGCACCTCTACACCGAGAGCTGGCAAACGACCTTGGGTGAGGGACACGATGAAAAACACGGCGAAGTTAGAGATGAAGTCGCCGAATTGTTGACCAGGCCCTGCCCCCGTGGCTGGGAACGCGAAATGGCCAATATGATAACTACGCGTCACCCGCATGGGCCCCTGATCTGACGGGGGAGCCAGACAGCCCGGAACAGGGCCTCCTTGTCCGCACGAGCCGCGAGCTCAGAAACAACCTCCCCTGAACTGCCAGCCAGTCGAAAAAAGTCCGGCTGTTGAAGCGGGCGATGAGGAAGAACCAAGGGTGAACACGCGCGCGCGTAGGCTCTCGTAAAAAGCTCGCACCACGCCCAGTGGCGCGAAACAGCGCCGGACCCCAGGATCGCCCTTTCCGAACAGGGACCCCAAAAACCGATAAAAAAACACACACACACACACACAAAAAAAAAAAAAAAAATGACCCATGAGCCCCGAGAACAAAATTACTGAAGAGCGGGGCAAGCATCTGCGACATGGGCTCGCACAGCTTGGCATTCAGTTTGCCGGTGGCGCCGTCGCGCCCTGCTGCCTCATTCCCAGCGCGATTGTTGGCGAGCTCAATTTGGCTGATGGCGGGAAAATCATCGATCTCGCACTCAATGTCATTGATCAGAAATCCGGGAGGCCAGGGAGAAAGTAGGAGGGACGAGGCAGGAGGGAGGCGGCAACGCGCGTCTACAATCCAGAAACCCGAAGGGGTGACACAAATCCCACCAGCCCTTTGGGCGTGAGTGGTTTAGAGAGCTCTCTCTCTCCTCAACCCCCCACCCCCCCTTCTTCCCATTCGGGGAGGGGTTTACCCCTCCCCCTACCCCCTCCCCCTGGGCCTGGAGAGGGCGTCCCGCGGGTGGTTGGAGGGGTCTTCTTCGACTCCTGGGAGGGCCAAAAAACGACGACCCTCACGAGGATTCTGGCCCCGTCGGGGGGGCCCAGAAAAAAACCCTCTCCTCTTCTGTGAAGCCAAAATCATTGCTTTTACTACGGTTTCGGCCCCATTTTGGCCTTCTGAAGGGGGCAGCGCTCCTCTTCCTTGTTCTCAGAATCATTGATTTTACGAAGGTTTTGGGCTCATGTTGTCCTTCTCAGGGGGCAGCGCTCATTTGCGCTTCTGAGGAGGTCGCAAGAGGCCCCAAGATGGCCCCAAGAGGCCCCCAGGAGGCTCCCAAGAGGCCTCCAAGAGGCCCCCCAGGCCCCCAAGAGGCCCCAAGAGGCCCCCAAGAGGCCCCCAAGAGGCCCCCAAGAGGCCCCCGAGGCCCCAAGAGGCCCCCAAGAGGCCCCCAAGAGAGGCCCCAAGAGGCCCCCAAGAGGCCCCCAAGAGGCCCCCAAGAGGCCCCCAAGAGGCCCCAAGAGGCTCCAAGAGGCCCCCAAGAGGCCCACGAGGAGCCCGAACGACTCACACCAGGACGAGGGGCCCGAACGACTCACACCACGAAGAGCCCGAACGACTCACACCACAAGGAGGGGCCCGAACGACTCACACCAGGACGAGGCGCCCGAACGACTCACACCACGAGGAGCCCGAACGACTCACACCACGACGCGGGCCCCGAACGACTCACACCACGAGGAGCCGGAACGAGTCACACCAGGAGGAGGGGCCCGAACGACTCACACCAGGACGAGGGGCCCGAACAACTCACACCACGAGAAGCCCGAACGACTCACACCAGGACGAAGAGCCCGAACGACTCACACCACGAAGAGCCCGAACGACTCACACCAGGAAGAAGGGCCCGAACGACTCACACCAGGACGAGAAACCCCAAACGACTCAAACCACGAGGAGCGCTTTCTCTCCCTCCTCCTCCGACTCGTCCTTCTCCCGCTCCCCCCTCAAGGAGGATACGCGAAGCGTAAAGAATTCTACATTCTGAGGCAGGAAGGAGAAGAAAGAGCGAGGAGGGAGCAGGTAGGGGAGCGGAGCGGAGGCGCTGGAATCGGGCACGCAAATACGCCCGTGCTCTGTTGGCGGCAGGGCGCATGAGGCCGCGGCCTCATAGGATGCGCACAAATGAAACTCGCGGACGAAATTCGCCAGGAACCAGCACACGGAGAACAAAAATATTATCCCGGCAAAGCAACCTAACAGCGATGTGTAGAAGCATATCTGAAAGCATTCCCCTTAAGACTCAGATGAAAATCCAGTTGTCGAATTCTGCTGTTCTCGCAGTCGTAGTCGCATTCGCGATGACAGTCGCAGCGGCAACGGCAGTCGCAGTCACAGCCTCAGCCTCAGCCTGCCTCCTCCTTCCTCCTCCTCTTTCTCCTGCTCCTCCTCCTCCTCCTCCTCCTCCTCCTCTTCCTCCTGCTCGTCCTCGTTCTCGTCCTCCTCGTCTTGCTCGTCCTCCTCCTCCTGGTGCTCTCTCCTCCTCCTCCTCCTCCTCCTCCTCCTCCTCCTCCTCCTCCTGGTGGTCCTCGTTCTCCTCCTCCTGGTGCTCTCCCCCCCCCTCCTCCTCCTCGTCCTCCTCCTCCTCCTCCGCCTCCTCGTCCTCCTCCTCCTCTTCCTCCTCCTCCTTCTCCTCCTCCTCCTGGTAGTCCTCCCCCTCCCCTCCTCCTCCTCTTCCTCTTCCTGGTCGTCCTCGTTCTCGTCCTCCTCGTCTTGCTCGTCCTCCTCCTCCTGGTGTTCTCTCCTCCTCCTCCTCCTCCTCCTCCTCCTCCTCCTTCCCTACCATCCTCCTCCTCCTCCTCATCCTCCTCCTCTCCTGGTTGGTCCTCGTTCTCCCTCTCCTGTGGTACTTCTCCCCCCCCCTCCTCCCTCCTCCTCCTCCGTCCCTCTCGTCTCCTCCTCCTCCTCCTCCTCCTCTTTCCTTCTTCTCCTCCCTCCTCTCCTCCTCCTCCCTCCTCCTCTGGCCTCCCTGGTACTCTCCCCTCCCCTCCTCCTCCTCCTCCTCCTCCTCTTCTTGGTCATCCTCCTCCTCCTGGTCGTCCTCCTCCTCCTGCTCGTCCTCCTCCTCCTCCTGCTCGTCCTTCTTCTCCTGCTCCTCCTGCTCCTCGTCCTGCTCGTCCTCGTCCTCCTGGTCTTGCTCGTCCTCCTCCTCGTCGTGCTCTTGCCCCTGCTGAAAATGTGGCCCAGGAATGGGAGTTCTGGGAAGTCGAAGAGCACGAAGTTGCCTACAGTTGGCTACGGGCATTCAAAATGTGGCCCGGGAATGGAGTTCTGGGAACTCGAAGAGCACGAAGTGGCCTACAGTTGGCTTCGGGCATTCAAAATGTGGCCCGGGAATGGAGTTCTGGGAACTCGAAGAGCACGAAGTGGCCTACGGTTGGCTCCGGGCATCCAAAATGTGGCCCGGGAATGGAATTCTGGGAACTCGAAGAGCACGAAGTGTGTGACTGTTGCATCCGGCCCTCCAGAATGTGGCCCGGGAATAGAGTTCTGGGAACTCGAAGAGCACGAAGTGTGTGACTGTTGCATCCGGTTATTCTAAATGTGGCCCGGGAATAGCGTTCTGGGATCTCGAAGAGCACGAAGTGTGTGACTGTTGCATCCGGGTATTGAGAATGTGGCCTGGGAATGGAGTTCTGGGAAGTCGAAGAGCACGAAATGTGTGACTGTTGGTGAAAAACGAGCCCGGCACCTGCCGCCCGGCAACTCCCAACACCTGCCCGGACCCCCCTGTGGAGTGATCTGCTGCTCTCTTTTGATCCCACTAGAAACCTATCAGTCTTCGCTGTTAGGTAATTAAAGGAGGAGAAGAGAGGGGGACAAAGATGTCCCCCTCAGCCCATCTCACAGCAGCCCATCTCACAGCCCATCTCACAGCCCATCTCACAGCAGCAACTCTTGCGAAGCATGCCGACAGTCGTGTTTTTCAGGCGTGTGTCCGCTTGGCCCCGCATATCTCCCCTGTTCCTCCTTCTTCCCGCCTCCTTGTACATCCTCCTTGAGGGGGGAGCGGGAGAAGGACGAGGCGGAGGAGGAGGGAGAGAAAGCGCTCCTCGTGGTTTGAGTCGTTTGGGGTTTCTCGTCCTGGTGTGAGTCGTTCGGGCCCTTCTTCCTGGTGTGAGTCGTTCGGGCTCTTCGTGGTGTGAGTCGTTCGGGCTCTTCGTCCTGGTGTGAGTCGTTCGGGCTTCTCGTGGTGTGAGTTGTTCGGGCCCCTCATCCTGGTGTGAGTCGTTCGGGCCCCTCCTCCTGGTGTGACTCGTTCGGGCTCCTCGTGGTGTGAGTCGTTCGGGGCCCGCGTCGTGGTGTGAGTCGTTCGGGCTCCTCGTGGTGTGAGTCGTTCGGGCGCCTCGTCCTGGTGTGAGTCGTTCGGGCCCCTCCTTGTGGTGTGAGTCGTTCGGGCTCTTCGTGGTGTGAGTCGTTCGGGCCCCTCGTCCTGGTGTGAGTCGTTCGGGCTCCTCGTGGGGCCTCATGGGGGCCTCTTGGAGCCTCTTGGGGCCTCTTGGGGGCCTCTTGGGGGCCTCTTGGGGGCGTCTTGGGGGCCTCTTGGGGCCTCTTGGGGCCTCTTGGGGGCCTCTTGGGGGCCTCTTGGGGCCTCTTGGGGGCCTCTTGGGGGCCTCTCGGAGACCTCTTGGGAGCCTCCTGGGGGCCTCTTGGGGCCATCTTGGGGCCTCTTGCGACCTCCTCAGAAGCGCAAATGAGCGCTGCCCCCTGAGAAGGACAAAATGAGCCCAAAACCTTCGTAAAATTATCCCGGCAAAGCAACCTAACATCGATCTGTAGGAGCACATCTGGAAGCATTCTCCTGAAGATTCGGATGAGAATCCAGTTGTAGAATTCTGCTGTTCTCGCAGTCGTAGTCGCATTCGCGATGACAGTCGCAGTGGAAACGGCAGTCGCAGTCACAGCCTCAGCCTCAGCCTGCCTCAGCCTCAGCCTCAGCCTGCCTCAGCCTCAGCCTGCATCAGCCTCAGGCCTCAGCCTGCTTCAGCTCAGCATCAGTCTGCCTTCAGCCTCGGCCTCAGATGAGCCTGCCTCAGCATCAGACTGCCTGCGCCCTCAGCCTCACGGGGGGGGGCCCCCCTTCCCCCCCAAGGGGGGGGGGGGGGGGGGGGGCCTGCCTCAGCATCAGCCTGCCTCACCTCAGCCTGGAAGGCCGCCTCTGCCTCAGCCTCAGCCTGCATCAGCCTCAGCCTCAGCCTCAGCCAGCCTCAGCATTCAGCCTCAGCCTCAGCCTGCCTCAGCCTCAGCCTCAGCCTGCTTCAGCCTCAGCCTCAGTCTGCCTGCAGCCTCGGCCTCGACCTCAGCCTGCCTCAGCCTCAGCCTGCCTCAGCCTCAGCCTCAGCCTGCCTCAGCCTCAGCCTCAGCCTGCTTCAGCCTCAGCCTCAGTCTGCCTTCAGCCTCCGCCTCAGCCTCAGCCTGCCGCAGCCTCAGCCTGCATCAGCCTCAGCCTTAGCCTCAGCCTGCCTCAGCCTCAGCCTGCATCAGCCTAAGCCTCAGCCTGCCTCAGCCTCAGCCTCAGCCTGCTTCAGCCTCAGCCTCAGTCTGCCTTCAGCCTCGGCCTCAGCCTCAGCCTGCCTCAGCCTCAGCCTGCATCAGCCTCAGCCTCAGCCTCAGCCTGCCTCAGCATCAGCCCGCCTCAGCCTCAGCCTCAGCCTGCCTCAGCCTCAGCCTCAGCCTGCTTCAGCCTCAGCCTCAGCCACAGCCTGCCTTCAGCCTCGGCCTCAGCCTCAGCCTGCCTCAGCCTCAGCCTGCATCAGCCTCAGCCTCAGCCTCAGCCTGCCTCCGCATCAGCCTGCCTCAGCCTCAGCCTCAGCCTGCCTCAGCCTCAGCCTCAGCCTGCCTCAGCCTCAGCCTGCCTCAGCCTCAGCCTCAGCCTGCTTCAGCCTCAGCCTCAGTCTGCCTTCAGCCTCGGCCTCAGCCTCAGACTGCCTCAGCCTCAGCCTGCATCAGCCTCAGCCTCAGCCTCAGCCTGCATCAGCATCAGCCTGCCTCTGCCTCAGCCTCAGCCTGCATCAGCCTCAGCCTCAGCCTGCTTCAGCCTCAGCCTCAGTCTGCCTTCAGCCTCGGCCTCAGCCTCAGCCTGCCTCAGACTCAGCCTGCCTCAGCCTCAGCCTCAGCCTCAGCCTGCCTCAGCATCAGCCTGCCTCAGCCTCAGCCTCAGCCTGCCTCAGCCTCAGCCTCAGCCTGCCTCAGCCTCAGCCTGCCTCAGCCTCAGCCTCAGCCTGCTTCAGCCTCAGCCTCAGTCTGCCTTCAGCCTCGGCCTCAGCCTCAGCCTGCCTCAGCCTCAGCCTGCATCAGCCTCAGCATCAGCCTCAGCCTGCCTCAGCATCAGCCTGCTTCAGCCTCAGCCTCAGCCTGCCTCAGCCTCAGCCTCAGTCTGCTTCAGCCTCAGCCTCAGTCTGCCTTCAGCCTCGGCCTCAGCCTCAGCCTGCCTCAGCCTCAGCCTGCCTCAGCCTCAGCCTCAGCCTGCCTCAGCATTCAAAATGTGGCCCGGGAATGGAATTCTGGGAACTCGAAGAACACGAAGTGGCCCACAGTTGGCTCCGGGCATTCAAAATCATGCCCAGGAATGTAATTCTGGGAACTCGAAGATCACGAAGTGGCCTACAGTTGGCTCCGGGCATCCAAAATGTGGCCCGGGAATGGAGTTCTGGGAAGTCGAAGAACACGAAGTGGCCTACTGTTGGCTCCGGGCATCCAAAATGTGGCCCGGGAATGGAGTTCTGGGAAGTAGAAGAGCACGAAGTGGCCTACAGTTGGCTCCGGGCATCCAAAATGTGGCCCGGGAATGGAGTTCTGGGAAATAGAAGAGCACGAAGTGGCCTACAGTTGGCTCCGGGCATCCAAAATGTGGCCCGGGAATGGAGTTCTGGGAAATCGAAGAGCACGAAGTGGCCTACAGTTGGCTCCGGGCATCCAAAATGTGGCCCGGGAATGGAGTTCTGGGAAATCGAAGAGCACGAAGTGGGCACGAAGTGTGTGACTGTATGCGAAAAACGATCCCCGCCGGCAAACCCCAACAGCCCCCCAACTCCCCCCCAACTGCCCCCAACGGCTGCCCAGACCCCCCTGTGGAGTAATGTTGCAGTAATGTTGAAGTAATGTGCTGCTCTCTTTTTAGACCACTAGAAACCTGCCAGTCTTCGATGTTAGGTAATCAATGCTTCTGAGAACAAGGAAGAGGAGCGCTGCCCCCTCAGAAGGCCAAAATGGGGCCGAAACCGTAGTAAAAGCAATGATTTTGGCTTCACAGAAGAGGAGAGGGTTTTTTCTGGGCCCCCCCGACGGGGCCAGAATCCTCGTGAGGGTCGTCGTTTTTTGGCCCTCCCAGGAGTCGAAGAAGACCCCTCCAACCACCCGCGGGACGCCCTCTCCAGGCGCAGGGGGAGGGGTAGGGGGAGGGGTAAACCCCTCCCCGAAGGGGAAGAAGGGGGGTTGGGGGGTTGAGGACAGAGAGAGCTCTCTAAACCACTCTCGGCCTCATAGGATGCGCACAAATGAAACTCGCGAACGAAATTGGCCAGGAACCAGCACACGGAGAACAAAATTATCCCGGCAAAGCAACCTAACAGCGATGTGTAGGAGCATATTTGGAAGCATTCCCCTTAAGATTCAAATGAGAATCCGGTTGTACAATTCTGCTGTTCTCGCAGTCGCAGTCGTAGTCGCATTCGCGATGGCAGTCGCAGTGGCAACGGAGGTCGCAGTCACAGCCTCAGCCTCAGCCTGCCTCAGCCTCAGCCTCAGCCTGCCTAAGCCTCAGCCTGCCTCAGCCTCAGCCTCAGCCTGCTTCAGCTTCAGCATCAGTCTGCCTTCAGCCTCGGCCTCAGCCTCAGCCTGCCTCAGCCTCACCCTGCAGCAGCCTCAGCCTCAGCCTCAGCCTCAGCATCAGCATCAGCCTGCCTCAGCCTCAGCCTCAGCCTGCCTCAACCTCAGCCTCAGCCTCAGCCTGCTTCAGCCTCAGCCTCAGTCTGCCTTCAGCCTCGGCCTCAGCCTCAGCCTGCCTCAGCCTCAGCCTGCATCAGACTCAGCCTCAGCCTCAGCCTGCCTCAGCATCAGCCTGCCTCAGCCTCAGCCTCAGCCTCAGCCTGGCTCAGCCTCAGCCTGCCTCAGCGTCTGCCTCAGCCTGCCTTCAGCCTCAGCCTCAGCCTCAGCCTGCCTCAGCCTCATCAGCCTCAGCCTGCCTGCCTCAGCCTCAGCCTCAGCCTGCTTCAGCCTCAGCCTCAGTCTTGCTCTCCCTTCAGCCTCGCCTTGGCCTCAGCCTCAGCATTCAGGCTGCCTCAGCCTCAGCCTGCATCAGCCTCAGCCTCAGCCTCAGCCTGCCTCGGCATCAGCCTGCCTCAGCCTCAGCCTAAGCCTGCCTCAGCCTCAGCCTCAGCCTGCTTCAGCCTCAGCCTCAGTCTGCCTTCAGCCTCGGCCTCAGCCTCAGCCTGCCTCAGCCTCAGCCTGCATCAGCCTCAGCCTCAGCCTCATCCTGCCTCAGCATCAGCCTGCCTCAGCCTCAGCCTGCATCAGCCTCAGCCTCAGCCTCAGCTTGCTTCAGCCTCAGCCTGCATCAGCCTCAGCCTCAGCCTCAGCCTGCCTCAGCATCAGCCTGCCTCAACCTTAGCCTCAGCCTGCCTCAGCCTCAGCCTCAGCCTGCTTCAGCCTCAGCCTCAGTCTGCCTTCAGCCTCGGCCTCAGCCTCAGGCTGCATCAGCCTCAGCCT
>CAUYUJ010006067.1:7500-56364 GCA_963575745.1 Prorocentrum cordatum | reverse complement strand
GCGCGCTGAAAATCACAGATAAGGGCGCGTCTCGCCTGTCCTCGCGCCGGCGTGTACTTTGGCGCATTCTGCGCTCAAACTGCACGTCCCGCCGAGCTTCGCCGTGTCGGAGCAAACGCGCTACCCGACGCATTCCGCGCCCAATTGAACAAAGGGCGCGTTCCGCCGTCATGGCACCAACGCGGACTTTGGCGCATTCCACGCTAAGATTGCGGACCGGCGGCTGCGTCCCACCGTTCCTGATACAAACGCGCAGCTGGCGCATTTGACGCCCAAAATGACGGCCACGCGCGCGCCCCGCAGGCGCCCCGCGAGCGCCTCACGATTGCCCCGCAGGCCTCCCGCGAGCGCGGCGCCAGCGCCCCTCGAGCACCCCCAGAAGCCCCGGAGAGTGCCTGGCGAGTGTCCTGCAAGCGCCCTTATAAGCCCCACGGGCGCGCCTGAGCGCCCCTAGAGCGTCCTGCGATTGCCCTGCGAGAGGTTCGCGAGGCTCGCGGACGCCACGCGTGAGCCCCACGAGTGTCCCGCGAGCGCCCTGCGGGACGCCTCCACAAACTCTGCGCGCGCGCCGCGCGGGTGCCCCGCGAGCGTCTGCGAGCGCGGGCGCGCCGCAGGCGTCCCGCGAGCGTCCTGCGGACGGTGCCGCGGGCGACCCGCAGACGATTCGCAAGCGCACAGCGAGCGACCCGCAGACGCCCCGCGAGCGCCCGCCTTGCGGGACTCCCGTGAGCGCCCCGCAGGCGCACCGCAGGCCTCGCGAGCGGCCCACGAGCGCCACGCGGGCGTCCTGGAACCCAAGAACGCCCTGCAGGCAGCGCGCGACCGCCGGACGCCGCTCGAGCGTCCCGCGAGCGCCGCGTGAGCGCCCCGCCCCGTGAGCGCCCCGCGGACGTGCCGCGAACGTTCCGCGGGCGCCCCGCGAACAGCTCGCGAGCGCACCGCGGGCGCATCCCGTTGGCGCCCCGCAGGCGGCCTGCGGGCGCGCAATGAGAGCGCTACGCGGCGAGCGTCCACAAGCGCTTCGCGAGCGCTCCACGGCCTCCAAACCCCTGACCAGGGGGCAGTCTCCTGGCGCGCAAACTGCACACTGCGCCTTTTGCGCTGAAGCTGACAACAAACTGCGGGACTGGAGGTGCAGGCGGCTTTCCGCCTGCGAACCTGCACAAGACGCTTTCTGCGCCCGGCCCGCCAAACTGAAATGCGGGCGGCCTTCCGCAGCGCGCGCAAATAAACAACCAGCGAGCCCCTTAGGCTCGCAGCGGGCCGCCCCGAAGGCTGCCCCGAATACACATCTGGGCTCCTCGCGTCGCGGACTGCCCTGAAACGCACGCAAACGTAACGGGCATGGTCGCTCGTGGGACGCCAGCGGGCCGGCGCGAATGCGTACTGGACCCACGCGGGCCGCCCTGGCACGCACGCAATCGCAATGAGCTTCCAGCGGGCCGGTCGTGGGCACCCAGCGGGCCGCCCCGAATGCGCACTGAGCTCTTCGCGGGCCGCCCAGACACACACGCAAACGCAACGAGCTCGCAGCGGGCCGCTCGTGGGCCCCCAGCGACCGCCCCGAAGGTGCATATGTCTTGCGGGCCGCCCTGACGCGCTGAGCTCCCAGCGGGCCGCTCGTGGACTCCCACAGCGGGCCGCCCAGGAATGCGCACTGAGCTCATCGCGGGCCGCCCAGACACCCAGCTTCTCATCTGCCGCTCCCCTGCGTGTCGGAGGTCTGTTTGGACGAATCTCCGGGGCAGCTTCTCATCTGTGTCCTCCTGTGGTGTTGAACGGAGCTTCGGGCAGCTTCTCGTCTGCCATGCTCCCCTGCGGGACCGATTTCCGGTCTCTGGCGCCCGCGCTTCGAGATCTGCAATCTAAGCACGGCTTCGTGCTCCAAGGCGACAGCGCGCCCGGAATGACCTCCTGAGCCCAATTTGACGTCTACCAACGCCCGCGCGCGCGCCCAGATCTGCAACCTGAGCACGCAGGGGCATCAAGACAGCAAGCGTGATTCCAAGTTTCCGGCGCCCGCACCCAAGCACGGTTTCGTGCCCACTGGCGACGGCGCGCCCGGAATAGCATACTGAAGCTGCCCTGAGCAGCCCAGCGCCCGCGCGCCCGCATCTGCAATCCGAGCGCGGCCCGTGTTCCGGAACGCAGCCTGGGCCCGAACTCGGGTCCTCTGGCGCCCACGCGTAAAGAGTTGCAATGGCCGTGCAGAGGCGGCTCACCCGCGCACAGACCTGCAGCCATGCACGCTCCACGCAGAGTGCCAAACAGTGTGCCGGCGGCCTTCCGGCGCGCAAATCTGCGACCATGCGCTTTCTGCGAAGAGGGCCACAGAATGTGCAGGCGGCCTTCCGGCGCGCAAACCTGCGACCATGCGCTTTCCGCGCAGGCGCGCGCGGGCCACAGACGGGCGCGTGTTTGCGATAGGCGCAGACCCTCCAGCCAACGCCTCCGAGGCCATCCCCGTGGCCGACGGCCGATGCGGAGCCCATTACTTGCAAAGCCTGGGGCTGTCGATGCATCTGGTTGGCGGCGAGACCCAACAACGCCCCGCTGCGACTCCGCCCGCCGCCGCCCCTGGCACTTTCGAAGACCCCATCGCTGGGGGGTCACGAACATGCCTTGCAGAGGCAGGACATCGAAGCCATCCACCAGCTTGTCGAGAGAAGTCCCTTCGCGCCCATTCGCCTTCGTTCCCCTGTCAGCGAATCCGCCCGAACGGACAGCGAACCGCAGCCACTCCCTCTCGAAGGCCGGGCCACGCTGAGGAAGGCGACTCCCGTCCTGGCGAAAGAAACGGTGTCTGACAACGTGCCTGGGCCAGGCGCGACCCGCAGCACTCCCGCACATGGCGAAAGTCACGCTGCGACAGATGGGGGCGCGCTCGTGGACGAGGACGGGCGCGGGTCTGAAGTCGAGCGCCAACGGGATGGGCCTGCCCCCGCTTGCCACAGCGCAGCGTTCCTCTCCGCCCCAGCTGCTGGAGGCGACTCGGCCGTTACCTGGCGGCCAACCGCGCGGCCCGCGCCTGCCCGCAAGTCCCCGCCAGGCTTCCGCGCCCCAGTAGCCGCCGCGCCTCGCGAAGCCATAGACGATTCCGGCGGCGGGCCCAACCGGTCGGAACAGTCGCAGAGCAGCGAACGTGAGCAGCATGCGGAGCAGGGGCCGGAAGAGCCCGATGAGCAGGAGCTGCCGGCCGCCCACGGGGGGGGCGCGGAAGTGGCGCCAGCGCAGGAATGGGAGCATGGGCAAGAACAGGAACAGGCAACCACCCACCGCCACACTCCCCTGGCTGACACTACTTGCCCCGGCCCCTCCCTCCCTGGCAATGGCGCGAGCTCGAGCGCCGAGGAACAACGGCAGCGCGGCTGGAACGTTCCCCCAGCGCGTCTTCGTGGCAGCAGGTGGACGCCCCGCCGAGTGACTGGCGACCTTCCAGTCTCCCCGCCGCCCCTGGGCCGAAACCTGGCCCGTAGCGACGCCGACCGCGCTGGCGGGCCTGGCGAGCGGCAGACGGCAGGCGGCGGACGCAGCAGCAGCAGCCGCAGAAGCAGCAGCAGGCGCCGCGCCGAGGACCAGCCGCTGACCACCCCGCCCCTGGCGGGCCCCGCCGCGCGTCACTGTCCAGAACCTTTAGACCCAGACACGGGACAGCAGCTATATAAAGCTAAGATAGGCGGCATCCAGTGGGACCCCCCCGGGGAGACACCTGACGAAACGATAAAGCGGCTTCAGGTCACCCTGGGGGCGAGGTTCACAGGCGCCTGGCACGCGTTCGCCCAGCAGCACGCCATGCCTGGCAGCAAAGGCGCGCTCGACCCGCGGCGGCACGACCAGCAAACGTGCGTCAATTTCCTGTCCTCCTTCCGCTGATCGCCGCGCACCCAGGAAGGGCCAGAAACAGTGGAAGGTCGTCACCTAAAGCCGCGGGCGCGCCCGCCCTCTTTTCACCCTAATTCACTCTGGCTTCTCCTGGGTGTGGCCGTGGCCCGGCCTTTCAGCGGGCAGCCCTATGCAGCTTAGGTTCTGTGCGGTCGCGACAGGGTCGGGTGTGGTCTATCCTACTTGGCTCCTGGCGTTGCCAACAGGTCCACAGGTGTCACAGGTGGCGCACTTCGGACGACTGTTGGTCGTGCGTCGCATCCGCTGGCGCCGCCTTCATTGTCCCGGCGTCGCTCGCCATTGGCTGCGCACGAGCGCCCTGGGTACATATTGGGCATTGGGTGTGGTTCATCCTGCTCGGTTGTACTGCTATGTTTTCGCAGGTCTTGCTATGCTATGCGTGGACCACGGTGCACTTGATTGCTCCTGGGACGCAGGTTTACCTACCTTTGAGCGGTCATTACTTGATCTGTCGGTGTGCGACGCTTCGGCTGGCGCCTCTTCAGATTTCGCGCCATTCTGGCAGCGCGTGTCAGGTTTGGCAAGTTTGGTGCCCCCTGGGTTTCCCTGGGTCACGTTGCAACTTTGCCCTGGGTTCAGCTCTCCCTGGGATCAGCTTCATCCTCGCCGCAGTTGCTGCTTGCTGCATCCGGCGCCGCCGCGGCCGCCTAGTCGCGCGCGTTAGCCGTCGGTAATTTAAGCCGGTCGCGGCCCGACCTACTTCGCCCGCCGCTGGCGCGTTCGCCTGCGGCCGAAAAAAAAAGTACCCCCACCAGCCCATCCAGAATTGATTGCTAGTTTTCTTGGGGCCTCTTTGGAGGCTATCTTGAGCCATGCTCGGCTAGAGGCTGTCGGAGGCTATCTTGAGCCATGCACGGCTATCTTAGGTCATTTTGACGCTGTTTTGATGCCTTCTTGGGGCCCTCTTGAGGATATTTTGGGTGAGTCTTGGAGCCCTCTTGGGGCTCTTTGGGGGGTCTGGGAGGCCTCTTGGGGCCGTCGTGGGCGCCATGGCTCAAAAACAAGGGGGGAAGGGGGGGGGGGGGATTCGTGCCCCCTCCCCCCCCTTCGGAGGCTCTCAGACGGCATTTTGGGGCCCTTTTGGAGCGCCCTGGGCGTCTCTTGGGAGATCTTGGGGCCGTTTTCGGCCTTCTTGGGCCCATCTTGGGCCTTTTTTGAGCCATCCTGGGGCCATTTTGAGGCTTCGAAAGCTCATCGGAAGCGAGAAGGCGATAATGCCAAACACATTGATTTCCCATAGGTTTTCGAATTGTTTTGGTATTTTGGAGGGCGCCGTGGAGGGCTCGAAGGGCATGTGGATCCGTCTTGGGGTTGTCTTCGGGCCTCTTGGGGGTATGTCGGAGGCTATCTTGACCCATCTTGAATTTACATGTGCCATCTTGGAGGCCATCTTGCGACTTTGAACGCCTCTTGGAGCAATATTGGGCCGTTTTGGACGCTCTAACGCCTCGCGGTGCGCCCAGAAGAGAGAAGAACAAACGCGCTACACCACCTAAGCCCAGAGGGCTGGTGGAATTTGACGCGGATTTCTGCTGCAATCTCTCCGCGAAAATTAAACTGTCCAAACGCGTTCATCTAAAACCGCTGGCAAACCTTTTTCCGGCGCGCGCGAGTCTCGCGATTCTTTGATTCACATGGTATTTGCATGCACTCTCGTGGTTCCAACAGCACATAATCCATGCTTACGGCGTTCTGCAAAATTGCATCTTCAGCTTCCAGCAGGCGGCCGCTGCCGCGCCAAAAATTGCTGGCCGCCTTTATCCTTGATTTATTTTCCTTCCTTCCTCCTGTCATTATTCCGCTCTCCTTCTTATTCCGTCTTCCTGGCGGTCTCCTCGCAACTGCATCCCAATCCCAGGAAATGAATTCTTTTGCAATCCATCTCGGAGCGCCCAATCTCCACGAAATCGCATTCATCCGGAACCGCAGTTGCAAGGAACCGAATTCTTTGGATATCCATCCTGGGAATCTAAACCTGGCCCCCCCCAAACATGAAAACGAATGGTCCGGGGATCGAAAATGATCCTGGCGAAGGACCCAACCATATGCAGTTGTGAGTATCGCAATTGTGAATATCTTCTTCGGTGGCGCTCCCTATGGGGCCGCGAACCGCATGAGGGGTGTGCCGAAATGTGGCGGGGTACACAACGCAAAGGAATACGATATATCTGATTACGAAAGAAAGAACGCGGGTGAGTCAGAGCGCGAGGGAATCTGAGTATGAATGGGTCTGCGCGCGAATGAATATATTTGCATGAATGCGATCATGGAAACGCCTAGTGTAAGTGTTTATGAATGTGAATGGTTCGAGCATGCCTGTCCGAACACACGTGACACTGGGCGTGGCCGCCGCAGGCAGCTTCCGCGGGAACCCCGACGGCAGCGTCCGCACGTCGCGACGCCCATGTCGGCGCGCCTCTTGCGAGGATCGCGCCCGCTTTCGGCTCTTCTTTTCCTTCCTCTTTGCCCGCGCACTCCAAAATCCAAAGCTGCGGGCGCGGCGCAGCGCGGAGTCCCCGCGACGCGCGCTGGTCTCCCCGGGCGGGGCCCCAGCGACGCGCGCGGGTCGTCCGCTGCGCGAAGCAGAGAGAGCTGACTAGCTAACTGGCTGGCTGATAGCGGGCAAGTCTCTGACCGCTGGGCAGAGCGACGACGGGCGAACGAGGCGCCGGGCCCCCCGCAGCACGGAGTTCCCGCGACGCGCGCTGGTCGCCCCGAGAGGGTCCCAGCGACGCGCGCGGGTCGTCCGCGGCGCAAGGCCAAACAATTAGTCGGGCAGTCGAGAGAAGGCGCAGCTCGGGGGAGACGCTCCTCAGGTCAGGCCTCGCGGATGAGCTCGGTGAAGCCGAGCTCCGTGGCGAGGGCCGTCGCTTCCCTCCTGCGCCGCTTCGTGCGCGCAGCAAACTGCTCCAGCTGCTTCCGCGTCGCCCCTAAATCGCGCAGCGATTTGGGGGGCAGTGAAATTCGAGGAGCACACGGACCCCATGCCTCTTGGCATCATGGCCTCTGTTTCTCAATGCAGCAAGCTCGCGGCAGCGAGCGCTCCCTACTGGGAGCTCCCGAGCTTGGCTCCTCGGGGGATGTCCTGTGGCTCCAGCGATTGTTGTTTTTCCCGCGCTTCGCTGTGGGGGGGCGTCGGTCGGTCGGTCGGTCTGTCTGTCCGCCCTGTCGTCTGTCTGTCCGCCTGTCCGTCCGTCCGTCCGTCTGTTTGTCTGTCTGTCCGTCTGTCTGTCTGTCTGTCCGCTCGGCGCTGCTGCGAGGTCCGTCTGGCGGCTCTCCTCGGAGGCGATCACCAGAGAGACGTTCGGGGCTCAGAGAGAGGGGCGACCTAGGGCAGGTGTGCTCGGTCCAGTGGTCGCCCTGAGGATTGTTGTTGGCGGCGTGCATTCGCGTCGCTTGGGTGTTTGCCCTCTGCGCGGAAAGCGCGTGGTCGCAGGTTTGCGCGCCGGAAGGCCGCCTGCACACTGCGTGGCCCTCTGCGCGGAAAGCGCAGGTTTGCGCGCCGCAAGGCCGCCTGCACACTGTTTGGCCCTCTGCGCGGAAAGCGCATGGTCGCAGGTTTGCGCGCCGGAAGGCCGCCTGCACGCTGTGTGGCCCTCTGCGCGGAAAGCGCATGCTCGCGGGTTTGCGCGCCGGAAGGCCGCCTGCACACTGCGTGGCCCTCTGCGCAGAAAGCGCAGGTCTGCGCGCCGCAAGGCCGCCTGCGCATTGATTGGCCCTCTCCAGGAGTCAAGCGAAACCTCCAATCGCGAGCGCCCAGGGCCGCTGTCAGTCACGCTTTCGCGCACCCCCGCGACGCGAGAACTGTAACAACTGACGGCCGCGCTTGGATTTACGACCTCCTGGCTGTCTGTTGCGCGCGGAATGTATCCGATTTCCGCAGCGCCGTCCGAAGCATTCCGAACTGCCGTCGCGACGTCGTTGCCAGGAGAGTGCGCCATTTCGGGCGCATGTTCGGCGTCCGCGAAGACTCTGCTCCCAGGGCGCTGGTAGGAGTAAGGGGGCGCAATTTCGGCCGCATCTTCCGCCTCAACAACGAGACCGCCCCCGGGACGCTGATTTGAGTGAGGGGTTGTATGAGCGCCTGCGCGGTTGTCTCCTGGAGGGGAAGGCACCGGCGCGCTGTGGCTGACGACCGCCTGTTCGGTCTGTAGCACTCCCATGGGGGCTACTGCAGCTGAAGGCCGCGCGTTCCAGTGTGAATTCCTGACTCTCTATGCTGCGAGGAGGCTCGAGATATCCTCCACCATCCGCTCGGGGAAGCGTCGTGGACCTCCTCTCGGGAGGAGGCCGGTCTCCGAGCGCAGGCGCGCCCTCTGCGGCATTCCCGACTGACGCCGCGATGCTGTTGCCAGGGGGGCGCGCAATTTCGGCTGCATCTTCCGCCTCAACAACGAGACCGCCCCCGGGACGCTGATAGGAGTGAGGGGTTGCAGGAACGCCTGCTTGGTTGTCTCCTGGAGGGGGAGGCACTGGCGCGCCGTGCGCTGCGAGGGGGCTCGAGATATCCTCCACCATCCGCTCGGGGAGGCGTCGTGGACCTCCTCTCGGGAGGAGGCTGGTCTCCGAGCGCAGGCGCGCCCTCTGCGGCATTCCCGACTGTCGCCGCGATGCTGTTGCCAGGGGGGCGCGCAATTTCGGCTGCGTCTTCCGCCTCAACAACGAGACCGCCCCCGGGACGCTGATAGGAGTGAGGGGCTGTGGGAACGCCTGCTTGGTTGTCTCCTGGACGGGAAGGCACCGGCGCGCCGTGGCTGACGACCGCCTGTTCGGTTTGTGGCTCTCCCAGGGGACTATTGCAGCTGAAGGCCGCGCGTTCCAGCGTGAACTCCTGCCTCTCTATGCTGCGAGGAGGCTCGAGATATCCTCCATCATCCACTCGGGGAGGCGTCGTGGACCTCCTTTCGGGAGCAGGCCGGTCTCCGAGCGCGGGCGCGCCCTCTGCGGCATTCCCGACTGTCGCCGCGATGCTGTTGCCAGGGGGGCGCGCAATTTCGGCCGCATCTTCCGCCTCAACAACGAGACCGCCCCCGGGACGCTGATAGGAGTGAGGGGCTGTGGGAGAGCCTGCTTGGTCATTTCTTGGAGGGGAAGGCGCCGGCGCGCTGTGGCTGACAACCAACTGTTCGGGCCGTAGCACTCCCAGGGGACTACTACAGCTGAAGGCCGCGCGTTCCAGCGTGAACTCCTGACCCTCGATGTTGCGAGGAGGCTCGAGATGTCCTCCACCATGCGCTCGGGGGGGCGTCGTGGACGTCTTCTCGGGGGGAGGCTGGTCTCCGACCGCGGTTCCTCAGCAGCACTCCCACCTGTCGCCCCGATACTGTTGCCAGGGGGGCGCGCAATTTCGGCCGCATCTTCCGCCTCAACAACGAGACCGCCCCCAGGACGCTGATAGGAGTGAGGGGCTGTGGGGGCGCCGGCTTGGTTGTCTCCTGGACGGGAAGGCGCCGGCGCGCTGTGGCTGCCGACCACCTGTTCGGTTTGTAGCTCTCCCAAGGGACTACTGCAGCTGAAGGCCGCGCGTTCCAGTGTGACCTCCGGACTCTCTATGCTGCGAAGAGGCTCGGGATATCCTCCATCATCCGCTCGGGGAGGCGTCGTGGACCTCCTTTCGGGAGCAGGCCGGTCTCCGAGCGCGGGCGCGCCCTCTGCGGCATTCCCGACTGTCGCCGCGATTATGCTGCCAGAAAGGGGCGCAATTTCGGCCGTATCTTCCGCCTCAACAGCGAGACCGCCCCCGGGGCGCTGATAGGAATGCCCCAGATCATGCGTTACCGAAAAGTTTCGGTAACGATCGGGAACGACCGATCGCGACCGATACCGCGAAAATTTCGGTAACCATCGGTCGCGGCCCGTTACAGCGAAAGCGTCGATTTCGGTGACGAGCGGTAGCGCGCGGTAGCGGATTTTCAACGATTTAATTTGGAATTCATGCTGGAGTTGCCGACCGCTACCGACCGTTACCGATTTTTGCTGCCGACCGTCACCGAACGATTTCATGTAAATTCCGCGGTGGGAACCAGCATTATCATCACCGCCATTACCATCATCACCAGCATCATCATCATCATCATCGTCAACATCATCATAATCATCATCACCATCATCACACTCATCATCAGCATCTTGATCAACATCACCATCACCATCATCACCATTACCTCAAACATCAGCATCACCAACATCATTCAGACCGTCACGGCTAGCAATATCACAATGGTCACCATGATCATCACCAACAGAATCTTCAACCCACCGTCTTCACCATGATCAGATTCGTCTGCATCACCATCTCGTTCCCCCTCCCCGTCATCCCGAACATGTTCGCTCCTCCTCCTACGATCCTTCACCCTTCTCTAACTCCTCCCCCTGCTACTACGACTGCTCTTAATACTACTACTAGTACTACGACTACTACAACAACCGCTACTACTACTACTACTACTACTACTACTACTACTACTGCTACTACTACTACTACTACTACTACTACTACTACTACTACTACAAGTGCAACAAGTATTATAACTACTACTTTTACTCCTGCCCCTACTCCTACACGGAAAAATATTAAAACCAGCACGAGGAACTGCGCGCTCACGGGGCTGGGGGGGGGGGGGGCAGGCATATGCCGAGCTGTGCGGATTGCTCCTGCCCCCCTCGATTGGCTGTAATAAGGAAGAGGTTCGGCTGGCCAAGGAGGGGGGCGGTCGGGGCCGTGCCAGCCCCCCCTCAACCCCCGAACCCGGGTCCCCCAATCAATATCCCCAGCGGCGCGGCCTTGGCCGTCGGCTCTTAATGTGGCGCGGCCTCATCACCCCCACCGCGATGACATCTCAGTCGCGGCGGGGGCTTGAGGCGCGCATGGCATGAGGGCGACGTGTGTGATATCAAACGGAAAACGATGGATCATACCTACTACTACTACTACTATTACTACTACTACTGTATCATACTGGATAATTACTAGTACTACGACTACTACTACTACTACTACTACTATAACTACTACTACTACGAAAGATGACAGGAGGGAACGCGGGGGGTGGAAGGGGGGGGGCGGGGATGGGCTCTGCGCGACGAGTGCGTTTAGCGCAGGCGCATCTTGGAGCCAGGCAGGCTCGGGATCTCGGACGTGTCGTCCGCTGCAGATGTGTTGTCGGCGCGGCATGCGGGGCGTTCTAGTCGATCATCTATCCTCTATCTCCTCCTGCATGTCCTCTCTATCCTCTACTTCTAGCCTGTCCTCCTTCATGTCCTCCTATCCTCTACGTCCTCTCTTCATGTCCTCTATCCCCTCTAGTTCTATCATCTATCCTTTGTCCTCTCAACCCTCCTTCTCCTCTATCGATCATGTATCCTCTCCTTCTCCTCTCCTTCTCCATCCCCTCACAGTGGCAGTGGCCCTGGCGTAGCTGCAATGCAGCGGCGCAAACGGCACATGTGTGCATATGCGCAAAGAGCCTGGCTCGCAAGGAATGAGCCTGGCCCAGACGGGCTGAAATAACAAAATTCTGCCGACAATCGAAAGAACAAAAAAAATCTGCCGACGCCTAATTTAGGTCATCATCAGATTCCATGGAGCGCACGCGATCCCAGCCCGCATCCACGACGTCAGGGTCGAGGGACTTCGCGTCGCCTTCGTAGATGGCCCGCGAGCGAGGGTTGAGCACCACCAAATACCAGAGGTTCCAGTAGGTGTACTCGTTGCCCTTGAGCGCATTCCCACTGGCGAACCCCCCGTGGTTACGGCACAAGCGGATGTCGTTGAGGTTGGCACGACCAGCTGGTAAGGCGAGCGTGCTGAGGATGTACGTCTTCACCAGGGTCACCTTCACTCCCTTCTGGTTGGGCGGTCCCTCCAGCACGTTGGGCGCTGAAACTGTCAACCACTTGTCATTGCCCTGAACCTTGATCTCGTAGGTCAAGCACGGGCGCTTGCTCACGCCGACGCTGCACTCACTCCCTGACCCTGACGAGGGCGACTCGATTTCTGCGTGGCCTGACGGATACGGCTGCGTCGCTATGAACAAGAGCGTGGAGGCGTGGACCACAGATTCATCATGCAATTGCCACTTCGCATTCTTGTCGGCCGTGGGCAGATCGTCGGGGTTGTCGCGCGCCTTCATGGCGTGGACATACACAGTCTTGCCCTTGAAATGCGACCATTCACCTCGATCCCCTGCTCGAAGCTCTCGTTGGTCCCAGCCTTGGCGAGAACTGGCGCCCAGGTCCCGAGGTCGTTGAAGAAGCGCGTCAGCTTCTCGAACTTGGGCAACTGGTTGGTGCAGAGATACGCTATTGCAGCAACTGGCAGGGAGCCTGCTACTGCGTGGGAGTGATCACATAAATATCTCTGTACACGCAAACCCTCTGAGCCAAAACCAGCTTGTCACGAACGTCGACCCAATGTGCGCTATGCCATGCCGCGCTATGCCATCTGTTGCTATGCCCTCCTCCTCCTCCTCCTCCTCCTCCTCCTCCTCTTCCTTCTCCTCCTCTTCTACCTCCTCTACCTCCTCCTCCTTCTCCTCCTCCTCTTCCTTCTCCTCCTCCTCCGAAATGCGTCCTGCGCCCTCGCGCCCGTGGCGGCCGAGGCAGCAGGGCGGCCGGCGAAGCGCAGACCAAGGCGTTGTGCCGGCGCTGGCTGGACGGGGAGCGGGCCTCCCTGTGGGCCGAGGCAGTCGAGGCTCGCGCTGCCAAGCACGCCTCGCCAGCCTCCCAGCGAGCGGAGAGGTGCGTGCAGCTCGCCGCAGACGCCCAGTACTCCAAGAGCTGCTCGGCTCTGACCAGCGAGCCGCCCGTGGAGGTCACCCCCGACGTCGTTGAACAGATGAGCCGGAAGCACCCGCGCAGCCGCCAAGCCGTGGATCCCGCCAGCCTTCCGGCTGTCCACGCGGCTGCTGCCCTGCAGATGGACGGGGGCGCGGTCCGTAGGGAGGTGCGGGCCTTCCCACGGGGCTCGGCCGCCGGGCCAACGGGCCTCCGACCCCAACACCTCAAAGACGCACTGCTCAACGCGGCCCACAGGGACGAGGTCACCGACCAGCTCCAGAACCTTGTCAACCTCTGCGCCAGGGGGCAGGCCCCGACGACCGTGTCCGAGTACTTCGCGGGCGCCTCTCTCGTGGCCCTGCCGAAGAAGGACGGAGGCCTGCGCCCTGTTGCCGTCGGGGAGGTGCTCCGGCGCCTCGTCGGCAAGTGCCTCTGCCACGAGGTTGCCGACGCCGCGCGCGACCGACTGGCTCCCCTCCAGATCGGCGTCGCGGTACCTGGCGGCACCGAGGCGGCGGTGCACGTCGCGCGCCAGTGGTGGACCCGCCACCTCGGGGACCGGGGAAAGGTGTTTGTGAAGCTAGACTTGTCCAACGCCTTCAACACCCTGGACAGGCAGGCTCTGCTCCGCGCGGTCCACGAAGAGTTTCCCGGGCTGGCACCCTGGGCCGACTGGTGCTACTCCCGCCCGTCAACTCTCTTCCTGGGCAAACAGACAGTCCGCTCCGAGTGCGGGGTGCAGCAGGGCGACCCCCTGGGGCCCTTACTGTTCTCCCTAGCACTACAGCGCGCCGCCGAGGCCGCCCTTCGCGCGCCGCGCCACGGCGCCGACGGCGCCGTCGACCTGAGTTTCTTCTACTTGGACGACGGCTGCCTCGCGGGCGACGCGCCGGCCGTCGCGCGCCTCCTCCACTTGCTCGTGGCCAGCCTTGCCGCGGTGGGCCTCCAGCTGAGCACCGGCCCGGGCAAGTGTGAGGTGGCCCCCACTGGCGGAGACGCCTCCGACGTGTCTCTGGACGGCTTCCCGCCGGGCTTCCGCCTCCGCACCGATCGCAGCTTCGAGCTGCTCGGCGCGCCAGAGGGAGACGCGGACTTCTGCGCGGAGCACACCAAGCAGCGGGTCGCGAGCGCCACCGACTTGCTGGAAGCTCTGGGGGAGCTCGAAAACGCGCAGGTCGCGCTGCACCTCCTGCGCCAGTGCGCCTCCTTTTGCAAGCTGGGCTACTCCGCGCGCGTGGTGCCGCCCACCGCGCACGCCGCCTCCCTGCTGGCCATGGACGACGCTGTCCGGGCCTGCCTTGAGCAACTGAGCGGCTGCTCGCCCTCCGACGCTTCTTGGCAGCAGGCTCAGCTTAAGCTCAGGAACGGAGGACTTGGCCTGCGCTCTGCCGCGAAGCACGCCGCCGCCGCCTACATCGCTTCCAGAGCGAAGAGCATCGACCTCTGTCGGCAGCTCTACCCCGGCTACTCCAACAACCCCGACCGCGACGGAGGTAGCCTGGCGGCTGCGGTGCAGGCCCACAACGCAGTCGTGCGGGACGCCGACCGGGTGGTGTTCGACCACGCGCAGCACGGCAACCAGAAGGCCCTCTCCGACGCGGTGGACAGCGCCTCGCTCGACTGACTTCTGGCGGGCTCCACCCTGGCCGGCAGGGCGCACCTCTCTCTGGTGCAAGCCCCAGGCGCGGCCGCGTGGCTCCAGGCGCCGCCCTGCGAGGCCACCGGCACCGCCTTCCCGCGCGGCCTCATGCAGGTCGGCCTGCAGAGGCGGCTGCGAGTCCAGCTCCTGCAGGAGGAGTGCTTCTGCCCAGCCTGTGGCGAGGTGATGGACGTTTTCTGCGACCACGCCCTGGTCTGCGCCTGCCGCGGCGACCGGACCAAACGCCACAGCGCCCTGCGCAACCAGGCCTTCTTCGACGCCCTGGCCGCCGGCCACGCCGGGGCGGAGTTGGAGCGCCCGGGGCTGCTACCCGCGCGCCCCGCCGGGGAGGCCACCCCCGGGGGCGAGCAGGGCGGGTCCCAGGTGGACGACAACGGCCGCCGCCCTGCCGACGTCTACCTGCCGCGGTGGCGCAACGGCACGCCGGCCGCCTGGGACTTTGCCGCCACGTCAGGGTTGCGCGCCGATCTCCTCGCCGCGTCGGCCGCTTCGTCAAGCGCAGCGACGGAGCGGTACGAGGAGTTCAAAAGGCAGCACCAGGACACCGCGCGGCTCTGCGCGGCACAGGGCTTCACTTTCCTCCCCCTGGTGGTGGAAGCCCACGGCGGCGGGTGGGGCCGCGAGGCACGCAGGGCCTTCGGGGTCCTGGCCAAGCGGGTGGCTGACGCCACGGGGGAAGACGCCGCACTGGTTGCGGACCAACATGCCCAGCGACTTTCCGTCTCCCGGCACAGGGAGAACGCGCGGGCGGTGTTGCGGCGCCTTCAGACCCTGTCTGGAGGGGCGGGGGTGGCAGCGGCCCGCCTGGCCGCGGCCACGGCGGCCTCCACGGCAGACGCCGTGCGAGGTGCCCCCTGCGCTGCCTAGCGCCCCCCGCCCACCCCCCCCCCCGCCCTTGCTGGGCAGCGCGGGCGCCCCCCTCACCCTTTCGCCAACGTCGCGCCGGCGACCCCTCCCACGCGCCGCCCGGCCTTCCCCCGGCGGGGCGGCGGATGGATCCCGCAGAGGGCAATCCCCACCAAGCCGCATCGCGCTGGGTTCGGGCGGCCACCCCGCCCAGGTCGCCGCCGTAGGGTCCGCAGCCTCGTCGCGGGCGGCTCTTCTCTCCCGGCCCCTGGCCCGGCCTGTCTGCTTGCGGCCGCTGTTTTCTCTCCTCCTTGTCCTCCTCCCCCTCCTCCCCTTCCCTTCGCTTCTGCTCGTTGCTTCCCTCCCTTTCCTTTCCTCCTGCTCCCTGCCTGCTGTCTCCGTCTGGCCCGTCTTCTGCCTGCCCGCCCGCCCCGCCGGCCCTGGCCTCCCGCCTGGGCGTTCGTCGTCGTCTGCCTGCTTCTCCCCTCCTCGTCCCCTTCCGCCGGGCAGCACAGCCTCCTGCCCGGAACCAGCGTGGCGGCATAGAATCGCGGATCTCCGCCGCCGATCGAAAGCCCGCATCGGCCCTGCCCGTGAGCGGACGCGGGCGTCAGCAAGCTTAAGCATTCCCGGGTTGGGGCCCAAATCGTTCGTCGAGCCGACAGGCCCACCGAGCCCTTTGTTGCCCCTCCTTCGCCCCCCCTCGGAGGGGGGGCGCGCCCCCCCCCTGCTTCGCCGAGGCCCGCCTTGTGCGGGCCGACTTTGCGCGGCAGGGCCACCCGGAATGTGCAACAGAATTCTGCGCGTCGTCTGCCTTGGCATTCTTCGTCTGCCCAGTAGTTTCAACCACAAACGCTTTCACCCTAAGGGGTGGAACCGCATGCGGACGCAGCCACTGGAAACGTGCGAGGGGTGTGCCGAAATTGAGGGGTGGAACCGCATGCGGACGCAGCCACTGGGGCCTTCGCTGGAGCCCCCTATGGGGCCACGAAGCGCGCGAGGGCTGCGCCGAAATGGGGGGGGGCGGGGGGGGCGGGAACGCATGGGACGCCAGCCGCTGGGGCTTCGCTGGAGTTCCCTACGGCGGGCCACACAAAACGTGACGAGAGAGCGTGCCAGAAGGCGTGGGAAGGGGGGGGGGGGGGGGTGGGCGGGGGGGGGGAGGGGGGGGGGGGGGGGGTTGGGGGGGAGGCGGGGGGGAGTGGTGGGTGAGGGGGGGTTGGGGGGGGGAAGGAATGCGGGAACGCCCTCCGAGGCTCCCGCCATGCGCCGACGCAGCCGCCCCTGGGGCCTGCGCTGCAGCTCCTCTTACGGGGCCCCACCAAATACGCGCGAGGGGTGTGCCAGCCCAGAATGGGCGTGCGGAGGCACGAGGAGGGGGGGGGGGGGGGTGGGGGGGGGGAAGGAAGCGGGAACGCGGGCACTCGCTCTTTCAAAAACGAGGACCCAACACCACAGGATGGCCGGGAAAAAACAAAGAAAGAGACAGAGAGAGATAGAGAGAAGAGAGAGAGAGAGAGAGAGAGAGAAGAGAGAGAGAGAGAGGGGAAGGAAAAGAGAGAGAGAGAGAGAGAGAGAGAGAGAGAGCGAGAGAGAGAGATCGGACAAGTAGGCGGACCAGGGTCCGTCCGCGAGGCGCACTGCGGTGCGACAACTCGCCAAACACTATTTGCGGCGGTGCAGCCTTTAGATGCGAGGGCGAGCAACAAACCCCCTCCCCCGGCGCAATGCGACAGACGCTACAGACGGCGGACAGACGGTGAAGATCTCACGTGTCAGACCGCGTGACGAAGAAGGCCCCAACAAGAAAGGCGACGTGCACGTGGCTAGGCGGCTTGGCAGGGACGGGGCACCCCCCGCCCCCGCGCCCTGACACCGTGGACGCGGGGCCACGCGTACACACGGGCAGGCAGAAAGGAGGAGATTAGCGCGGGGCACCAGGCGGAGCGCCGCGGAGCGATGACAGCATAGCTTGGAGGGTGAGTGGCGGCGCAGCACCATCGGGCGAGGGCGCAAGCAGCTCGGCGAAGGCACGCCCGGCGCGGTGGAGGCGCTGGAGCAGAGGGCCTTGACGGGCTTGAGCAGCGGCAAGGTCGGCGGCGAGAGCAGCACACCTCTGCTGAAGAGCGGCCATAGACTGGGACAGCTCGGCTTCGCGGTCGGTGAGGGGCGGCTGCTCTGTGCCTGTGGCCGCGGGACTCGTGGCAGGGACGAGGTCATCGGTGCGCCTGGCCAGGTGGTGGACCAGCGCAGTGCGGCGCTCCGTGTGCTGGCGGCCGTCGCCCTTGAGAGGCGACTGGAGGGTAGCACGCGGTCCCAGGGCTGGAGCCGCTAGGGCCACGCCCCGTGAGGACGGAAGAACCGCATCCTCGCACCCAGCAACAGTGAAAGCGTGGACGGGGTGCGACGGCCTGACTGGCTCGGTGCCCTGCGGGGGGGCTGGAGCCGCCCCCGCGGGCTGGCGCTGGTGGGGGGACGGGGTGGGTGGCACGGGGGGGCCAATCATGATGCCGTGCGAGGGCTCGGAGGTCGGCCGCGTGGTCGGGTGGCGTCTCGATGAAGCGGCATCGTCGGCAGCGTGGGGTGTCGGCGGGGCGTCGTCTATGCTGCCACTCAATCCGAGGGGATCATAAAAGTCCTCGTCGGCGTCTTGACGGTGAGCGACATCATCATGTGGGTGCGATGTCGCTCTCGGTGGCGGAGTCGCGGTGGGCGTCGAGAGGTTGCCCGACGGGGCAGGGTTGGCGCTGGCTGGGCCGTCGTCCAAGAAGTCCAATCCCCAGCCGAAGCCGGACGGGTCGTCTTCCTGTTCGTCGAGCATCGCCCGTTGGGCCTCGGCCCAGAGCTCATCCGGGTCTTGCGGGATGAGTGGTCCAGCCGCGGGTGGTGCCTGGTCCGACAGCAGGGGGCTTGGTTCCATTTTGCTGAGTTCCGCTGCTGTAAACCCAGCCCTGCGGTGTGGGAGCGGCAGAGTACGGTGTCTGCGCTCGTAGATAGCGACAGCGACCCCATGGAGCACGGTCGCTTGGCGATGTCGTGTTTTGGCAGCTTCAACAATGTCGTCAGGAAGGTTGTGCGTGCGTGCCGCCGCTGTGGCAAGGGCGTCGGCCTGACGGTTGAATTCCTCCGCGATGGGCCCGATGAGCCCAAGGTCGATGCCCAGGTCTCCCAGGTGGCTGGCGATTTTTTCGACGCGAAACATGTTGGGCTTGGCCATAACACATCGGTGGATATTTTCCCAGAGCTCCGCGTGCGTGCCCTGCGGTGCTGGATGTCCGTCGATGATGCCTTGGAACCCATCGACCACCGCCTGGTTGTCCACGAAAACGTGCACGGGCCGTTCGGCACATGCCGTAAGGTGGACAATGGCGAGGGTCTCCGCAACCTGGGCGTTCTGCGTTAGGCCGTGAACGCGTGCACTGTAGTTCATGCGGTGGTCGATGCCGTAGTAGACGCCGTAGCCCGCTCGTGCTAGCAATGAGATGGCTTGGTTGGTGCACGCACCGTCCGTGGCAGCGTAGACCCATGTCCAACCAGTGTCGTAGTCAAGGTAGGTGGTGTAGGTGTCCTGGGCTGAAGCCGCAGGATCTCCCTCAGGGGAGGGCCGCGGAATGGGCTGTGGCAGCGGGTCCCTCGCGAGGTCGGCCTGCAGGTCGAGGAGGGCCGGGTCTTCGTCGAAGAGCCCGCAGTGTCTTGTGTGCGGCGGAAGACGGGCCCACTGGTCGTCACTGACGAGGGTGGTGAGAGGGAGTCTTTCTCGGGCCCAGCACTTACAGTCGCGGACAGTGTGCTCCTGAGTTTCCTCTTCCTCGTCACAGTAGCGGCACATGGGGCTGGGGTCTGCCGACGGGTTTGATCGGGATCGTCGCTGTTGGGTGTGGTCCCCGCCCGACAGGTAGTTCAGGAGGAGCGCCAGCTGCCAGGCAGTGCATTTGGCTGCTCCTTTAGTTCGCGCGAGACACGTGCTGGCGAAGAGGTCAAGGCCCTGTCTGACAGAGGCGAGGTAGCCAAGGTCGTGTCGCCGTGGCTTGATCCTCCGCAGAAATGCCCTGCGTTGTGAGGCCCGCAGCATGTGCAGGAAGGCGTTTTGGGGAAAATTCAGCCAGCTGATCGGGCAGCCCCAGTCATCGTACATGATGCCAAATGTGGGCCAGGTCCATCGGAGCTGCTGGAGCGACTGGACGAGTCGTCCGACAGGTCCTCCACCAAACAGGGTCTGGACGTGGTGTTGGAGGTCTCTGGCGAGCCCGCAGAGTGTGACGTCGCGGTTAACCTGACGCCGCAGGCACAGGAAAGCTTCACGCTGCGTGATGGCGTCGATCTCAAGGGCGTGTCCCGGCACGCACACGGCCATGAGAGTCCAGAACTCGACCCACTTGTTCCCCTTGGGGCGGATAGCCGCCTGAGGGCGTGGTTGTAGGCAGTCTTAGCTGGGCCTGATGGTGCTTGAATGTCGGTGCCCGTGGTGCAGACGCTGGCAGCCAGGGATCGGGCGTGCCGCGCCTTGATAAGCATCGGCGACGGGAGCTTGCCAATGCGCGGCAGGCGGATAGTCGCCCTCCGTACACGGGCGTCTGCGGTGGCCGTGAGGTTAAGCGCGGCTGGAGCCGGCGCTGCCTCTGCGTTGATGTAACTCCCGACGAGCTCGAAGGAATCGACCACACGTAGGGGGCGATCCGCCAGTGTGAGCTGGGCAACGGCGGCGTGAAGCTCGTCGGTGAGCGCCCACCCTGCCACTTTACCAGGGTGAATGCGTTGACCTGAGAATCGATCAAACTTGGCGGTTTCGTCGAGAGATTTCTGCAGCTCAGAAGCGGTGGGGGTAGTGGAGTTGCTGTCGTCAACGAAGGTAGTGCTGAGTGATCGAGGAACGTATCGGTGCTGCCTCTTGGTCCACACGCACATGAGCAGCTTGATGTCGTCCAGGGACCACGAGCTGCCCTGGAGGTGACCGTTAGTCCTGGCCAGGTCCTTGGAGTACGCTCCGTTCATGCGGATGTAGCGTTTGTGGTGTCTGTAGAAATTTCGGCGGACAGTAACGATGTCTTGAGGGCACCCCGCGTGCAGCGCAAGGTTGAGACAGATGTCCGTGATGAGGTAGTCGAAGCACTTCTGTCGGTCAAGGGCAGCTCCAGCTAAGGGGAGGAGTAAAGCCCTGGCGTGTTCGATGCGCAGGGCGAGAGAGGTGCTGACATCCACAATGGTGGCTTTGGGGACAGCGCCGAAGCTCGTGGCATGGGTCCATCCTTGCCGCCAGGTCGTGAGGCTACGGTAGGCTGGCGCTTCCCACGCGTACATCCATACGGAAAGAACCGAGAGAAGTCGTTGGTCCGTCGGGAGTTCCCCTCGGCCTTTTCGGAGGCACGGGTTTGGCACGTGCAGGAGGGGCTCGGGGATGGTGCCAGTGCGTTGCATGGCACGTAGGACGCTGGCGAAGAGGGGAAGGATGTCGTCGGGTAACTCCTTAGCCTCCTTAGTTGTCCAGCCGTCGAGTCCCCCCGCGCGGCGCGGTGAACGGGTGCGAATGAAGTGGATGAGTTGGTCGTCGGTGAGGTGGAAAGGGGCTGCTGGTGATGGTGTAGGCAGCTCTTGTCGGTATTCGTCGTAGAAGTCCGCCCACGTCGGCATAGCTTCGGCGTCATGGCCCGCGCGAGCGCGGAACCTGCCCAAGATGGGCTCCCAGGTGTCGACCATGAGCTTAAGCATGTCTTTGGTGTTGGCAACAATAGCGTTGGCGGGGAGGGCGTCGGGAACCTGGGCAGGTGGTGGGCCACGAGTGTGGCTGTCGTCGTTGTCCGTGTCGAGCGAACTACCGTCGCTGGGGCTGAAGCCGCCGGCGTCGGTGTCGGCGTCACTATCGTCCGTGCTAGCTTGGTCAGGGTTGAAGGCGGTGGTGTCGCAGTGGAGCTGTGCATCGTCGGGAGTGGTAGGCGTGCGGAGATACGCCGTGGGCGAGCAGTCGGCAGCCCGTGCGTATATGGCCGCCTTTCGCCCGCTTGACTCGCGGACACCCTCAGCCCAGATCTTGATGCGTTCAGCTTTGGCTCGGTTTGCACGTCGCGCCAGCTCTGAGTCTAGGTTTTGGATCAGACGGTCTAGGTGCTCTCCGCGTGGTGCTGGCACGTCGGGGGTCCAGGCATCGGGAAAGGCCAGGAGGGCCGTGGGGCGCAGCTTGTGGCAGAGAAGGCGGGCCGCGGTCCACGTGCAGTCGATGCGCTGCGCCAGGTACGGCGGGATAGCACGGTAGTCGATATGGTGGTGCTGTCCGATGAAGCGAAGCTCGCAAAGTTGCCGATGGAGCTTGCGAAGGCGGTTCATGTGAATCGTGGAAGCTCCGTAGGTGGGAAAGGCGCGGGGGACGGCGGGTCGCTCCTCGAACGTGGGTGTAAGCCCGTGCATGGTAGGGGCCTTCTTTTTTGGGTGGTCTGGCGGTGGAGGTGGCAGGTCGCGCAGCCGGGTGAGATGGCACTCATGGCTGGCCTCGTTTGCCAGGGCGAACATGCGTTCCACATCGTCGCGTGTGTCAGCCTGCTCCATGCGGTCATGGCATCGCCCTGCGATGAGGGTCCCTAATGCCTGAAGTTCGTGGTCCTCATGAGCTCCGTCGTTAGGAGGGTAAGGCGTGGGGGCCAGAAGGCGTGGGGCCGTGTGGTCGAGGCGGCTAAGGTCGAGTGTGACCTGCAGGCCAACATGAGACTTCGCTGGCAAGTCACGCAGATAGCAGAAGTCGGTGACAAGGGATCGCGCAGCTTGGTTGGCGATGACATAGTCGATGCGCGAAGTGCGGGGGCACTTGGTGACGCGGTCCCAGTCAGGGATATTGCCATATGTGTGCATGGTGTGGTCTGGTGTGCCTTCAGCGACGTTGGACCGTCCGTGCCGCATCATGTGCAGCAGGTGTGGATTGTCGTCGATGTTCGTGTTGGCGTCCATACAAATGAAATACGGGGCTGAGCCGACCCTCGCGGCGGCGCAATCAGCAAGCCGAAATATATCGGTGCTGTCCCCTCCAGCGACCCCGTAGAGGCTCGCAATGTAGATCCCAGCGGGACCTTGGTTGTTTCGTCGCCGCCTGCGGCGGTGCTGGGTGCAGAGCGGGAGGAAGGCCTCGTGCCATCGTTTCTTGGCCTTGAGGGTGGCGATACAGGTCGCAATGTCGTCGACGGTGGAGTCGACGATGGCGTCCTTAGAGAGGATGGCGACCCCACCCGAGGCGCCGGTGTTGCCCTCGACAGTGTGGTCCGTGCCACCGTGAGCAGCTTTGCGCTGAGCACGCGCCAGATCCAGGTCAGGTCCCAGACTGGCCTGGTATCCTCCGTGGTGTGGATTGGCGGCGTTGGTAGCGATGGCTTGCCTGGTAGGCTTGGCATGTCGGGTCTCCTGCAGTGCTATGACAGCGGCGTTGTGGTCGACACCTAGAGCGGTGATGGTTGGCCAGTTCGCTGGGAGACTCGTGATGTTGAGGCTGACGAGGTGGATGGAGCGACCTGGCCCATCTCCGTCGGTGGAGCTGGGGTTAGCACGCCCCGCACGGTGGAGGTCAGCCTGGCCGTCACCCAGGTAGAAGGCTTGGCCACAGTAGGAGCTCATGGCGTCGCGGCAGATTGGCTTGGACGGGGCTGAAGCCGCCGTCGGGCCAAAAGTATAGGCAAGGCATGGTCGACGCTGCGCCGGGGGGGGGTCATAAAAGTCGGCAAAACTGCCTCGAAAAATCCTCCTCACTCCTGTACCGTGGGGGACGGAGGGAGGAGAGGTGAGACGGCAGCAGGGGGAGAGGGAGGCGACTCCTCGATCCGTCCTGCCGAGCTCAAGAGCAAAAGCAAACCAGCGGCGGCAGCTCGGCGCGGCAGCGGCGCAGCGCGCGCGCAATTACTGCGCACGCGACACCGCTGGTCCGTCCTGCGGCGGCGCGCCCGCCCCGTCAGTGCCGTGATGAGCAGCATCAGCTGGAACAGCTTGTTCGTGTGCGCCCTCTGCGCTCGCCTCGGGCGGTGGGCCCTGTGGCTGCGGCGGAGGACGCTCTGCCAGCGCGTCAGCCACCAGCTTGGCGTGGCGAGCGGCGCGGTCGATGGCCTGGCGCTGAGCCTCGTCCATGCCCGCTGCCGCGAGGCACGCGTTGCGGACAGGGCTGACTCCACGCGGGGCCGCCGCTGCCGCGGCAGCGGCTGAGGTGGCGGGGCCGCCGCCGTGGCTCAGAGGGGGCAGCGGTGAGCCGCCGCCGCAGCCCGCCGCGAGGCCCTTGACGGAGTACTTGTGCTTGAAGGGGTCGAAGGTCGGCGCCTCGTCGAAGGCGACGACAACGCGGGTGGGCGGTGGCAGCTCCTGGTCCGTGGACGGCGTCGGCTCGAGGTCGACCTCGCCAGGTTCGATGACGCTGGCACCGAAACGTGGCACCACCTCGGAGGCTTGGCCGTCAGCCTGAGTCTCGCGGGGCGGCGAGCTCGTGGAGCTCCCAGGGGGCTTGCGCAAGCTGTGGCGGCTGCAGGACCGGCTGCGCGGGACGCGCCCGCCCGTGTGGCGGTCACGTGGCGAGGCCACCTGGGCGTTAGCGCGCGCAGAGTCCGCCCTGCTCGGGGAGCGGATCGGCGCTGCGCAGGGTGATGGGCTGGGCGGGCGGGAGCCGCCTGTGCCGCCCACCGCCGAGGCTGCAGCCTGGTCAGGGTCGACGGCGTCGGGCCGGGGGCTGACGTGGTGGGCACTACCCTCGCTGTGCCGCGGGGAGGCGCTGTGGTGCACCTGGATGTGCGTGAGGACGAGCGGGACGAGCGGCTGCCGCTCGCGCTCAGGGGGGGCAGGTTTTGCCAGGGCAGGGCGCAGCGCTGCGGCCACGTTTGGCGGGGGCGTGTGTTGGCGCGGTTGCCAGGCACGCACGTTCGCCTCGCGCCATCCTTCGGGGCGCCCTGTCCTGCCACGGCTTGGTGCAGCCCCCTGGGCTGGAGCCGCTGGGGGTGCCACTGCGGGCTGGTTGCTGGCGGTGCTGTCGTGGCGGCCTGGGTAATGGCCCCAGGCACGCGTGGACCCTGGCACGGGCGAGGTGGCCCGTGGGGGAGCCTGCCCGAGTGCACGCGGGTAGCCGACAACCGCTGGGTGCACCCTGGCGTGGGGGGCGTGGCCGTAGCTGGAGGCGGATGCTCCTGCCGCCGCGGGCCTGGCACCAATGGGGCCACGGTGATAGGCGGCGCCCCCGCCGTGCACCGCGCTGTCGCCTGTCGGGACGCGCGCGGGAGAGCGGTTGCGTGGCGTGCTCGGCTGACCTGCGTCGCGTTGGTCGCTCTGCTGGGTGCGCTGCTGGTGCTGTTGGTAGCGCTGCTGGTCGGCTCTCGAGAGCGGGCGGGTGTCGGGGAGGATGGGCGGCACGTCGGGCCGCCGCCAGCCCTGATAGACGTGCTCGAAGGCATGGTCTGGGTAAGTCTCCCCGACGGGTGAGTAACGCCGCACATGCTCCACGAAGTCAATGTTCTGCGGCTCGGGGAGCACCGTGATGTTCACAGCCCGCTGGTGCGCTGGTCCATAGAGACAGAAGCTACCACGGTTGCTGCGGTCGTGGTTCAACTCTGCTTCGGTCGTGGCACGACTCACCATGGCGTCACAGAGGCGCATGTCGTAGTCGAGAGCTTGAGGCCCAGGGCCGCCCTCGGCATCCCAGTACAGTACACATCTCGCCAGCGCGTGCGGGTAGTGTGGATGCGCTCGGCGATAGACTCGCAGACGGTCCTGACTGTGACACGATCCCTGTGCATGTTGGTGATGGCTAGGGAGTAAGGTCGGCGGACCGCTTTGTTGAAGATGAAGTCCTCCTTGAGGGCCTGGTGAGGGCCGAAGAGCACGTAGCCTTCCTGCCACAGCGGTTGGTCGGGAGACGGGTCTTCAGGCACCCCCGTTCCTGTGAACCCTGGTGGCCGCCTCGTGCCGTCGGGCAATCCCTGCTTGAGGACGCGACGCGGCCTCGGTGGTAGATACCATTGACCCTGGTATCCTGCTTGGCCTGGTTGCGGAGGCTCCCCCCGGGGCCTGAAGGCGCTCGGGGGGGTTCCTTGAGGTCGTGCTGGGCTGGCGCGTTGCCGTATTGGCGGGCGAGGATGTGCGGAGGCATCCCTGTGGCACGGACGTCGAACAGGCTGTGCGGACGAGGCGGATGCGGGCATCTGCTTGAGAGGCAGCATGTGTCGGAGTCCCTGTTGTCGGTGCTGTACGCACACGTCCAGCTGTTGCAAGAGTAGTCCGTGGACCAGTCCATAGGTGCACGTAGTCCGCTGAGGGAGCAGTCCGGGCACGTTGGTTGGCCCGAGGTGCCGAGCTGCGTGTTGCGGCGGGCAGCACAATACTGACAGCATTGGAATCGGCACTGTAGTCAAGTCCAGCGTCCTGGTAGGGGCGGGAACGCTTGCTCGTCGGTGACTGCGTCGTCTGGGTGGGGTCGGGGTCGATCCCACAAGGGCCAGACGTCGGCGAACCAGGACTGGCCTGTAGTGCGGACAACCTCCGCGGGGAGGCGAGCGTCGTCAGCATGGCGCTCGATCCACTGGGGCCCCAGGTCCGCTGGGATCATGACCGTGCGCCAAGTGTCGTCCGCCTTGACGTGGACTTGGGTCGGTGCCCAGAGCCTGTAGTGGTATCGCCATGGTCGTGGTGAAGGATGACCCAGCCGTCGCGACCCGCAACCGCAGGGTCAATAACGCGGTGGCCCACAACGGTCGCCCCCCACGGTAGGTAGGCGCCATCGTGATGCTCGCCCGGGTCAAGCCAGACCTCGACACCAGGGGCGTTCACACGGGCCCGCACATCGCGGACGTGGAAGGCGAGGACGTGGTAGGCGGTCGGCTCCTCTTCCGTCTCGATGTGCTCCCACGTCTCGATGTCGCTGCTGTGAGGGGTGGAGTTTCCGCCGCTCTGCCGTGACGAACGCGAGGCGGATCGCCGTGAGCGGGCATGGCCTCGGGCGAGGGCGGCGGCCGCGCTGAGGAGGGACGGCGTACGGCGGTCGTCGGCTCCCGATGTCGTCGATGAGCGGTCTGGACTGTGTCTCAGGGCGGCACCTGGCTGATAGGTGTGCGATGGGCCAGACGCGGCCCCAGGGCTGGAGCCGCTGGGGCGCGGCGCTCGTGCGTCGGACTGCCCCCGCACGGGGACGGCCTGCAAGCCAGTGTACACCAGGTCGATCAGTGGCTGCGGGTCCAACTGGAGCTTGCGAAGCGAGGCGCGCGGACGGGGCTGGGTGGGGTCGGCCCTGGTGGCTGCTTCGGTGTCGTAGTGCTGTGTAGCCCATGCTCGCGCTGCCTCTGGCGAGTATAGTGCCTGCGGCGGTGGCCACGCTGCCGCGGTGTCCAGCCGGCGCCAGGGGTTAGCTTCCTGGTCGCGGGCTTCAGCCGCCTCGCGGAGGTCTGGGTGATCGAAGCCGGCAATGTGGAGGGCGTGCGCACAGTCGCCCATGCCATAGGTGTGTGGGAGGGCACGGCACCTGGAGGCAGCTTCGGTGGGGGCACACCAGTCCATGCGGATGAGGAGGCCCAGGACCCGTGGGTAGATGAAGCGCGCTCCGTGAGCCTCCCCTTTCACGAAGTTGTGCCAGTTCTCACCGCGCGGCGGTTTGGTAGCCTCGCACATCCAGAGCGCGATGGGTCCCCAGGCGAGGGTGTCGTCTTCGAGGCTGCGGGGCGGGTGAGGCGGCACCGCGTACCACGCGGCCAGCGACGGGTGCACACTCACGTACGTGCGGCCGACATTTGTGGCGGTTCGACCCTTCGCTTCACGGCGGGGGTCCGGCAGGAGGTGACCTCCGTTGAAAGCGAGACGAGCCGCAAGGTCGCCGCGGGTCCCGTGCCAGAAGACCGTGGGCGTGTCAGTGGTGGGTTCACGGAGGTCCCACGTGAGGTAGGGGAAGATCGTCTCGCCTGAGTCCCCACCCGAGTCTTCCAGCACCCAAGTGAGTCGGTTCGGGGGCCTCTGCATGATGTCAGTCCACGGCGCCAACGCTTGGAGCGTTGGGTCATGGGTGAATCGAGGATGGTCGTAGAGTCGCAGGGCGTCTTTGATGTCCTCGGTAGTCACGCCACTGTTACCAAGCGCAAAGCCGTTCTGGTACAGGGAGGTGAGGATGCTCGTCGGCGGCACGGGGACCGCTGGGTCGCGCTGGATGGTGCTGCGTAAGTTGCGCGTCGGTGGCCTGAGGGCTGGGTGGGGCGTACCAGGGCCTGGAGGCGCCTGGGGCCTGGCGGGTGATGCGTAGCGTGCTCGCCGTCGTGTGGTTGGGTGTCCATGTCGGAAGAGGAACCACGAGCATCTGCATGTCGGAAGATGGACCACGGGCTGTCGAGGGTGCGCTCACGTGTTTCACTTGCCTCGGCGTCGGTGGCCTGAGCTGTGGCGTCTTCGTGAGTCGGCGGGTTGCCATAGGCCGCGCCGCTTGTGGGGCCGTCTCGCGGGGACGGGCTGGTCGACCGTGGTGTGACAGACGAGGCTCGCGATACCGCGGCAGTGACTTCAACAATGGCGGCGGTGGTGGCGGTGGTGACCTCGGCGACTGCGGCGGCCACTGCAGCAGCATAGTGTTCCTGTAGCAGCGGGTGTCGAAGAGAGTGCACGTGCTGGCTGTCGGGGTCGTCGGGGTGCGTGCGCGGCATTGTGTGTGTGGCCTCATCGCGCGGCCTCCTGATCGGTTGGCAACAGCGGAGGCACCACTGGGCCGTGGGTGAGTCCAGGGCGCGCGCACAGATGCGGGCTCCTACGTGTCCGACGGCTCCTTGAGCGAGGAGTTTGGCGCCGACCAGGAGAAGACCGCAAACCACTCCGCCTGTGGCAATAGCTCCGAGTTTGCCGCTGGCCCATTTCAGGGCACCCCAGAGGCCAGACCCGACTGCGCTGGCTCCGCCCGAGACGATGTCTCTGAGTTTGGCACTGTCCACTTGAGAATACCCCACAAGGCGGGCGCGGCGTCGTATGCCGTTGTGCGTCGGGGCGTAGTGGACACGGATGGGCCTGGTGCCGCAGCTTCACGGCGTCGTCGCTGCCGGTAGCTGGGGTCTCGGCTCGGTGTCGGCAGGTGCCCGTCGATCTGGTCCTTGTACGGCATGGCTACCAAGATGGCATACGTGGCCACGAAGAGGCAGATGAGACAGCCGCAGCGTCGGGAGGCCGCTGCGCTGTGCGGGGCCTCGTAGGAGCCGCTGGCGTCGGGGCTCGCGTCCTCAATGGGATCATTGTCGATGCCAGCCTGCCAGTGGTCGACGGCGCTGGAGTTGGAGTCAGTCGCGTTAGCTCGGCAGACAAGGGTGCGGGGCGGGGTCCTGCCACCTGAGGTCTGAAGACGCCCAGATCCAGCCAATGCTGCAGCGGGGCTGAAGCCGCCACTGCGCGGGCTGGTGAGAGCTGGCAGTGCAGTGGGATGGCTTGTCTCGTCGGCGGCGGTGGCGCCTTCGGCGTCGCTGAGCTGTGCGCTGGGGTCGGCCTGGGCCGAGTTGATGGGCGCACTGCTGTGCGACAGGGGGCGCCCTGTGTAGGGTTCGCTGTCACGGTCGCGCTGGGCCGTGTCACCTGGCGGTGTCGTGCCGTCGCGATCCTGGGTTTCCGTGTCGTGGATGGAGTCGTTCTGGCTATCGTCCGACACGTGGAACGAGTCCAGGGATATGTTGCTGATGTCGCTGGCCGCGATGTGCTGGAGCAGAAGCGGTTCGGCGTCGGCCGCGGGCTGGTCACACGTGGCGTTCTGGGCGAGGGGCCAGCTGGCGGTGGTAGGTTTAGCGGTTCCATCGGTGCCGCGGCGAGCTCCGCCTCGACAAGCGGCTGCAGGTCTGGCGGGTGGTGCAGGATCGCATCCGCGAGATACGCCAGGGCGTCTTGGTCGGGCGGAGGGAGGCCTCTTGGCAGCAGGGCGTGGGCCCGTGAGAGGTATGGCGGCAGTGGTGCCGCGAAAGCCTCAGGGCCGACGAGCTGGGCACGAGCGCACTGGTATTCCAGAAGGAGGCCAAGGTAACGGGTGGGGTACTCGTGGCTGCCCTGAATGCGAGTGAGGTTGCGGTTGGTGCGCTGTCTGTCGGGGCCCGCTCTGTGCCAGATATCCTCGCACATGTCGAACGCGGTGCGGTGGCGCAGGGCGTCGTTTTTCTCCGCGGAATCCTCCTGGAAAAAGTGGTCGTACTGTGACAGATGGAGCGTCGCCAGGACGTGCGGGACGCAGTCCTCGAGCCATGCCCAGTACACGTCCTGATGGTCCTCGCCTGGTGCCCACGCCGCGGCGCACGGTATGAGCCGTGCTCGGATGTTCATCAGGTGCCAGAAAGCGGGGTCCTCCTCGGGTTCACACCTGGCGCACAGAGGGGTAGTGGGACTCGTGGGGCTAAAGCGGGGCACGACAGCGGGGCTGAAGCCGCCACTGCGTGCCTGGGCCTTGCCAGCGGCCCTGTCGAGGATATGCTGCACGACGGTCGAGGACAAGCTGAGGACAGGGTACCATAGAGGATATGCTGTACGACAGTCGACCGCAAGCGTCATGTTGAGTGATGGTAGCCCTCGTAGCTGAACTTGCATGCGGTGCGAGGCGTGGCCGGAGGACGCAGGAGTCATCTCAGCTGCGGCAACATCGGTGGTCGACTGCGATGCATGTGTCGTGGTTGACGAGGGCGTGCTCGTAGGAGACATGCTGGTACTCGTCGTAGACGTCGTAGTAGCCGTCGAAGTCCCAGGGGGGCAGCGCGTGGGGCGGGGCCCCTGGTGCTGCTCAGGCCAGGCGCTCGCGGGGGCGCCCAGCGGCCCGGTGCCGCATGGACCAGCGGCGGCGGTGCTGTTCACGATCGGGTCCAAAATGGCGCTGTGATCGTATTTGTAGATGCTGTCATCGTAAAGGTAGAAGAGCGTCCCACGCTCCGCATGTCGCAGGAAAGCCTCTCCTCCGTGCTGGGGCGCACCGCCTGAAGACCGGTGTGCTCCAGCCAGCGAGGGGAGGGCCAGGCCGCAGGCAAGGCGCCACATGATGGCGAGGCCTGGCGGGCGGCGCGAGCGATGAGCCGAAAGCTGCGTGGCAGCACACGTCCTCAAATACCCCTGAATGCTCATGTACATTGCTACAATCACACCCCCTGCAAGACTACGGGTGTCCCTACACCAGATAGCTTGCGCGTGCTGCTGCCAAAACAGACATGAGGTAACAAGAAAGAGATACGACGCGAAGAGGGGAGAGATGCCTCTGAAGGCGCTTCCTCGGAGGGCTGAGGCGGGCTCTCTGAGGCACCTTCAATAGGGTTCCTGGGTGGCCCGAACCTTGTCCTTGCCTTTGTCGGCCCCTGGGGGCCCCGTCCCTGGGGTGACCTGGCCTGGCTGGTCGATCCAACTGCAGGCAGCCACGGGTTCGGTGGCCGCTGCGGCTTCCTCCTTCTTAGTTTCCAGAGTGGCCGCTTGTGGCAGGTGGATGGTGCCTCCCGTGAGGTGCCCGAGGAGGGTCTGGATGTCGCCGCGCAGTGCAGCGGCGTCGGCGGTTGCCGTCTGTTGCTGGGTGACGACGGTGGCAAGCCCCCGTTCCAGCCCTGAAACGTGCTCCGTGAGTGTGGCCTGGGAGGAGAGACCGCCCGCAAGCTGCACCTGCATGTTATCCACCGTGTTGGCTAGCAGCTCGTGCTGCTGTTCCATGTGCTGGATGCGGGTCGTGGCAGCATCGGGCGGTTTAGAGGCCGATGCGAAGCGCTCGCCGAAGGTGTTGAGTTCGTGGGAGGCCACGCTGTATTCATCACCTGATGAGAGGATCTCGACGTCGACGACGTCCCCTGGTACTTCGGCGGCTGTGGCAGCGTCGCCTTCGGTGTGGCCCCCACCTTCTGCCGCCGCCGTGCCAAGCCAGGGGTCGTGGCCACCTGGTCCTGGGGCGGCCGTCGGTTCAGCGGCTCCGTCCGTGCCGTGCGGGGGCGCAGAGGAGCTGCGGCCTGGGGCACAGGGTGGCCTTGCGTGCGGCGTGGCGTCACGTTTCCCGCTGGAGGAGCGGTGGCGCTTGGCTGAAGGCTCCTCCTTGGGGGTCAGGAGCGGTGCGACGCCCTTGCCTTTGGGCGTGGCAGTCATGAGGTCGTGAGGTAGGGGCTCTGGGCCGCTTTGGTGAGGAGTGTGCCGGTGGCGGGGCTAAAGCCGCCACCACCGGCTGGCGGCGTCACAGGCTCTGTGATGGTGGTAGGCGTGACGATGGTCACGTTGTCCCGCTTCGGCGCCACCTCAGCCAGCGGGGCCTCGGTGATGCTCCACGGGATGGGGCACCCCGCGACCTGCACCGTATAGGTGAGTGGGGGCCGATGAGCGCGCACTAAGGCAAACTGGGCCGCAGTGGCTGGTCCCAGGCGGTGTGGTAGACCTCACAGTCCCATTTAACGGACGGGCCCGTGAGAGTCTTGGCGAGCTGGGTCAGCGTGGCGTGGCGTGCCGCAATGCCAGTGATGCGGTAGCGCGTCTTGGCGAGGGTAGCCTCGCAGCCGCGGATGCTGGCAGCAGCGGCCTTGGCGACGTCGGACCCCCGCGGAACACGGATCCCCAATAGGCCTGACTTGCCGTGCCTGACGACTCCCAGGGCCTTGAACTCCACCGACTTCTGGAACGCGTCTGCCATCGTGATGGGCTGGTCCTCAGGGAACCAAACGGTCTGATACTTGTCGGCGGTGGCTCGTCTGCACCTACGTTGCTGAGGTCGTAGGTGGCACCGAGTTGCCCTGATCCCGCCAGGACCTTGTCGACCGCTTGGAGACTGACGCCGAAGGTGGCAGCCAGGGACCTCTTTCCGACGCCCGATCCAAACCTGCCTAGGCTTTTGCAGGGTTCGAGGATGGTGACGGCTTTAAAGTTGCCGTGGAAGAGGGCTTGAAGGTGTCCTGGAGCTGGCCATCGAGCTCCTGGCGGCGAGCGTCTTTCTTGGACTCCTTGTGCTTTTGGCGCGCCTTGTCCTGTGGAGCGGAGTCGCCTCGAAAAGGGCCCTTGGCGCGTGGACCACCGTTCACGGGGGCACCTCCCGAGAACTGGTCCTCGAAGGCCTGGTGCATGGAGGGGACTGCGGCAATGGCCTCGGTCTCGTGGATGGTCGCCCGAATCCAGCAGACGTGGTCGGCAGGGTCGATGGTGGCGACGGCTACCTTTTCCGTGCAGGCGACCTCCTTGGTGCCCAGCTGGTACACGATCACGGGGACGTGCGTGTGGACCACTTTGGGCGCCTTGGGGTGGCGCTTCAGGACGGGGACGGCGAGCTCGGTACCGACGTAGTTGTCGTTTTTCGGGCCCATGACAGCAATCGCGAGCTGACCCGGGGCTCGCTTGCCCTGCTCGAGGTGGTGCTGCAGCAGCCGTTCACCACTCTCGTAGTCGTGGAGGCTGATGCTGGGCTTGTACGTCTTGCCGTCGTCAGGCGAGGTGGGTTCGGCAAGGACAGGGACCTTCCAAAAGGCAGGGTCCAAGGCGATAAATTGGGTGTCCGCAGCCTGGAGACGTGCGGAGCCCGCTGGTGGATGCGATGTGTCACCGCCAGTGCGCTTAGGCTTGCTGCGCTGGTGGTGATCGAGCGTGTAGCTAATCTGGTTGGCGGCGCACATGCGGATAAGGGCGCTGCCAAGCTTCTTCGTGTTGGACTTGTGCATGTCGTACATTGCCTGGAGCTCGTCCGCGTTCAGTTCGGCTAGCCCGTTGTAGGCGGCCGCGGGGCGGTCAGACCCCGCTTGCTTGAACGCTGCGATGCAGTCCTGCTTGCGTTGAAGGAGGGACCCTTCAGCAGCAGGGCGCGTGGGACGGGAGCTCGGAGGCTGCTTAGAAGAGCGACGGCGCTCCGGCTTCTTGGGGGCCATTGCTGCGGGCACTCTGGTGGGGAGAGGTGACGCGAATCAGTAGGGTCCTGCTGGGACCCCTCCGGTCTCGCGAGGCCTGGGAGTCTGACTCCGAGGCGGGGCGCTTCGCGTCGCGGCTGCGGTCTGAGTGCAGAGCACTCTCGAGCCGAGACTAGAGAGAAAGAGAGAGAGAGAGAGAGAGAGAGAGAGAACTCGATTTGAGATTTCGAGCCATCCGCCCCAAGGAGGCCCCCGATATCGTTTTCAGGCTCCACGAGGCCCAAAACAGGCCCCCAAACGACCCCAAATATGTTTCAAAACTGCCTCCAGATGGCTCTCCAGAGGCTTCCCAAGAAGCCCCAACAGGCATCCAAGAGACCTTGTCTGAGCTGGCTTGAGCTAGTCCGCGAAATGTCTAATCGGACCTCGCGCAGCGTAGCTTCGCCACGCTCGTGCAAGGGGGACCCCCTATGCCACTCATGTTCTTTTCATGTTGTTTCGCATTGTTTCACCGAGTGGTTCCCCCAAGGGGTATGGACTGCCTGGATGGTCGCATGTTTGAACCATCCAGTATCCTTCAGTTCGGCTGTTGCCGACATTTCCATAAGCGCGAGTGCGCGAGTGTCCACCCATTTTCGCATTGCTTGTAAATGTACGCGTCTTGGTACTGCTTGTTTTCACTTGCTGTCAAACAACAAAACAGGCATCCAAGAGACCTCTGCATCACAACCTAAACGCGGTGGCGGGATAGGCTGGATGCCAACAGGCCAGTATCGAGCTCTATATGGATTCTCGAGTTTGGTGCCACGCGTTTCGGTGGCTCGACGCCCAAAGGCCCTTCCTTGGCGCCCAAGTCCGTGTAGAGTGTTTCAAAAAGGCTTTCGTTTTAAAGGAATTCAGAAGTCGTCTTCTTGGTCACCGCGGAGGCCGGCCGAAGGCCCGCGGAAGCTGGCGGATGTAAATCGAGTGCGATCTGGCTGGCGGAAGCCAGCGGAACCTCGTCTGAAGCCCGCGGAAGGAAATTAATTTTGTAAGAGGTCTACGTTGGCCACCGTACCGTCTTCAGGCATGCAGAGCCAGCTGCATAAATGTCGCACGGTGTGCACAAAACGATCCATCGCCCCCTGGAGGTCTCCACACCTTCCCCGGAACAAGCTTTCTGGGGCTCGAATTGAACCCCCACACACCCCAGGACAGCCCGGACTCATCCACGACAGGGCCCCAAGAGAAGTTCCGGCCGACGCCGCGCAACACCCGAACAACGAGCGTTTAGAGAAGCCCCAGAGTGGCACAGGATGGATCAACGATCGCACGAGCCTACATCCCAATGGCCGCTCCAAATTTTGATGTGCAGAGCGTTGCGTTGCATGTCATTTGTGTTTCATTTATCCTTGCAGTAGTTTGCGTTGAGTTGCAATACGTTGCATAGCCACTGCATGACATTTCCACGATCATGTCAGATGGATTCGCATTGCATGCGTCTGTGTTTATGCTTGTCAGAATTTCGTCTCTGTTCGGTCCGCGCGATTGTTACCTCTTCATTTCATGTGCGAGCAATTTGTGTTTACGTGCACGCGTGCATCTGTGAGTTTGCAAAGGTCTGGGGGGTGCTAGAACCTAAGCGCGCGCGAAGCGCGCGCGTGGTTCTAGTGTGTTTGTGTGTGTGTGTATATATATATGACAGTGTCTCTCTCTCTCTCTCGCGCGTTCAGTCGCCCTGTTTCCTTACACTACATTTGGCCACTCCTCATCTTCGCGCGCGGGGCGCCCCAGGCGCGGGAGAAAGAAGAGAGGGCCCAGTCGGAGAAGAGGCTGGCGAGGAGAAGAGAAAGGGAGCTGCTAGAGAGCCGAACCAAGAAGAAGGTGAAGTTCTGCGCGGCTGCCGAGGACAGCGAAGACGCCGGGGACGAGGATTTCTAGGCGCCTCGTGCTGCATCGGTGGACCGTCGGCTTCGCCCTCTCCTTGCTGGGGTTCAGCCCCCAGGGATGTCTATGGTTGTGTAATTTGAACGTCGCATGCTGTATGTATGCGTTGATCCTCGTATCTTAATTTCATGTAGTGGTAATGCCATGAACTGTTCTGTAATGTGCTACGCCGTGATAGTACGTGTTGTAATGTGATCTGATGAATGAATGTAAGTATGTGTTTACATCGGTGTGTAGGTTTGTGTGTGCGTGTGTTTGTTTGTTTGGGTGTTTATGTATATATAAATATATACACATATCGAAGATGCCTACGGCGAATCACCCCTCTTGCCTTTTTTAGATTCGCCCATGTGGACAAACGTTTGGGTAAGGTTTGGTCACGCTATTGGACCATGCGTTCCCCCAACCGTTGTGGAAGCCCTTCGGGGAACACGTGGCATAATGATGAGAGGGAGGGAAAAAGGAGGGTGAGGAAAAGGATGAGGAGACCTCTTGGGAGCTTCTTGGGCGGTCTCTTAGGAGGTTCCTGGGGGCCTCTCGGAGGCCTCTTGGGGGCCTCTTTGGGCCTCCTGGGAGCGTCTTGGGAACCTGTCAGGGCTTTTTGGGGGCTTCTTTGGTCGTCTTATGTCGTTCCTGGCCCGTCTGACGCCGTTCGAAGCCGTTTGGGGGGTCACTCTGGGCCGTCATGGGGTCCTCTTGGCGCGCTTTAGGGTCATCTTGAGGGCCATGTTGGGCGTTTTGGAGGCATCTTGGGCCGTCTTGAGGCCTCTTGGGCCCTCTTGGGAGCATCTTGGGCCGTCCTGGGGCCATCTTGGACACCTCTTGGGCGCTCTTGGGGCGCTCTTGATGGCCTCTTACTCTAAAGCGAGCTGAGGGACGTAAGGAGTGGAAGCGAGCGTGCGCCCGCGGCCGCGTCGGCTCAAGCGGCCGGCCGCCCAAATTTGACTGCTTCACCGCGAGGCACACTGTCGCTATCGAGACCAAGAGGATATTCCTATTGCTTGAGATGGCATATCCTCTCATACTGGGACTATCGCTACTACGGTACAACAGAGTGGGAGCTTGGCTTCGCCTGAGGCGAAGCTGTTGGCTGGGCCTTCCAGCCCTCTTCAAACTTGGTAGCAGAGCTGGCCTATGGTGGTCAGCTCTGGCTCTACTCCTCACCATCCACGGCACTATCAGGTGGACTACGGATATGGTGGAACATCAGGGCGCAGTGGAATTGCACGGAGGAGTGTACATGACTACGCAATACCGCAAGGAAAAATGCAGCGATACCTCTGTTTAAGCGGAGGCCTCTTACTCACATCCTACATCCCTGCGCTATTACACGTGAAGTCCACCCACCTACTCCACTTGGGATTTTCCCGAAGACATAATGCATGGAAACATGCGATACGATATGCTGCCGCCTCCGACCCCGCGCAGACTTACGACGGCAAACCATACGTCCCCACCGACTACATCCGACTACGACCTACGAGGCCACTGGATTGGGGTTACCATATTTGGGCTCGTATGGGTCGATATCGGGTGTGCGGTAGGACATATGCGGGGCGGAGACGACACTAGAACGAATGGCCCCCCATTGGGATCCTGCCGGTCAAGTGCTATTTCGCGAGTTCGTCCGCGAAGTCCATGCCTGGATCAATGTGACCACAGGCAACATGATGCTTTCCCGGCAGGCCGCCGCATTGCAGCGCGGCTCGGGAGGTCTCGCACGGACCATCGCCATGAGAGCCCCCCCAGCAGTTGTTAATTTTGGCGTCAATGGAGGCGGTCGCCACACTGACGGCGCCACCTACATTATGTTCCTCTTAAGTGCGAAATTCGAGAACTTAGAAAAGGAACGCCATCTCAACTCTGGCACGGCTATCAGTGACTTTCGAGTCCATGCGGGTGAACGTATCGACCAGACGTTAGCACGGTTCGAAATAGCCCGCTACGAAGCTGAAACCGCCGGTTTCAACATCCCCACTTTCCCTATATTAACAGCAATTCTAATCAGAGCTCTTGGAGCGGGGGCGTCGCGTACACAACAACTCCTGCAGCCTCTGAACCGCCGCATGCCGAGGGGCCAACCGCGATTTGACGCTCCACTTGAACGCGCGAGGTCATATGCTCACATAGCTGAGAGGACCCCCGGCAACATTGGCGGCATCTTTAGCCGCGGTCGCCGAACCGAGACTTCCCACGCAGAGGCCAACGCAGGGCAACCTGCCAGCAACGTCTGGAACGACGATACACCGCCAACTGAGACCACTACTCTGTTGGCTCAGAATGGTGGAACGGCTCCGGGGTCGCAAGGCCCCTGGGGGCGCCCCAGCCGCTGGAGATGGACTTGCCGCCTTGGTCGCCGCTGCCCCTGCCGCCGGTGGAGATGGCGTCGCTGCTGCAGCCCCCGCGTCTCCCGTCGGCGCCGCTGCCCCAGGGCCTGGGGGCCTGCGGGCGCTCGCCACGGCCTGCGACATGCAGGGCCAACGGCGTCGGGAATTCAGGGGCAGTGCGCAGCTCGTGCGACCGACGAGCTTCCCCGACTGGCCTGTGCCAGGCCCGCGCGAGCACCGCTGGGTCGCGACATACCAAGTGGGGAACGGGGTCTCGCCGTTGAGACATCATCTCGCCTGGAAGGCGGCTTTGAGACCCACAGTGCCCGTTGGCGATCCGATCCTCTCAGCGCATCACGAGTTTTCTAACGTCATGCGGGTCGCCCAGTCGCGTGACCAGATCGGGGCGAACCTGGCTCCCATGGGGCTTGTCGCGCGGCAGCTCCAGCTCTGCGAAGAGCGGCACATGGGCAAGTTGGTCTGCTCACGGTCGCTCGGCAGCGGCGGTGACGAGCAGTTTTTTTTCACGGGGGCGCAGTCCACCAGAGGGCTCACGGTCTGCCCCGCCCTGTCCGAGTGGATCTCGAAGCAGCTGGCCGCCGAGTCGGCCATCGCGCAGGAGCCCCGCAAGGCGCGCGAGGAGCGGCAGCTGCTCCGCCCGCCCGCTGGCGGCCGCGGCGGTGGGCAGGGCAGCGGCGCTGGCGGGGCTGCGAAGTCCCAGCTGGCGCCCGGCGGCGTTTGTGCAGCGGCCGCCAGGACCTCGGCCATCCTGGAGGGCCCCCCTCTGGCCCCTCGCCCCTGACAGCCCGCGGCTGTCAGTCGTCAGCGAAATGCTCTTCCCCTTCCTCTGCTACCTCGCGAAGTTCCCCCGGGTGCTGGCGGAAGCGGCGGTGCTCTGGCTCGGACCGACTGGGCCAACGATGGCATCGCGGCGATCAACTGGCTCGGTGGGGGCGGGGCGCCGCCAACTCGGACGCGCCCCGCAGTTTTGCAGCAGCGGTCGCTCGACTACACTGCTGCGCAGCGCGTCGAGTTCGGCGGCCCGCCAGCTGACGCATCCCCGCTCCAGTTCGCTCTCCGACCTCCGCTCCAGCTGCCCGCTCTACTCCGCGGGGCGTGGCAACGTGGTCTCCTACAGCAAGGGCCTGGCGTCCTGGCCTTCTGGCGGCTTGGCGCCTGCTGCGTTGCATGGTGCCTTTCGGGGGGCCGACCGTTTGAGGCTGCAGGATCGGAAGGCCCACGTGCTACGCCCACCAGAGGAAGCAGCGGCCCTTCGACGAGATCTCGGACTCTCTCAACCCTACATTGATGTTAAGCTTCGACACCCTGCCACCTGCGGCGAGTTCATCAGTGAGCCCCTGGGCAGGGGCATGCTGCACCTTTCTCCAGCTCGCGGCCGTCGCGGGCCCCCGGGGGTCTTCGCGGTCGCCAAGAAGTCGGGCCAGCAGCGGCTCATCTTCGACACCCACGTCTGCAACGCGCTTTTCAGGCCACCTCCCTGCGCCGAGCTGCCCAGCGGCAGCGCCTTCGCTCGCATGGAGACGCAGGGCGGCGGCAACGCGTGGTTCAGCAGCGGGGACATCTCCAACGCTTTCTACGCTTCTACGCCATGCAGGTCCCCGAGGGCTTCTGTGAGCACTTCCCCCTGCCACCTGTCCGCGCCGGGCTTGCTGGCATTTCTGAGCTCGACGGCGTCGCGATCCACGAGTCCGAGTGGTTGCGCCCCGAGCTCACCATCCTGCCGATGGGCTGGTCTTGGGCGCTGCGCCTCTGCCAGTGCGTCTCGGAGGCCGCGCTCGCCCGTGCCCGCGTCGGCCCCGCGCAGCAGGTCTGCGACCGCGGCCGCGGCGTGGCCCTTGCGCCCCAGCTGCCTGTCGCGGGCGCCGCGTATGTCGACGACTACCTCGTCGCAAGCTCGCAGCGGGCCAAGGTTCAGTCCGCGGGCCGCAATGTTGAGCGGGGGCTCTCCTCTCTTGGCTTTGTCGTCCACGAGCAGGTTGAGGCAACCAGGTCGACCAGCTTCGTGGGGCTCGAGCTCGACGGGCACCGCCGCTCGGTGCGGGTCTCTGCGCGCCGAGCATGGGCTCCGCTTCGCCATCGAGGAGCTGCTCCGACGGCCGAAGGTTCGCGGGCCCGTCCTGGAGATTTGTCGTGGGCCACTGCACCTGGGCGATGCTGCTCAAGAGGTGCCCCCTGGCCATCTTCGACGCGGTCCACGCCTTCATCGCCTCCGCGAAGGACGAGGCGATGCCGCTCTGGCCGTCGGTGCGGCGCGAGCTCTGGCACGCCCGCTCGCTGCTTCCGCTCTTCGTCGTCTTCGCCGGCGCGGACTGGCGCGACGAGGTCACCGCCAGCGACGCTTCGGGCTGGGGCTGCGGGGTCTGCCGCCGCCGCTGCGACCGCGACGCGTTGGCCGAGATCGGTCGCGCGGCCGAGAGGTGGCGATGTGTCTTCGAGGAGTCAGCTCGCGCGCGCGACCACGCCCTGGGGCCTGGCTCTCCTGGCGCTGCGCTTCGTGGCCCAGGCAGCCTGCCGACGGGCGAGGCCAAGAACTCGGGCGGGCCCTTCGGCGAGGTCGACCCGAACCTCCTCGCCGAGGACGGCTGGGCCATCGCGCACTCGTTCCCGCAGAGGGATTCCTTCGACGCCTACCGCGCGGAGGGGCTCGCCGTCGCGTCCGCGCTGCGCCGCCAGCTCAGGGTAGCGGGCGCCTTCGGGAAGAGGCTCGCGCGCCTGGTCGACAACATGTCGCTCGCCCTTGCCATCGGGGAAGGCCGGGGGGCCTCGCCGCAGTAGCGCAGCGTCCTCCGGGAGATCTGCGCGCACTCCCTGGCCCGCAGGCCCCGCGTCTTTGCCGGGTGGGCCCCGAGCGAGCTCAACCCCGCGGATGCGCCCTCGCGCGGCCTCCGATACATCAACTCCGTCGACGCCAAGGTGGCTGCTGCTCTTGGTGACCGCCTCCATGATCCTCGAGGCTGCCGCGGGAAAGCGGGGGCGCTCGGCGCGGCCCCCGATGCCGACAGGACGCGCCCCTTTTCTCCAGCCCGCCCCCCTGGCCGCCGGTGCTGGGATCCTGACGGCCGCCGCCCCGCAAGCGGCAGCTGCGCGCCAGCGCGAGGCCCTGAAGGGGGAGCTCCTGATGGGGATCGCCTACCTCGAGCAGAGGTCTGTCAGTGAAACCACGCCGAAGAACTACCAGCGGAGGGCGGGCGCCTTCGCTGACTGGCGCGCCCAGCTCTTCCTGGGCAGGGGCAGCTCGGACCAGCTGGGCGTGCTAGCGGTGGCCTACTTCGACTACCTGTACTTTCGCGGCCACAGCGGGGACGACGCCTCGTGCCTGCTGGCTGCGCTGAAGTTCTTCCTGCCGCAGATCGGCCGCTGGGGCGACCAGGCGCTTTGCCGAGCCTCGCGCGACCTGGCGGGATGGGGGCAGCGCGCCCCCCGCAAGATGCGCACGCCGCTGCCGCGGCTGCTCGTGGCGGCGCTGGCGAGCGCGATGCTGCACCGCGGCCAGATCGATCAGGCCATCGCCATGATGCTGAGCTTCGCGTGCTATCTCAGGCCATCAGAGTGCGACCAGTTGACGGCGATGCAGGTCGCCCCCCCCGTCGCGGCGGGCGCCGCGGGCGAGGGGCTCGCCGCGCTGCTGCTGTGTCCGGGCGAGTTGGGGCGGCCCGGGAAGACAGGCCTCTGGGACTTCACGGCGGTGGTCGACACCTTCGCCTTGAAGCGCCGTGCGCCGTGGCTTGAAGCGCCGTGCGCCGTCGGGGACATCGCGGAGCTGGTCGTTCCCGCCAGCCTCGCTCGGCACGTGCATGAAGGAGGCGGCTGGCGCGCTGGGGCTGACCGACTTCCCAGCCCCAGCTTACGGGCTACGTCGCGGGGGCGCCTCGGACGACCTCCTGGCGAAGAGGCGGGCGGCCCTCGACGTCCAGCAGCGCGGCGGCTGGGCCTCCGACGAAAACTTCAAGCGGCACGCCAATCAGGCTCGCATCCTGACCGAGCTGCAGCACGTCGGCTCCCAGGCGACCACCTTCGGCCAGGTGATGGGCGCCGCCTTGCCGCGGATTTTCCCGCAGGGCGCGCCGCTGCCCGAGCTCTGCCTGGCCTGGCGCGGGCAGTAGAGCCTGCAGGTCCGACCCGGGGGGGCCCCTCGACGGAGTCGATCCATCGTCGCCTCCTCAAAGAGCCCCATGCAAGCTTCAAGCGTCGCAAAGGCCCCCCATCGGACTGTTGTGCTGGAGCTGTTCGCCGGCACGGGTCGCCTGTCCGCTGCGCTTCGGCGCTGCGAAGTCGCCGCGCTGCCGATGGACTTCCCCTCGAAACAGTGGTTCGATCTCGACCATCCTGTTGTCCGTCAGGTCGTTCGGGGGTGGGTTCGTGGTGGAGTCGCTGCCGCTCTTTGGATTGCGCTGCTGTGCTCGTCTTGGGGCCAGGCCAGACACCGGCCGCCTGGGTCGTCTTGGTGCACCATCCGCTCGAGGGGACACGTCTGGGGGCTGCCGAACCTTGCAGCCAGGCCCCAGAGGGCGGTCGACCTGGGGAACAAACAGTTTCGATTCGCCCTGGGCCTGATCGCGCTGGCCCGCTCCATGGGAGTCCCCGTCTACTTCGAGAACCCAGGTGGTTCCTGGGTTTGGAGCACGCCCGCCTTGAAGGCCCTGCTGGGGGCCCACGGTGCCGTGTCGTTCGACGTCGACATGTGTGCCTTCGGTGCCCGATGGAGTTCACGCGGATCGTTTGCTGGGCCCGACATCACCGAGACGCTCTCCTGAGGCCGCGACGCAGTGGTAGAAAGGGTCTATGTTATTTTTCGTACAAGCCCCACATTGTCCTTTCTGGCCTTGACCCCGTCTCTGGGATCCTTTGGACCCGCCTTGCCGAACCTTGCCCTGTCAAGCTTTGCGATTGCTTATCCGATTTAATTGCAAGGCAAGCTGGTTTTCAAGGCTTCAAGCGTTTGGTTTCCCTTGCTTGTCCTGTCTCTGATCAGTACTCTTGCTAATATTTTGCTTCTGCCTGTTTCAGTTTTTGTTTTATCGGCGCCGTCCTGCAGTCGCCAATTCTCCTCTCGTGCTCGGGTTTCTTCCTCGGTGGTGTGTGGGTGCGTTGGGTCCTCTTCCTCCTCTCTCTCCTTTGTGTGTCTCGTTCGCCTGCTGCCCCGCCTTCGGTGGAATCGCCCGGGACGCCATCCACACAGAAATGTTTGGGGTGGCCTGGGGTGTAGCAGGAGATGGCCGTGTTTGCACATCTCATTTTCAGTGGAACCGAAGGCCGTCGTGGTCTCGCATCTTCGCCGCGACCGCGTCGGCCCAAGTTTTTTTTCTGGCCCGCCCTCCTCTCCCTCTTCTCTCTCTCCTCCTCGGTGGTGTGTGGGTGCGTTAGGTCCTCCTCCTCCTTTTCCTTTCTCTCCTCCGTGTGTCTCGTTCGCCTGCTGCCGCGCATTCGGTGGAATCGCGCAGGACGCCCTCCACACAGAAATGTTTGGGGTGGCCTGGGGTGTAGCAGGAGATGATGATTCTGTTGACGAAGCTGATGATGATGATGATGGTGATGATGATGATGCCGATGCTGATGCTGATGTTGATGACGATGATGATGCTGATGCTTATGATGATGATGATGATGATGATGATGATGATGATGATGATGATGATGATGATGATGATGATGTTGATGTTGATGTTGATGCTGAATATCACGATACTGATGCTGCTTCTGCTGATGATGATGTTTGTGATGGTGATGGTGATGGTGGTGATGCTGAGGATGACGATGACGACCATTATGATAATGCTGACGCTGGTGTTGTTGATGCTGATTGTGATGGTGATGGTGATGATCATTATGATGACGATGATGATGCTGATGCTGATGCTGATGATGCTGATATTCATGATGAGGATGATAATGCGGCTGACGATGATGACTACGATGATGGGAATGAGGACGATGATGATGGTGATGGTGGTGATGATGATGATAATAACGATGATGCTGACTGGTGATGATGATGACGATGATGATGATGACAATGTCACTGATGATGAGGTTGATGCTGACGATGATGTTGGTGCTGATGCTGATGCTGATGCTGATGATGAGTACGAGGATGAGGACGATGACGATGATGATGATGAGGAGGAGGAGGAGGAGAATGAGGATGCGGATGAGGATGCGGATGAGGATGAGGATGAGGATGAGGATGCGGATGAGGATGAGGATGATGATGATGATGTTGATGATGATTCTGATGACGGTGATCACGATGATGATGTTGATGATGTTGATGGTGATGATGATGATGATGCTGAGGTTGATGATGATGCTGATGATGATCATCATGCTCATGATCATGATCATGGCCATGATCATGCTGATGATGATGATGGTGATGGTGATGGTGATGGTGATGGTGATCGTGATGATGATGATGATGATGATCATGATGATGATGATGATGATGATGATGATGATGATGATGATGATGAAGATGGTGTGGTGTGGTGGATGATGAATAGGATTATGATGATTATGACTCTGATGAATGCTGCTGCTGCTGGCTGCTGATGATGATGATGATAATGATGATGCTGATGATGAGATGATGATGACATGATGCTGCTGCTCTGCTGAATGAGGATGATGATGATGATGCTTGATGATGATGATGATGCTGATGTGAAAGAATGATGGATGATGATGATGATGATGAATATGATGAATGATGATGATGATTATTTATGATGATGATGAAAATGATGATGATGATGAATGATGAATGATGATGATGATTTGATGAATGATGATGATGAGGAGGAGGAGGAGGATGGCAGTAGGAGGATGGAGGAGAAGAGAAGGAGGAAAAGGGGATAAGGAGGATAAGTAGGATCTAGAACACGAGGCAGAACGGATCAACGGAGGAGGATGAGAGGAGAGGGATCGGAGGAGGGTAGGATGAGAGGCGCTTCGCATTCCTCCTCGGTAGGACTATGGATTCCTGACTAGGTCGGAATCGTAGTGAGTCGTCGGATACTCGTATTTTATGAGGTATTAGTGAGGAGTCTGCGTCGGAGGAGGAGGAGGAGGAGGCGGCCGCGAAATTCTGGCTCAGGTCATCCCGCCAGAGGCCTGGACCCCCCCCGCACCCCCGCCTGAGCGCCCACGGGCCCAAGCCGCATCTGCGATGCGCCCAGGCGGCGCCCCCGCCGCGGAGGGAGGCCCCGGCCAGGCCGCGGACCCAGACCCGCAACGCTTTGGCTTGGGCATCGCTCGGACGTGTGCAGGTTTTCCCCAGTGGCAGCCATCGGAGCAGAAGAAGCGGCATAAACATTTGACTTTCGGCGCCCTGCGCGCATCTCTTGCATCCGCGCTGGGCCCCCCGTGGCGGCGCCTCTGGCGCCGCCCCTGGCCCGCTCCGCACGCCAGGGAGGGGTGTGCAGCGCAGATCTAAGAAATCCGCGCGGAGCGCCAACATTTTATGCTTACGCCGTTTCTTTTGCTTTTTTGCTCGTTTTCTTCGTCTTCTTCTTCTTCTTCTTCTTATTATTATTATTATTATTATTATTATTATTATTATTATTATTATTATTATTATTATTATTATTATTATTATTATTATTATTATTATTATTATTATTATTATTATTATTATTATTATTATTCTTCTTCTTCTTCTTCTTCTTGTTCTTCTTCTCTTTCAGGACGTCCGGCGGCCTCGTCCTGTCGGTCCCGCGGCCCCAGGCTTCTCGTCCCAGGTGCTCTTCTTGGCCCGGGCCCCTTTATGTTGCTGGCCCCCTCGGGGGCCCGACGGCGGCCCCCCCCCCAGGGGCCCGGGTGGAAGAGCAGCGCCGGGACGGAAGCGGTCTGTCTTCGGGAGGTCGGCGATCTAGAATCTGGGCCTCCCAGGTGGGTTTCGACAAGATGATGCGTCGATCTGGGCCTCCCAGATGTGGTCCGGGTGGGTGGGGCCAGAGGATCGCGATGCATCGCCGATGCATCGGCAGTGCGGCTCGATGCGGAGCACGATTTTCCCCACGCCGATGGCGCCGATGTATCGCACACGATACATCGGCGCTGCATTGGCGATGCGGCGCGATCCTCCGACCCCACCTACCCAGACCCCATGTAGGAGGTCTCTAGTTTAGGGATCCTGGCATCTTCGGCGAGGTTCGGACCTCGAGGGAAGCCCTCGTAGCCACGGCCTGGCCCCCTCGAGATTCCGACCAGAGTGCGCCCCAAGGTGGATCCAGGGTCGATTCTCAGGAGGAGGAGGAGGAGGAGGAGGAGGAGGAGGAGGAAAAGGACCCCTCTTCCGTTGCCATTTTGGCTCAAGGCTCGGGACAGGCCCGAGGTTGAGTGTGGCAGCTCCTCTGGAGCCTCCCAGCTGTCAAAGGCTGGCGGACACCCCTTTCTTCCTTTTGTTCTCCCCATGCCCCCTGCCGATGCACGCTCTGGCAGGGACCGCTCTCGCTCGCAGGAGCAGCCCGCGACCCACTCTGGCAAGGGAAAGGTGGTGCAGGACGCGGCCAAGACTCCGCCTCTCTCTTGGAGGAAATCGAGGTGTTCCCCACCCTTGCTTCTCAAGACTTGCCTACTCCTCCTGCTGCCGATGTGGATATTCGGCGATACGTGTCAGCAGAACATCGAAATCGTGGCTGCCATGGCGAGCATTCAGCAGTCCATGGTCAAGCCCCAGCAATCCGTCAGTGCCCACCGCAACGGCCTCAGTCAGCAGGCCGAGCAGCGCCTCGCCAAGGTTAAGGCCTCCCAGCAGAACCATTCGCTGCGAATGGACATCATGGCCCAGGAGATCAAGGAACTCAAACTGGCCTTCAAAATTGTGCAGTCCTCGGCGCCTCCCCCACCTGCCAACTCATCGAACAACTTCCAGAGGAAGACCGACCCATGTATCATCGTGGTCAGAGCCAACCAGCTGGTCACGAAAGAGTCCGTCCAGGCTGCCGTGGCCCCATGGCTCGCCGACGCCAACTTCGAGGACAATGCCTGGAGGCTCGAGGGAGATGTGGCGGCGAAGCGGTTCGTGGTACGTGACAAGGGTGCTGCTGGATGGGCCTCCCGCCTGGTTTCTCGGGCGTTGGGCCCCATGCGGCTTCCAGAAGGCGAATTTCGGCGTCTCCAGGCTCGCATGCCCACAGGTGACCTCGCATATCTGCACGTTTCCGAGGATAAGATCATGTTCCAGATTCGTCGCGAGCTCGCCACCAAGCAAGTTCGTAAGGCTCTCTCTTCGTTTGCCCCTAATGTCAAGATGTTCGCAGATAAAACTTCTGGCGCTATCAGTGCTGATTGGAAACCGCTTCTGCGTGCCACTTCCCCGCCAGCCCGACGCCCCGTGCATCGAATGGGAGGGGGGCAACCTTCAGGCCATCGGCATCTGTCGCACCGAGGTCGAGGAGCGGATCTTCTCCTCGATTGCCCTCTCGAGCCCTGCGCCTGCTGCTCCTGCCCGGCGGTGCGTCTAGCATTTTTTTTCACACTGGTGGGCATGCCTCCCCAGAGCTCACCTGGAATGGGCGAGCTCTTTTTCACCGCGGTCCCATTCTGCGGTCCTCGAAACAGCGCTACCTTCAGAACCTTCTCCACGGGTTTCGGATTCTGGCTGCCCAGGGGAGCCGCGGCAGCTACTCCGATGTCCCCGATGTCCTTCGCATGTCGTCCTCGGGCTTCCAGGCGGAAGCCAGTTTCTTCCCGGAGCTCAAAGGCGGGGTGATCACTTTCGTTCCGAAGTTTTCCAGGTTCCCTGGCGCTGGGGCCTCTGCGGCCTCCTCAGTGCTTGTCCGCGGGTGCGCACCTCGCACGTTTATCTCTCTAGGTATTCGTTCCCCTGGGAGCGGGGCTACTGGAGTGGGCTCTGCCGCTGCACCTCCTAGGCATATCATGCACTGCAACATTCACAATCATGACATAGTTACGTGCTGACGAGACGCGTCACATTCATGAACAGCTGCACCTAGACATACAGCGAGCAGAGTCCGATCCTCAGCATGTCCTCGTGGTGCTTGCTGGTGATTTCAACGTTTCGCGGGGCCCCCCGCGCCCCGAGGTTCCGTGCGAGAGCGCGGCGGGCGACGATCTTGCTGTGCCGGAGTGGAGGCGGCTTCTCCGCTCCTCGTGGCAGCCGACTTTCGGCAAGCTTGCCGGGCTAGATCCGATGGGGCACGCTCACTACAACGGCTGCCGCCGACGCACTTCCGCGATTGACCGCCACTTTGAGTCGTGGCCCGGGTGGGTCCTGACCAGCATCCCGGAACAACGCAGAATCTCTGATCATGCCCCCGTAGTGGCTATCCTCCGAGAGAGACCCCCGATGGGCCCTGGGCACCGCGCGACCCCCAAACACCTCTTTGACCACCCCGTGTACCAGAAGTTTGTGGACTCCTATTTATGTGGCCTCCATGGGCGTCTCGGGCCCAGAGGCTTACTCTCTACGAAGCAGTGCTTCGCGAAGGCGCCCGCTATGCTAGGCGCGCCCTTCTCGGGGGCTCCGTCGGAGGCCATCTTGGAGGCGTCTCGCGGCCGCCTTGGGGTTCTCTTGGAGCCCTCGAGAGCCGTTTTTGGGGCCCGTTGGGCCGTTCTGCGGGCCTCTTTTGGCCGTCTCGGGGCCCTCTTGAGCAATTTTGGGGCCCCTTTGGGGGCTTCATCGGCCGTCTTGGAGCCTTTTTGGAGGCTGCTTGGGCCAGCATGGTCCTCTGAGAGCCGAAGAAGGTGAGAACGCTAACATGCTTCAAAAACCAAGAGGGAATCAATGATTTTGGCTTCTGGGGGCGCTCTTTCGAGTCCTTTCGGGGGTTCTTTGAGCCGTCTTGGGGGCCTCACGGGCCTTCTTTGGGACCATCCAAGGCCGTTTTGGGAATATTGTGGGCCATCTTGAGGCCCTCTAGGAACCCCATGGGGCTCAAGAGGCCGAATTTGAGGTCAGGACCCCCAGAATGAGGGCCTCCAGATTTGACGCGGCGCTCTGGCGCGGCTCCAGCGGGGGTTAGGGGGAATACATAACAATACAACACATTACCATAGAAAGCTAGTCTGGATTCAATGGATACGTTGCATTACAGCATCCGTGGAAAACGCTGCCGCTCAGCACGTCACCTCCGGACGTGGAATTCCTCTCGCTTCGCGGGGTGCACGTCCAGAGCACGTACAGTCACGTCGTCGCGGAGCCTCTTGGGAGCCTTTGGGGGGCCTCCCGGAGGCCTCCTGGGAGCTTCTTTGGGCCTCTTGAGGGGCTTTTTGGGGGCCTCTACCCCCTCCCTCCTTTTCATGTTCCCTCCCCATATTTCCCTCCAGCGCCGGCTCTAATCATGGGCGCCGCTGCGACCAACTTCCACCTGGCTGGCGCTGCGCCGCAGTTCGCCCAGGTTGGAAAAATGGCATTACATTCCAGTCGCTGTGGCCTTTGGGGGGCTTCTTTGGAGCCTTTGGGAGGTTTCTTGAAGACATCTTGGAGACCTCTTGGAAGCTTTTTGGGGCCCCCTGGGGGCCTCTTGGGGGCCTCTTGGGGCCCCTTGGGGGCGTCTTTGGCTGTATTGGAGCGCTTTTGCGCCGTTTCGCCACTTCGGAGGCCGTCTTGGGGGCCTCTCGCGGCCGCCTTGGGGCCGTCTTGGGGTCCTCTTGGGCCGTCATGGGG
>CAUYUJ010006067.1:0-2500 GCA_963575745.1 Prorocentrum cordatum | reverse complement strand
AAACCATGTAAATAGTATGGTATTCCGATACCCTCCTCGCTCAGGCGGGGCCTCCCTGGAGGGGTGGGAGGGGCACGAAACCATGTAAATAGTATGGTATTCCGATACCCTCATCGCTCAGGCGGGGCCTCCCTGGAGGGGTGGGAGGGGCACGAAACCATGTAAATAGTATGGTATTCCGATACCCTCCTCGCTCAGGCGGGGCCTCCCTGGAGGGGTACGGTATGGTACTGGAGGGGTACGGTATGGTATGGTATGTGTGGTAGGAACTATGGTATGGTACGTCTGGTGTGGTATGGTATGGTATGGTATGGTATGGTATGGTATGGTATGTGTGGTAGGAACTATGGTATGGTATGGTGTGTGTGGTAGGAATAATATTGTGCTGTATGGAAGATGGAGCGGGAGGTGGGTGGGAAGGAGATGGTGTTCTGGGAAAACAAGAACCCCACTCAGGATGTGGGGAAAAACGCATGGTTTCGCAACACTGATTCAAACAAAAAAACTTACGCGCGAGCTCTTGCGAAATCTTACGAAAACCATAGGTTTTCCAAGATTTTCACAAAAAAAGAAGCCAAACGGGCTTCGCGCGCGCGCATGTCGAAATCTGTCGAACGCTCTTGCGCGTGTGCCGTCGCGAGAATCCTCTGCAAAAACGGGACGAAGTGCAGACGCGCGCGTCGTCGCGGGCGTATGCCGACATCCTTCAAAAACCTTCGGTTTCGGAAGAATGTCGAAATCGTGCGTCCAAAAAACATACAAAAACACAACGTTTCGCAACACGGGTTTTCAACAAAATTGTGCGCGCGCGCTCTTGCGTCGTCGTCGTCGTCGTCCTCCTCCCTCCTCCCTCGTCGTCGTCGTCGCCGTCGCCGTCGCCGTCGTCGTCTTCTGTCTTTCCTCGTCGTCTTTGGCGTCGTCGTCGTTTCCGTCGTCGTTGTCGCCGTGGTCGTCCTTCCTCCCTCGTTGTCTTCGTCGGCGTCTCGTCGTTGTCCTTCCTATTTCGTCGCCGTCGTCGTCGCCGTCGTCGTCGTCGTGGTCTTCACTCCTCCCTCGTCGTTATCCTCCTCCCTCGTCGTCGTCGTCGTCCGACGTCGGCGTCTCGTCGTCGTCCCTCCTATTTCGTCGCCGTCGTCGTCGTCTTCGTCGTCGTTGTCATCGTCGTCGTCTTCCCTCCTCCCTCGTCGTTGTCGTCGTCGGCGTCGCCGTCCTTCCTCCTTCTTCGTCGTTGGCGTCGTCGCTGTCTTCCCTCCTCCATCGTCGTTGTCGTCGTTGTCGCCGTCGTCGTTTTTTTTCTCCTCCCTCGTCGTCGTCTCCGTTGGCGAAGTCGTCGTCGTCGTCGTCGTCGGCGTCGTTGTCGTCGTCGTCGGTGTCGTCGTCGTCGTTGTCGTCGTCGAAAACATTGGAGACGTCGTCGGCGTCGTCGCAGTCGCTGTCGGCGGCGCCGTCGTCGTCGATGTCGCTGTCGTCGTCGGCATCGGTGTCGTGGCCAAGTGCCACGCAGTACCTACCGTCACGGTCTTGTCTGAAGATGTCTTGCGACCAAGTTGCGGGTGGGAGGGTGGGATGTTTGCACGAGCAGTGGAGAGGACATCTTCAAGACAGTCGAAGTGGATTGCACCGCGTAGATTCTCCTTTTTAAAAACAGAATAGGATCTACCCCCCCCCCGGCGTTATCACTCCGCCTTTCGGGTATGTAAACCATATATGATTATGACCACATGTCCATCCTACATATGAATTTACACTATCCCAGGGGTGCCGGGTTCCCCCCCCTGAGGTCCCCTTGTAAAAAACACTATGCGATGACATTTTTTGTTCTAACATAGCATTTTGTCACGAAGCCCTTGCAAACATGAGACGAAGTGCACACGCGCGCGTCGTCGCGCGCGCATGCCGAAATCCTTCAAAAACCGTCGGTGCCGGAAGGATTTCGCAATCGAGTTTCCAAAAAACATACAAAAACGCAGGGTTTCGCAACACTGATTTGCTAAAAAACTTCCGCGCGAGCTCTTGCGAAATCAAAAGAAAACAATATAGGTTTTTCAAGATTTTCACAAAATGCTATTAAACGGGCTTCGCGCGCGCATGTCGAAATCTGTCGAACGCCCTTGCGCGTGTGCCGTCGCGAGAATCCTCTGCAAAATGGGACGAAGTGCAGACGCGCGCGTCGTCGCGCGCGTAAGCCGAAAACCTTCAAAACCCATTTGTTTCGGAAGGATTTCAAAACCGTGTCTCCAAAAAACCTACAAAACCCAAGGTTTCGCAACACGGATTTTCAACAAAAGCGTGCGCGCGCGCTCTTGCGTCGTCGTCGTCGTCGTCGTCGTCGCCGTCCTCCCTCCTCCCGCGTCGTCGTCGTCGTCGTCGCCTACGTCGTCCTCTGTCTTTCCTCGTGTTCGTCGTCATCGTCCTCTTTGGCGTCGTGGTCGTTTCCGTTGTCGTTGTCGCCGTGGTCGTCCCTCCTCCTCCTCCCTCGTCGTCGTCGTCGTCGTCGTCG
>CAUYUJ010006066.1:24302-56369 GCA_963575745.1 Prorocentrum cordatum | reverse complement strand
TGAGGTCGTGCTGGGTGTGGTTCGTGCTGGGGTGAGGTCTGCTGGGTAGGGGTCGTGCCTGGGGTCGGGTCGTGCTGGGTGTGGTCGTGCTGGGGTATGGTCGTGCCTGGGTGGGTCGTGCTAGGGGTGGGGATCGAGCTGTCTGGTCGTGCTGGGGTGTGGTCGTGCTGGGGTATGGTCGTGCTAGGGTGGGGTCGTGCATTTCGCTCGAGACATCCTGCCAAAATTCCAGGAAATCGTACAAAAACAAACGAAATAGTCGAGACATCATCGAAATTCCTTCGCGCGGGGCGCTTTTCCGCGTCGCGGTCGGCTCTGCAAAACAAGCGTTTCGCTCGAGACATCCTCGGCAAACTCTGCGGAGCAAGCGTTTCGCTCGAGACATCCTCAACACACGAAAAAGTGGCCCGCACCCTGTGATTTATCGATCGGGATTTCAAAAACAAGCGTTTCGCTCGAGACATCCTCAAATTTTAATTCGCCGGCCTCCTTCGACCTCGTTATTTATCAGGGAAAAAATTCGCCGGCCTCCCTCAAGTTGGCACCGGGGGACAGGTTTACCTACTAAAAGAGAACCCTGGGCCTATGCCCTTTCCGGGAAAAAGGTAGCGAGAGATACCCCCGAGGATGACCGCGGTCATCACATTACATTCGAGCAAAGCGCGCGCACAGCTTCCACGACGCACCGCGGGAAGCACATCTTCTCGAAGACAAGGAATCCACCCGCGGCACAAACTTGAGTACGCGGCCCTGATGTCCAGAAGGGCGGCCCCAGCGGCCTTCCTCCACTGAACGCCCGCACACGCGACCATGAGCGTTTCGAACTCGACCGAACTGTCGACCATGCTGCGTTTTTGAACGGGCCCCCGCAGGGGACCCATGGCCGCGTCGGCGCAAACCTCCACGGCCACTGATCGTGACAGCGATGATCTTGAAAATGGAGCTGGAGAGGAAGATGGGCCTCGTGGTCTCAGGAGCCCTCCAAAGCTCGGGCCCGCCCACATCCATGGAACCTTCGGGGGAAAAGACAGAGAGCTGCTACAATTGAACTCCGCGGGAATGTCATCGGCACGCCTCTAAACTCACCATGACATCCTGCGCCGCCTTTCGCGCGACCTCTTCTGCCTCCACCACTGTTTTGGCCGCATCCCGCGGCATCCCCACGGTAGATTCCGTTGTCGTGGCTCTTTCCTGATAGCTGGCATTGCCTTCGCCACTCGCCACCTCCCTCTGCGCAATTCCTGGCGAGGCTGCCGAAACCTCCGCATCTGTAGCTCTGTGAACTGTTGGCTTGTCCTTCGCCTATGCCTTAGCTGATGGCGTCTAGGTTGCCTCCTTCGGCTGCTGTTTCTTCTCCTTCCCATTCGGTTTCGCCATGCCACCAGTTACCCTGGTCGCCATGATGCGCATCATCAAGCCAATTCCGCTGCCAATCGTCACTATCGTGAACCATGGCATCTCTGTCTTTCGTCAACGTCTAATATCTTCTTTCGAAGCCATTCCTCGCACTTGACGGATCCACCCTCTGAATTCTCTGCATGCAACACTTTAGATATACTTTTATGGGGCCCACAGCACGGAGATCCGGGCGCTCCCGGGCGCTCCCAGGCACCCCAGCACGCTCTCGTGGGTTCCTCGCATGACTTTTCCAGTGGCCAAGGACGCGTTGTTCGGGACATGCATGTCCAACATGCCTAAGACGGCCCCCAGGACCGTCCCGGAGCCCTCTTGGGCGCCTCCTGGGCCGTCTTGGAGGCGCTGGAGGGCGGTCCAAAATCTTCAAATACCATAGTTCCTTGCATAGTTTTAGCATTACCGCCGGTCTTGATCTTCAGAACGTCCAAAACGGCCCAAGAGGCGCCCCAATATCGCCCATCAACGACCAGAGAGCCCCCAACGAAGGGCCCAAGAGGCCCCCAAGACAACCCCAAGCAAGAGAGGCTCAAGAGGTGACTACCTACCAGACCACCCCAACCCAACCCGAAGACCCGAATTTGACCCGAATTCCGGGTTGGAGGGGGTACGGGTTCCATGTGTCTTTTCAATGTTCCCCGACCCCCCCCAACCAGGAATGGAGGGCAAATTGAAGCCTTCGGGTTGGGTTGGGGTGGTTTGGTGAGTAGTGACAAGAGGGGGAACGCGAGCTAACATCCCGAGCCCTCCACCTGGCGATGACCCACGAGGCCGCCAGCGGGCCCCCCCGAGTCTCCCAGAAGCTTCCAAGAAGCCCCCCAAGAAGCCCAAATCGGGCCCCGAGAGGCCCCCAAGAGGCGTCCAAGCGGCCCCAAGAGGCCCCCGAGACAGCCCCAAGGCCGCCCCCGAGAGGCCTCCCAAGACCCCCACGCTCATCCAAGAGAGGCCTCTGACCTACAACCAACGCATGCTGGCGGGATGGGCCGAAAGTCACTAGACTCGGGGGTCTGCTGACCCGGGTCAATCAGACCCGGGTCAGCAGGAAACGAAACATGATCGACCCACGAACCCGGAAAGGAATATAGAAATGTAACGCATGGCAACGTTTTCAAAGACACCTGATTGGGTGACGGGCAAGTGCAATGCTGATTGTATCGATCTTGATGTACCGTGCCGAGGGCTGTGCTGTGCTGCACCGTGCTGAATTGCGATGTGCCATGCCGCGGTTGTGCTCTATAGCGTCGTGGATCGAGTCTTCCTTTGCATCCGAGTCCTGACCGAACTGATCTGGATCTGAAGCTCGAGCTGCCTGAACACATAGTAGCTGCCCCAGAGCTAATTGACAGGGGGACATGCCAGGAGGACGCGCCGCGAAACGTCCCAAGGGACGCGCCAGGCGACGTGCCAAGGGACGTGCCATGGGGTCGCACCGTAGGACGTGCCAAGGGGACGCGCTACGGGACATCCTCAAAATTCATGCGCGCGGGACGCGGCACGCGCGAGACATCCTTGGAATTCCTGCGAGCGGGACGTGAAAACAAACATTTCGCCTGAGACATCCTCTGAATTCTGGCCCCCCACGAGGCCCCCGCTCGAGATATCCCCCAAGTTTGCAAAACCATCGTTTCGCTCGAGACATCCTCAACAAATTATGAAAAAAACCAAGCGAATCGCTCGAGACATCCTGCCAAAAATTCTAAGAAAATACGATATAACGAATTAGTCCGAAATCCACGCGCGAGACATCCTTGGAATTCCTGCGAGCGGGACACGAAAACAAGCATTTCGCCTGAGACATCCTCTGAATTCTGGCCCCCCACGAAGCCCCCGCTCGAGACATCCCCAAATTATGCAAAACCAGCTTTTCGCTCGAGACATCCTCAACAAATTATGAAAAACAAGCGTTTCGCTCGAGACATCCTGCCAAAATTCTAAGCAATCCTGACAAAACAAGCGAATTAATCGAAACATCGTCTGAATTCCTGCGCGCGGGGCGCTTTTCCGCGTCGCGGTCGGGGCTCCAGACCCTGTTATGTGTTGAAGATTATGCTAAAAAACGCTCCGCACCCTCTGTTTTCCTATGGAAAACGGGGGTCTGCGGACCCCGTTTTTTATCGAGGATCCGAGATGGGGGGCGCACTTCCCTCGAGCGGGCACGCACGAAACGCACTTTTTCAAACATGATCGACCCACGAACCCGGAAAGGAATATAGAAATGTAACGCATGGCAGCGTTTTCAAAAGACACCTGATTGGGCGACGGGCAAGTGCAATGCTGATTGTATCGACCTTGATGTACCGTGCCGAGGGCTGTGCTGTGCTGCACCGTGCTGAATTGCGATGTGCCATGCCGCGGTTGTGCTCTATAGCGTCGTTGATCGAGTCTTCCTTTGCATCCGAGTCCTGACCGAACTGATCTGGATCTGAAGCTCGGGCTGCCTGAACACATAGTAGCTGCCCCAGAGCTAATTGACAGGGGGACATGCCAGGAGGACGCGCCGCGAAACGTCCCAAGGGACGCGCCAGGCGACGTGCCAAGGGACGTGCCATGGGGTCGCACCGTAGGCCGTGCCAAGGGGACGCGCTACGGGACATCCTCAAAATTCCTGCGCGCGGGACGCGGCACGCGCGAGACATCCTTGGAATTCCTGCGAGCGGGACACGAAAACAAGCACTTCGCCTGAGACATCCTCTGAATTCTGGCCCCCCACGAAGCCCCCGCTCGAGACATCCCCAATTTGCAAAACCAGCGTTTCGCTCGAGACATCCTCAACACAATATGAAAAACAAGCGTTTCGTTCGAGACATCCTGCCAAAATTCTAAGAAATCCTGACAAAACAAACGAATTAGTCGAGACATCCTCGAAATTCCTGCGCGCGGGACGCGGCCCGCGCGAGACATCCTTGGAATTCCTGCGAGCGGAACACGAAAACAAACATTTCTCCTGAGACATCCTCTGAATTCTCTGGCCCCCCACGAAGCCCCCGCTCGAGACATCCCAAAATTTTGCAAAACCAGCGTTTCGCTCGAGACATCCTCAACGAATTGGGAGAGAGAGAGGGAAAAAAAAAAAAAACAAAAAAAAAAAAAAAAAAAAAAAAAAAAAAAAAAAAAAAAAAAAAAAAAAAAAAAAAAAAAAAAAAAAAAAGAAACGCTCGAGGCATCCTGCCAAAATTTTGGGAAATCCTGACAAAACAAGCGAATTAGTCGAGACATCCTCGAAATTCCTGCGCGCGGGACGCGGCACGCGCGAGACATCCTCGGAATTCCTGCGCGCGGGGCGTTTTTTTCCGCGTCGCGGTCGGGGCCCCAGACCCCGTTATTTGTCGAGGATTCTAAAACAAGAGCTCAGCACCCTTTCTTTCACGAGGGGAAACGGGGGTCTTCGGACCCCGTTTTTTGTCGAGGATCCGAGATGGGGGCGCACTTTGCTCGAGCGGGCACCCACGAAACGCATTTTAACATATTTATAAGTAATATATATATATAATATATATATATATATATAATATATAAATTTAATATAATATATATATATATAAATATATAAACACAAAAAAAAAAAAAAAAACAAAAAAAAAAAAAAAAAATGCGACGTACACAACCCACGCGCATCAAATGGCAAGAGGAGCATGCCAACATTAGCAGGAACAGCGACAGCGTAGACGCGGCGATTTGCTGCGCAAGCTACATGGGATGCGCATGCGCTGCACGATTCACAGGACGACGATCGAAAGAACGAGGCTTGAGGCCCCAGGATCGAAGAAGAACGGGCACGGGAACGAGGGGTAGGAGAGGGATGGAATGGAGGGCGGGGGGGGGCGAAAGGCCATCGCGGAAGCAGCAGCATGCATGGAGAAGGTGAGGCGGGGAATAGGACGACAATGAAAGTGGCGGGAGGAGACAGAAGACTGCCGCGTTTTTCAAGCGCGAGCTAAACCCGCAGCGCTGCCTGCGCCATGTCGTCGCAGAGTTCCACATGATAAAACTTGTTCAGAGTGCAAGGAACGAGCGAGGCGTAGCTCGCCCGCTAGCTTCTCCGCCTCCTCCCCGCACATTTCAGCGCGGGAGCTGAACGCTCGCAGGCGCGCCGCCAGGTCTGCGGGCGGCCCGCGGGAAAGAAACTCAAGGCCGGGGTCGCGTATCATCAATCGGTTGTCCATCGTCCAAAGTTGCACTGGCGACGTACTGGTTGAACGCGGAGCGAGCAGCATCCCGCGCGTGCCTGAACGCCACGCAGGTACAGTGCACGCGCGATTGGGACTTCAGGTCGATCACGCGCGTCCCCACCAGGCTTGGCAACACCACGCGACTGAGGATCTCACTGCGGTCTGCCATGCTGCTGTCCGCGAATGCAATGCGCTGCCTGCAAGTAAGGCGGCGGCGTCCACTTGTCTCAGAAGATGTTCCCACGGGCCCGAAGGGCGACCGCCAGCTCGAGCCGCGGCGCCGGCAGGCCAGATAAGGATCATGCAACAGCAAAGACGATGACAGAGCAACGAGGTATCGGCGAGTGCATGACCGGCCTCCGTTTCCTGCACTTCTTTCCTATAATTCCCCTAGCTCATCGAGCTCAGCAGATGTTTCTGCGGGCCCGAAGGACGACCGCCAGCTCGAGTCGCAGCGCCGACGAGCTGCATCCACATCAGGCAACACCCCAGGAGACACTGGCACACAACGATTTGACGTCAGTCAGTGCCAGACCACTCCATGTCTAGTTCCTCGCACACATACAGTCGATCGCAGATGCGGGATAAACGAAGTAGAATGACGGGTCCAATCTGCGTCCGCGTAGGACGTCACTATGCTGGACCCCGCAGCAGGTCTCGAAAGTGGCGACAGTTTCATGGGCCCCACAGCAGCCCTCGAAAGTGGCGACAGTTTCACAGATCGTAGCCCCCCAGGCGAGGTCTAATCTGAGTCCCCGTAGGACGTCACTCCGCTGGCCCCCCAGCAGCCTTCGAAAGTGGCGACAGTTTCACAGATCGCAGCCCCCCAGGGATGGCGAGGTCTAGTCTGAGTCCCCGTAAGGCGTCACTCCGCTGGGCCCCCCAGCAGCCCTCGAAAGTGGCGACAGTTTCACAGATCGCAGCCCCCCAGGGATGGCGAGGTCTAATCTGAGTCCCCGTAGGGCGTCACTCCTCTGGGCCCCCCAGCAGCCCTCGAAAGTGGCGACAGTTTCACAGATCGCAGCCCCCCAGGGATGGCGAGGTCTAATCTGAATCCCCCTAGGGCGTCACTCCGCTGGGCCCCCCAGCAGCCCTCGAAAGTGGCGACAGTTTCACAGATCGCAGCCCCCCAGGGATGGCGAGGTCTAATCTGAGTCCCCGTAGGGCGTCACTCCGCTGGGCCCCCCAGCAGCCCTCGAAAGTGGCGACAGTTCCACAGATCGCAGCCACCCAGGGATGGCGAAATCTAATCTGAATCCCCGTAGGGCGTCACTCCGCTGGGCCCCCCAGCAGCCTCGAAAGTGGCGACAGTTTCACAGATCGCAGCCCCCCAGGGATGGCGAGGTCTAATCTGAATCCCCGTAGGGCGTCACTCCGCTGGGCCCCCCAGCAGCCCTCGAAAGTGGCGACAGTTTCACAGATCGCAGCCCCCCAGTGATGGCGAGGTCTAATCTGAGTCCCCGTAGGGCGTCACTCCGCTGGGCCCCCCAGCATCCCTCGAAAGTGGCGACAGTTTCACAGAGTGCATCGAGTGCAGCAGCCCCCAGGGATGCGGAGGCTAATCTGAATCCCCCCTAGGGCGTCACTTGGGAGCCGCTGGGCCGGTTGTTTGGTGTGGGGGGGGCGGGGGGGGGGGGGGGGGGGGGGGGGGGGGGGGGGTGGGGGGGCCACAGGCCTCGAAAGTGGCGACAGTTTCACAGATCGCAGCCCCCCAGGGAAGGCGAGGTCTAATTTGGGTCCGCGCGTGGCGTCACTCCGCTGGGCCCCCCAGCAGCCTCGAAAGTGGCGACAGTTTCACAGATCGCAGCCCCCCAGGGATGGCGAGGTCTAATCTGAAGCCCCGTAGGGCGTCACTCCGCTGGGCCCCCCAGCAGCCCTCGAAAGTGACGACAGTCTCGCAGATCGCCGCCCCTAGGTAAAAGGCAAGCGAGAAGAGGACGAGCAAAGAGAGGAGGAGAAGGGAAGCAAGAGAGGAGAGCAGGAACGAAGAGAGGAGGAGAGGGGGCGGGAGGAGGCGGGAAGGAAGGAAGGAAGGAAGGAAGGAAGGAAGGAAGGAAGGAAGGAAGGAAGGTGGAGACCGCAGTGCTCTATTCAAAACGAGTACCCAACGCAGGAGGGTTGGGAAAAAACACTTGACTTCGTTATTTACGCAGAATCCGCCGGCCCCCTTGTGGGGCCACCAGGCTGTAGGCCCGTGATTCGCAGTTTCCTGTACCAGTCGTAGGTTGTAATTTCCAGTGTTACAGTTCTGCTTCTTGCTGGTTACTGTAACTAGTTGACTTATTGCTGGTTACTGTAACTAATTGATTGACCGCGCGAGGGGGGGGGAGGCCCAAACGGTAAATTTAGCACCCCCTGGGCGCGTTGTCTGAATTGCTGGGGGGGCTCGAAATCGACACCCCTCACGCAGATCCGCGGGGTCAGGATCCAAAAACACAGGGGATTTGCCACATTTCTGAACTTTCGGTGCCATACCCCTCACGCAGATACCCGCGGGGTCAGGGTCCAAAAACACCAAGGGATTGCCAAACTCTGCAATTCCGGTGCCAGCCACCTCCGCTGATAGCCGGGTCAGGTCCAAAAACACAAGGGATTGCTACATTTCTGAAATTCGGTGCCACCCCTCAACAGGCAGATCCGCGGGTCAGGTTCCAAAAAACACAGGATAAAGATTGCCACATTTCTGAACTTCGGTGCCACCCCTCACGCAGATCCGCGGGGTCAGGGTCCAAAAACACAAGGGATTTGCCACATTTCTGAAATTCGGTGCCACCCCTCACGTCGATCCGCAGGGTCCAGGGTCCAAAAACACAAAGATTTGCCATTTCTGAATTCGTGCCACCCCTCACGCAGATCGCGGGGTCAGGTCAAAAACAATGGGATTTATACATTCTGAAATTCGGTGCCACCCCTCACGCAGATCCGCGGGGTCAGGGTCCAAAAACACAGGGGATTTGCCACATTTCTGAAATTCGGTGCCACCCACATTTCTGAAACGGCACATCCATCGCAAGGCGTGGTAACCCAAACTGCGAGAACTCCCTCGGCCCTTTAATCGCAAGGTGTGGTAACCAAGCCCGTAAACCATACACGTCTTACCAATCGCCAGGTGTGGTAACCCCTCTTGTGATCAGTTAGTTTTGCTGATTGCGAATCGGCTTCGCATGAAGTTTCGATACTGCTTCACGACAGCGCCAAGGCCTCATGACTTAGCTCTTCCATGGCCCATTCTCCGAGAGAGGGGGCCGGCGGCAGGGGGCGAAGCCCTTACGGATAATTTCGCCGGCCCTCTTCAAGTCAAAACCGGCGGTAAACCAGCTAAAAGAGAACCCTGGGCCTATGCCCTTTCCGGGAAAAAAATCTGCACTTTACATTGTTATTTACGCAAAATAATTTCGCTGGCCCTGAACAAGTCCAAACCGGGGGTAAACCAGCTAAAAGAGAACCCTGGGCCCACGCCCTTTCTGGGAAAAAGACTGCAGTGCGGGGGAACATGATCGACCCACGAACCCGGAAAGGAATATAGAAATGTAACGCATGGCAACGTTTTCAAAGACACCTGATTGGGTGACGGGCAAGTGCAATGCTGAGTGTATCGATCTTGATGTACCGTGCCGAGGGCTGTGCTGTGCTGCACCGTGCTGAATTGCGATGTGCCATGCCGCGGTTGTGCTCTATAGCGTCGTGGATCGAGTCTTCCTTTGCATCCAAGTCCTGACCGAACTGATCTGGATCTGAAGCTCGAGCTTCCTGAACACATAGTAGCTGCCCCAGAGCTAATTGACAGGGGGACATGCCAGGAGGACGCGCCGCGAAACGTCCCCAGGGACGCGCCAGGCGACGTGCCAAGGGACGTGCCATGGGGTCGCACCGTAGGCCGTGCCAAGGGGACGCGCTACGGGACATCCTCAAAATTCCTGCGCGCGGGACGTGGCACGCGCGAGACATCTTCCGAATTCCTGCGAGCGGGACGTGAAAACAAGCATTTCGCCTGAGACATCCTCTGAATTCTGGCCCCCCACGAGGCCCCCGCTCGAGACATCCCCAAGTTTGCAGAAACCAGCGTTTCGCTCGAGACATCCTCAACAAATTATGAAAAACAAGCGTTTCGCTAGAGACATCCGGTCAAAATCCTAAGAAATCCTGACACAACAAGCAAATTAGTCGAGACATCCTCGAAATTCCTGCGCGCGGGACGCGGCCCGCGCGAGACATCCTTGGAATTCCCGCGAGCGGGACACGAAAACAAGCATTTCGCCTGAGACATCCTCTGAATTCTGGCCCCCCGCTCGAGACATCTCCAAATTTTGCGAAAACCAGCGTTTCGCTCGAGACATCCTCCACAAACTATGTAAAATAAGCGTTTCGCTCGAGACATCCTGCCAAAGTTTTAAAAAATCCTGACAAAACAAGCGAATTAGTCGAGACATCCTCGAAATTCCTACGCGCGGGACGCGGCACGCGCGAGACATCCTCGGAATTCCTGCGCGCGGGGCGCTTTTCCGCGTCGCGGTCGGGGCTCCAGACCCCATTATTTGTCGAGGATTCTGCGAAAAACGCTAAGCACCCTCTTTTTCACGAGGGAAAACGGTGGTCTGCGGACCCCGTTTTTTATCGAGGATCCGAGATGGGGGGCGCACTTTCCTCGAGCGGGCACGCACGAAACGCACTTGTTCGAATAAAAATCAGCACTTTACCTCGTTATTTACGCAGAATAATTTCGCCGGCCCTCAACAAGTCAAAACCGGGGGGTAAACCAACTAAAAGAGAACCCTGGGCCTGACGCCCTTTCCGGGAAAAACAAAAAAATGAAACACGCAGGGCTTCGAAAGCCCGGGTCGGCCAACATGCGCGGCCGCCTCGCGGCCGCGAGCGGCTCGCTCACCTGGGTCAGCCAGAGGGGGCCTTCGCAGAATCCGGCAGGATCCGGTGCCCTGGCTGACCCGCGTTTGGTGAGCGTTTTTTCACTCGGCATTTCGACATTGGGCGGAAAGAGGGAGCGGGGGGTCTGGCTCCGGACCTCTGCTTAGTGCGACTGTCTGCAGCAGTGCGGCCCCTGGGGGAGGGACCCCACCTGCTCAAAACAGGCGCCAGAAACAGCCAAGATCTACTCCATGGGGAGGGGGGGATGCGAGGGCAGGCGCCGCTCGGCAAAACGACGAGCAAAAAAACGCCCACTCGAATGGACCCCCGTTGCCAGAGCCCCGATATAGGGAGCCGACCTCTATACACCGACGCTTTTTCTGGCCCTGCACTGAGATTTGCACAGGAAAGCGGATCCTGGTGTATGCGGGACCCTTGTGTATACATGTTTCGTTGCTTCCCCGGGGAAGCGGGGAAATGAGTACACACCACACCACCCCGACGTCGCCCCCGACCCTCGCAAAGTCCTGGGACTGAAAAACAGCCCGCCACTGGTAATGTACATGTTCCACTTTCCGACGATAGACAGCTGATGCAAAGTCTCCGCTGGGAGGAGGAGGAGGAGGAGGAGGAGGAGGAGGAGGAGGAGGAGGAGGAGGAGGAGGAGGGAGGAGAGGAGGAGGGAGAGGAGGAGGAGGGGAGGAGGGGAGGAGGGGAGAGGAAGGAGGAGGAGAGGAGGAGGAGGAGGAGGAGGAGGAGGAGGAGGAGGAGGAGCTGTGAACGACCTGGAGCTGCACGGCTGCGGCACCGTCGCGCCGAGCACCCGCGCGGGGCACACGACGGCTCCGCGGGCCGTGGCCGTGCAGGGCAGCGGCCGCGAGAGCGCGGGCCCATGCCTCGAAGTCCCAGCCTTCCTCCTCCTCCTCCTCCTCTCCTCCCCCTCCTCTTCCTCCTCCTCCCTTCCCCTCCTCCTCCTTCTCCAATCCTCCTCCTCCTCCTCCATCCTCATGCTCAGCCTCCTCCTCCTCCTCCACCTCCTCCTCCTCATGCTCCTCCTCCTCCTCCTCCTCCTCCTCCTCCAATTCTCCTCCTCTTCTCCAATCGTCCTGCTCCTCCTCCTCCTCCTCCTCCTCCTCCTTCTGCTCCTCCTCCTCCCCCTCCTGCCCTCCTCCTCCTCTTCCTCCTCCTCCGCCTCCTCCTCCTCCTCTTCCTCCTCCTCCTCCTCCTCATCCTCCGCTTCACTGTCCCAAGGGGCGCAACAACATCGCGGGGCTTGCCTCAACCGACGTCTACATTTCTATTGCAAGACAGCGCTCTACCCACGTGGCTGCTGAGTACCCCCGCAAGTTTCTGGTGCGCCATTGACCGACCCTGCTCCTGCACGCATTCCCGTCACGTCCCCTCTGGCTTCGACTCTTTCCCATAGGCCGTGAAGTATGTACCGAAAATCGTCATTTCAGCTATAGATACGTTTGGGAGGGAACGTGCGTTCGCAATTCGCGCTACCTTCATATTGGATGTGTGCCGAAGCTTTGTCGCACCCAGCTTGCATCGACGTGCCGTATAGGGAATTGGTCATATCATCCTCGCGCGTGTTTTGCAAAGCACCGTCCAGCGTCTCCATCTCGGAGAGAAGATGCGTCAATGCTTGTCCCGCATTTACGTTCACCTGGGCTAGCGCGCGGAATCATGTCCCGCTCCACTTTCGATCGAAACGTTGACCGACATCTGGCAAAGCTATTCACTGCCGCACTGCTTTGTGCTCAGTCACTGGATTCGGTGTGGTCTCTAGCCCCACTCCACATGTTCATCCAGCTCTCACCATCCCACAAACACATTCGTTTGTGTTGTCCCGCGTAGTAGTTATATTTGCCCAAACAGAAACTCAAACCTTACCCAATGTCCCTTCGCCTTCGCCGAACATCCTACGGCTAAAAGGGCACAACAACCTTGTATCCATATTGGTCGCCGCCTGGAACCACGCATACGCGAATTCCAGATTGCGTTCCTTAGCTCCACCGTTGGGATTGCCATTGGTGAAATATTGCGATTTGCCGTGGTCCGCCTGCAACGCCGTCCCAACGCAGCCGTAGTCCCCACTGGCATACGCTGCTACGCATAACTCGCGGAACCTGTCGGGGCCGAGACCTAGACATGTTGCGAGGCATCCTGGCGTGATGAGTTGCAGTGGGCAAGCATTGTCTCCTGCCGCTGCCGCTTGACCTGGCACGCCACTAGCTGCCTCGCTCAGCTGAAATGCAAGCTTAGCAAAAGCCTTCCTTTCACACACGAGGTAAATGTGATAATCACCGCCCGTTGGCGGTTTATAGCACTTGAGCCAAGCAGCGATGGAATTCTCCATTCAGTATGGGCCTTCATACTAGCTCTTCCTCCTCCTCCTCCTCCTGATCCTCCTCCTGCTGCTCCTTACCCTCCTCCTCCTGATTCCTGGTGGCATGAGGTCGCGGTGGGTGGTGCCTCCTCCTCCCCCTCCTCCTCCTCCTCCTCCTCCTCCTCCTCCTCCTCCTCCTCCTCCTCCTCCTCCTCCTCCTCCTCCCCCCCCACCTCCTCCTCCTCCTCCTCCTCCTCCTCCTCCTCCTCCTCCTCCTCCTCCTCCTCCTCCTCCTCCTCCTCCCTGCCCTCTCCTCTGGCGCCGCCCGCGCCTTGCCGAGCAGCCGGGACCGATAGAGCTCCTGGGCAGCGGCCCGGCGCGCGGAGCACGGGCGCCCGCGCGGGAGGCGTGGGGGGGGGCGGCGCCACGCACGGACCGCCGCGCGGCGACGAGAGGTCCGGGCGGGTCCCCGGGAGGGTCCGCGCGCCGCACGCTGCTGAAGGGGAACTGGGACACACAAAAAGTACACACAAATGAAAATATCCCCCACATTTTCCTACATTTTCTGAACTTTTGTCTTCCCCCCCACTTCCCATATTTTCCCATATTTTCTGGGAATCGCCGATTAATTGTGTCTGTGTGTTTTCTCCCCTCCTGAGCTGCCATGGCGACAGCGGGAGGAGCGGGAGCAGGGAGAGCATGCTGCGCACGAGAGGAGGTGGGCAAAGGATACGAAAAGTGGTGCTGGATCCACGAACGGGTCGGCCCAGGCGGTCAGATGTGATCAGCAGCTCTGATGCATCCGCTGGCGGTGGGTCGGCCATGGTGCTAACCTGTGCCCACCCCGTCCCGTCTCCAGGGACTTCGCACCCCCCCTGGATGGCAGGATGGGGAGGGGGGGGTCCCCTCGCTTTCGCGAACGAGCGCGCACGCCGGGCCGGTCTGATGCCAGTTTGTTCGGATTTCGCGGGCTCGAGCGTGCACTGGACGACCTGGAAGCGGCGAGGCAGGCCTGGAGCGATCTTCTCGTCTACCCTGGGTTTCCTAATAAGCGTGGGGGGGGACCCCCCCGACGGGGGTCAACCTCGCCTCGTCGTCGCGCCACGACGGGGGTCGGAGCGCCTTCAACACGCGGTGGCTGCCCGCGACGGGGGTCGATGCGGGGCTGTCGGCGGGGGTGACGCCCCCCCGACGCTTATTAAGAAACTCGGAAATGGTTTTGCCCGCCTTTCCCTTTTTTTCTCCTTTCACCCTCTTCGGGTTGGGGCGGCCGGTGGCGTAAATGGTACTCGAGCCACCCATCCCGCCCCTCCGTCCGCGAGAACAGCGAAACGCTTCATCCGACGTTCGACGACGACGACAACCACCACCACCACCAAAACCACCACTACCACCACCACCACCACCACCCCATCTCTGAGGAGGTTCAGACCTCCGACGCCATGATTGTTTTAACTGAATGGCCACTGGACCTCTCGACCCCTTCACCAGAAGCAGTTGTCCTTCCTGGAGTTGTTTTTGATTGCCCCGGAGCCCGAGCCCCCAGGCGCCAGACATCGCGAAAAAATCCGTCCTGAGTTTCGCGCAAGACTTTGGACACCTGGGGGGGGCCAAGGGACCCCCTCAGAAATTGGCCCCTGGACCTCTCCATGGATAAGATTAAAAAAAATCCCAGCGGATCCAGACATGGCGCTGGGTGTGATTCCTAGCGGTTCCCTCGCTCCTAATCCCCGATTCCGCCTCGCTTCTGCTCGCTCCAGAGAGATTGCTGCTGCGGTTGCTTGCTCTTGCCTCATCTCCCGCGGCCGTATCGGTTTCAAAACATGTCGGGCCCTTGGCCTTAGATCTACGACCTCTGCCGCGCAGAGCGAGAGAGAGCATTATCAGCGATAATTTTCCACATCACAGTGGTAGCTTGTAGCGACGCTCGCTATCCCAGCCCGCGGCGCCGTCCATATAGCAACGACGGCGTCTGCGACCCATCGATACATATTGGAATCGAAGACCAGCGTCTTCCTGGTGATCATCACCCAGCTGCTGTGCAGCACGCAAAGCGTCAGCGACGCCAGCATCAACGCCTACCTCTCCAATGCCAGCGTCAGCGACGCCAGCATCAACGCCCCCCGTGCCAACTCCAACGCCAGCGTCAGCGACGCCAGCACCTACGCTTTCAACGCCTACTTCTCCAACGCCAGCGTCAGCGACGCCAGCTACTACGCCTACCCTGATTTCTCTTCCTACGCCAGTGTCAGCAACGCTAGCTACTTCTCCCACGCCAGTGTCAGCGACGCTAGCTACTTCTCTTACGACGGCGTCAGCGACGCCAGCTACTCCTTCTACGCCAGTGTCAGCGACGCGGCCTACTACTTCATCATCGACAAGATGACGGACAACTACGCCTACAGCGTCATCCCCACCTGGAACGGCGACCCATCAAAGTGGAGATACAAGCAGGAAGTCAAGCTCTGGAAGCTTAATGAAAACCTCGCCGCGGCGCACAGCCTCGCATCGAAGCTCGCGCTGAAGCTCAGCGGGACTGCCAGGAGCGCAGCACTCAGTATGACGGAGGCACAGCTGCATCCTGCAGCCGCGGCGGACATCGAAGGCGCCGACGACAGGAAGCGCAACAGAAACCAGGTCGGCATCTAGAATGTGCTACGCCACCTGGCGGCGCGCCCGGGTCAGCAGAAGCCCGTGCAAACGGGCGAGACCCTCCAGAAATTTTTCGAGTCGACTCAACATCACCGACGCAGAGGTGAACGCATGACGGACTGGCTCATCCGCTTCGAGATCGGACCCCAGCAGCCACGCGAGAACGAGGTGGACCTCAACGCGCTGGACGACGCGGCGGGATGGTTTCTGCCGCGCAAGGCCGGGCTCACGGCCGAACGCCGCGAGCGCGTCGTGGGCAACTTGCCCGATGAGCACTACGGCTACCAGCGCATCCGCGGGCTGCTGGTCAGGATGTTCCCGGACATCCATACGTCGGAGCGCCGCGCTCCCCCGCCGAGGTCATGGAACAACCAGTCGCGCTCACCTGGCGGCTGGCGCTGCAACGTTTCCCCCAGCCGCGGGGGGCGCTCCACCAACGTCGTCGACGAGCCGGACGACGAGAACGACGAAGAGCCAGAGGAGGACGACGAGGACGAAGCCGACGCAGGACATTGTTCGCCAGGAGCTCGAGGCTTTCAGCGCCAAGCTCGAGTCCTCCAACGTGGATGTCTCCGAGCTGTTCGACGGCGACGACACCGCCAAGGTCGAAGCTGCCGCAGCGGAACTCGCCGCTATTCCCGAGGCCATGGCCACCATCAGATCGGCCTGGGAGGCCCTCAAGAGCCGCAGCAAGGCGAGGTCCGCACCGTCCCGCCGCCCGACCAAGCTACAGAGCCGGGTCGACCAGCGCCAGAGGAACTCGTCTTGCTGGGACTGCGGCGAGACCGGGCACTGGACAGGGGGCAAGGAGTGCCCCACGCCAGGTGCTCGCAAGTTCGCGCCCAAGGACGGCAAGTCAAAGGGCGGTGGACGAGGAGGTCGCGGAGGCCAACCTCAGCGCCAGGCTCACATCACAGAGCAGGTCCAGTTCGCGGACGAGGAGATGGCACTGCATCCGCAGGGACCAGTCACGCCGCCGCCAGAGGCTTGCGTCTCGGAGCGGCTCATTCACCACCTGCCGAACGTGAACGTTGCGATCGGCAGCGACAAGCCCGCGGACGAAGGCGCTGGCGTGGTCGACACCGAATGCCTTTCTGCGTCTCGGGCAAGAAATGGTACGACAACTACAAGAACATCCTCACGAGGATGGGGCTTGCCAACCAGATCCTCAAAGAGCCGGAGGACGAGGTCTACAGGTTCGGCAACGGAGGTACTCTCCCAAGCAAGCTGCGCGTCACCGCGCCGCTTGTGCTGTGCGGCCAGGCTGGCCGCATCGTGTTCAGCGTCGTGGACAGCCCCACGCTTGGCCTGCTCATCGGCCGCGACTTCATCCAGCCTTCCAAGATCGACATCTCTCTCTCTGGAAGGGCCAGATCCGCATCGGGAACACCACCCAGAACCTCACCACAAGCGCCGCGGGCCACCCCGCAATTAAGTTGCAGCCAGAAGACTGGCAGGCCTTCATAGACGCCGGCATAGAGCAACCGCTCAGCGCGGCCACCTCGTCCGGAAGGAAGCGACAGCTGGGCAAGACCCTATACGTAGAGGCCAAGAAAGCGCTCGACCGACGGGATCGAAAGATGAGGGCGGGCGACCAGCCTACGGCCAACAACGCTATCAGGACCAGCGCGCTGATCGACACCATCAACAACCTCGTCACGAAGAAGGAGCTGAAGGTTCCGAGGCGCCTCCAGACTCGCCGACCGAAGGGGCCGAGGCTGCTTTCGGACGTAGCCTCAGCCCTGGTCCGCTGCCCCAGCGCAGCTCCAGCTCCGAACCTCACGCCAGCGACGCTGCCGCAGACGACCTACCCCACGACGTGCGTGACCGAGCCCCTGCAGGACTGCATCGCCTGTGGCGAGACGACCTTCGAGGCCTGCAGCCACCAAGGTTTCTGCTCGGACTGCGTTTTCGGCACGCCTGTAGTCTTGAGTTACGGCCCGGACGCCATCGCCAACGGCTGCTTCAGATCCGAGGCCAACATAGTGGAGGAGGAGCAGCTCGGCGCGAGGGCGCCCAAGGAGGGGCGAAGCCGCAGCTGACCGCCGGCAAGCGCTCAGCCTTCGTCACCAGCAAGAGCAGCATTCAGCCGCACAAGATCGGCCAGGCCTTGATCACTAACCTGGCCAAGTCTACAACCAGATCCAGCCCGACCACTACAGCGAAAGGCACCGCGCTCTACGAGGGGCGCTGCAGCCCAGGCAGCAAGGTCAGCACCGTCTGGAGGAAGAAAGGAGGAGCTGCTGTCAGGTGCGGTCTTCCAGGCTTCGACCTCTCCAAGCAGTTCCTGGTCCAGGAGCTGGAGGGCAGGATCCGGAAGAACCGTGCCGCAGACAAGAGCGCGCGAATTCACGCTGCGTTTCCTTGCCAGCCATGGACATCGCTACAACGATTCGTCGTCAAGATCGACCCGAGCAACATCCCAAAGTTAAAAAGGGATGGGGCCAAGTCCAAGCAGATGATCGGCCTGTTCCTGCAGTCGATGTCACGGCTGCGCAAGGAGTTCGGCGCCCAGCTCCCCGTCTCGTTCGAGTGGCCGAGGTACTGCGACGGATGGGACCCCAACAAGAACGCGACTGCCGAGCAGCTGAAGGAGCAGCTCCCGCGCGTCGTGGACTTCGACGGCTGCGCGTTCAAACTCAAGACGAAGAAAAGGATCCACATCAAGAAGCCGTGGCGGAACATTACCGACCACTTCGGATTCGACGACTCGATCAGGCGCCTCTGCAGCGGGGGACACACCCACGCAGAGGCCCGCGGGAAGGACGCGAAGCGCAGCGAGAACTATACGACCAAGCTCGCGACGGTGCTAGCCGAGCAGCTGCGACGTCCGACCCGCCGACCCGAACGAGAAGCCCACCCTACATCGACGACGAGAAGGGCAAGCAGAAGGACGGTTCCAGCCGCGCAGCCGCCCACGAGCCAGAGCTCACAGCCGCGGAGGAGCGGACGCTACGGTCCGCCATTATGCAGCTCCACGTGAACACGGGGCACCCGTCCAACGATTCACTTGCCCGGGCCATTCGCGTGACCGGTGGATCGCAGAGGTCCATCGGCATGGCTCTCAACCTCTACTGCGAGGCTTGCGCAGCACATCAGCGACCACTACCACGCCTGCCGGGGCGGATCAGACTGGACAGGGACTTCAACGACTCCATCGGAGTGGACCTGTTCACCCTGGCCGACTACGCTGGCAACCAGCTGGTCTACCTAAACGTTGTCGACCTGGCCTCAGGTTTTACGATGTGCGGCACTGTCGCATCAAGGCGCCCATCGGTTGTTTTCGCTCGACTGTTGCAGATTTGGATCACGCCTTTCGGCGCGCCTCAGCGAGTCATATTTGATGGAGGAGGCGAGTTCGAGCAAGAGTTCTCCAAGGAGCTGGAGGACATGGGTTGCCGCCTAATGACGACATCTGCGGCGACGCCGCAGCAGAACGCTACCGTGGAGCAACGCGGAGGCATGTGGAAGGTGCACGCGAGGATGCTGATCGACCAGTTTAGCATCAGGTTCGACCAGCCCGCAGTCGCTGACAAAATTCAGTGGATGATCGCCTCCGCGTGCTGGGCCATGAACAGCCAGGTCAACTCCACGGGCTGCTCGCCGTCGCAATGGGTGCTCGGGCGAGGCCTTCGCCTCCCGTATGTCTTGCTGGACAACGCCGGCAGGCTGTCCCTCTGCACGAGCGCACTGTGTCCGACAAACCGTGCTCGGAGAGGATCGCCATCATGAAGGCCGCGCAGACCTCCATAAAGCACCCGAGGTTCAACCAGTCCCTCTCGAGGGCGCTGCTGGCCCGGTCTCGGGCAGATGGAGCTCAGCACGCCAGCGACGTCTACCAGACCGGCGACCAGGTGTACTACTGGAGGGGCAACGGCAAGCCCAAGAGAGAATGGGCCTTGCAATGGCACGGGCCCGCCATCATCATCGGGTTCGAGGGCGCCTCGAACGTCTGGGCCAGCCACCGCTCCACGACCGGCACAGTCAATCGTGAACACCTACACCACGCCACGGCCACGGGACTCGTTCCGCGGGGACAAGTGCTGAACGCGCTGAACGGCAACCGGCCGCCTGGACCTCCGCCAGGCGCCCCGCCAGGGACATCCGGGCCCGCACCTCCCAGGCCCGAGAGGAGGCGGCGGCGGCGCAGGCGGCGGACCCCCGCCGCCTAGTTCTGATGGAGGCGGAGGCCCTGCTGGACCTGCACCGCCAGACGCCGACGACGACATTTTCCTTGACCTGTCGGGACCAACACCGCAGAAGCGCCCCCGCAGTGAAAGCCAGCACCCCGCACCACCAGCGCTACCAGCACCCGTTCAGCAGCCAGCCATCCAGCAACACAACCTCGGCAACATCGAGCATTCCTAAGCGAATCAGCGCGGTCATAAGCACGCCGAGTGACTGGCACGCCGCCAAGGAGACGGCGATCTCACAACCAGTGGAGGAGCAAGCGGCAGTGGAGGACGGGCCCCACCGCCTTCGGGAGGAGCCGCGCAGCAGCCGCCGCCGCTGCCACTGCCGGCGGAGCCGCCACCGCCAGCGGCCGCTGACCCGCCGGCGTCAGACTCAGGCGATGCTGCCGCTCCAATTGCCGCCCCCGCCGCTGCTGCCGTAGATTTTCGACCTCCTCAACCTGCCCCTCAGGGCCCGGTCGACGGCGACAACGAGTCCGACGGTTCGGACATGATCCGAGAATGGGCCAAGATTGCGGAGGGGCAGGGGCGCCAGGAGACGATGGCGCGGCGCCCACTGGACACAGAGAACCAGCGTGGCACTGCAACGCGACCGCCAGCACGAGCTCGACCCCCGCGAGCGCGCTGTCATGCGCAAGGAGCTCTTGGACGATCTGCCCAAGTGCTTCAAGAGGCCGAAGGGCACGAACAAGGTCGACCTCTGCCTGGGCAACTACTTCCAGAAGCGCGCGGACGATCTCTACGCAAGCACACGACTTCGCGAGGCACTGCTCACGGGCAGCGCGACCGCCAAGGAGCTCAAGTACGACGCGCTGAGCGCCACCGAGAAAAAGAACATGGACGCCGCCATGAAGACCGAGTGGTCCAAGTGGACGGAGTTCGGCGCCTACAAGAAGCTCCCGCCCAAAGAGCTGAAGGAGCTCCTGCGGCGCAACCCCGGCACCCGCCCTGCGGGCACACGCTGGGCGCTGACCAGCAAGAGCCAGAACGTCATGAAGGCCCGCCTGGTCGCGCAGGGCTGCCAAGAAGATAAGTCGCAGATCAGGACGGACGCGCCCACGGGCCCCAGAGACGCGCTGTACCTGACCCTGGCCGCTGCGGCCCAGCAAGACTGGGACATCTCGTCCTACGACGCGACGACGGCCTACCTGCAGTCGGGTAACATCGAGAGGCTTCTGCTCCTGCGCACGCCGGCCAAGAACCCGCCGCCGGGGACCCAGCCTGGCGAGATCGCGATGGCCACAGGCGCGATCTACGGGACGCGCGACGCCGGGAGGCAGCGGCACCTCTACGCGCAGAAGGTCTTCGCCGAGCACGGCCTCGTGAAAAAAACAAGCTCGAGACGGGCCTCTACTACTTCTACGACGAAGATGGGCTTGCCGCGGTGGTCCACTCACACGTGGGCGACTTCCTTATCGCCCAGCGCAACAACTCCACCAAGCGGAAGACCACTATCACATCGCGGGGGAAGAAGCTGCACCTCAAGCCGGTCGAGGGGGTCATCAAGCACTGCGGACGCATGGTTACCAAGCTCGACGACGAGTTCCGCGTGACCCAGGCCACCGCCGCCGCGCAGGTGGACTACGTCGACCTGAAGCCCCAGAAGGGCCGAGGTGCCGAGGACCGGCTCACCGCCACCGAGGTGACGAGCTACCGACACACGCTCGGGCAGCTGCTGTGGCTAGCGGCGCAGACCCAGGTGGACATCGCCTGCCCGGTGAGCTTTGCGGCTCGCCGCACCAACGTCGCTACCGCGGCCGACGCGAAGACGCTCAACAAGACCGTCGCCTACGTGCACTCCACCACGAACTTCGCGATCGTGCTCAAGCGCAAGCTCGTCGACCTGAAGACGGCCATCACCGCGTGCTTCAGCGACGCCGCGTTCGTCGACGTGGACGGCGTCAAGAGCCAGCGGGGCATGGTGATGGGGCTCACCCATCGCCCGCGTGACGTCGTCGGCGGCCGCTACGACCTGTGCCTGCCCGTCGCCTGGCACTCCAGCACAACCAAGAGGTCGGTGAAGTCGACCCTCGCTGCTGAGGGCTACGCCACCCTCGACGGATCGGAGACCAACATCTGGTTCCGACAGCTGCTGACCGAGGCCTACAACCCCAAGGCAGCGCTCAAGCATATCGACGTGCTCGCCGACAAGCGCCCTGGGGAGATCTACAGCGACAGCAAAGGTCTCGTGACGCACATCGCCTCAGTGTGGGCCAGTCGACCGACAAACGGTTCCGCATCGTCGCCTCCATGATCAAGAAGGCCGTGCATCCCAACAGCGCGCTCAAGCTCAGCTGGATCCCGACCTGGGCCATGGTCGCGGACGCCTTGACGAAGACGGTGGAGGTGGGCGTCCTGCTGTCGTTCTTCGGGGCCCGCAAGCACACCTACGGGACCCAGCAGCCGCGCGCCGCCATGCTCGCCTCAGTCCTGCTCACCTGCCTCGGCAAGGTCAAGGGACAGCCTACGCCTACGCCAATTATGCCGGACTACAGCTTCTACCTCTGCCTGCTGACGTTCACGGTGGTCCTCGGCATGACTATCGGTTTCGGCATCTTCATGACGCTCTGGACGATCATGAGGCAGAACAACGCGATCGCCACCGAGGAGAGCGTCGCCGAGGCGAAGGCGATGGGCGAACATCCCCGCTGGGACGGCCGCATGCTTGGCCGGCACCGCAACATACCACCTACCATCCCAGAGGACCGCGATCACGACGGTGACATCACGATGTCCCACGCGGACGGTTTCAGCAGTGCGCAAGCATCGAGTTCAGCAGCATCGGCTGCGATTCAACAGCCGCCGCCGCCACTGTTGCCGCAAGAACCATCGCCTGCCAGCGCACCGCCATCAACATGCACCGCAACATCAGCACGGGGATCTGGACGATCAAGATCAGCGAGATCTCAGGGAAGTTCGGCCCCTGCATCGCCAAGCGTCGTCACTGTGACGAGCTCATCGAGCTCAGTGTCAGCCACGTCATCACCGACGGTGCACCCGAACGACATGCTCACCTGCATGACCGGTTTTCCTCACCGTGATTTCGTCATCGGGCACAACCCGCACAGTGTCTACATCACCTGCAAGACTTGCAAGAAACACGCGTCGTGGCTGCTCTGGCACTACCGTAACAGCAACCCCGATTTTACGATATTCCCGGAAGGCGTGATGAACGATCTCATGGGACACTGGAGGAGGCTCACAGGCAGAGAGAGCTGGCGCGGACCTGACCTGATGGACAAACCGACGAAACAAAAGAAGGAAAGATGAACCCCGTTTGGTTTCCCGACGGCAGGTTGGCCGATCGAACCGGCAAGTAAGGATCTACACGAAATTCCGCATATAGAGAAGCTTCATTCAGTGTGCACAGTTTTCTCCGAAGATGTGATGACGATCGCACCCATTCAGATCTTATCTCGATAAGATCCCTTGCTGCAAGCCGTGCCAGGCCGTTTGCCTGCCTTTGCTGCCACCGCCGCTGTTTCAAAATCCCGCTTCCGCCTCGCTTCCGCTCGCTCCAAAGAGATTGCTGCTGCGGTTGCTTGCTCTTACCTTATCTCCCGCGGCCGTATCGGTTTCAAAACATTTAGGGCCCTTGGCCTTAGAGCTACGACCTCTGCCGCGCAGAGCGAGAGAAAGCATTATCAGCGATAATCTTCCATATCACACTGAGGACCCCCTCGGAGGCCTAATAATATGTTTATACATCTGTAAACAAAAAAACAAAAAAATAAAACTGCGAAAAAAAAATAAATAAATAAACAAACAAACAAACAAAACTGCAAAAAAAAAAAAAGCTAGCAAACCTCGACCCGATCGACACTACATCCTCCAACTCCTCGTCCTTCTGGTCATCCTCCCGCTCGTCATCATCACCATCATCACCCCGCCCCTCTCGCAATCCGCACGCCGCAGGATGCTTGATTGTCTTCGGGGTTTGGTCGAGCAGGCATCTCCAGGATTTGCGGAAAGCACACCCGCCTGGAGAGCGTTAGAGAAAGGAGCTTCACCTTCCCCTCTCCCACACCTCTCTTTTCTCGTAGGAAAGGAAGAAACGGCATAAACATAGACTTGTGGCGCTCCGCGCGGACCTCCGAAAGCTTATGTTTGTGTCGATTTTTGGTTTTCCGATTTTGTCGGGAGACTCTCCATGGGATCCCCAGGGGATCCTATGGGATCCCCCTCCCTGGGATCCTAGCCCCCCATGGGATCCCCCCCCATGAAGAGTCTCCCGATTTTGGGGGGGGGGCAGCACACAGCCTGGGCCGAAGGGCACGCGCGGAGGGCGCCAGTGCCCCCGAAGCTCCGAGGCGGCAGAGCCGACAGGAGGCTCCCACGGCTTCTCCCGGAAGGGGCTTAAGCCCAGGGTTCTCTGTCAGTACTCCAGATTTCGTAATACAGGGAGGCGGGTCTCATTTCGGGGGGGTCTCGTCCAGGCTATCTTGGAGGGCCTGGGGGGTCTGGGGACGATGTTTGGGAGGGTTCTTCCACAGGGGAGATCTGAAATGGTTTGTCTTGGAGGGTCCAGACCCCCTCCCTTTTATTACGAAATCTGGAGTAGGTTCCCCCCCCCGATGTGACTTGAAGAAGAGGGCCGGCGGAATTATTCTGCGATGACTCACGGGGTCGAAGAGGGGCCGGCAGAATGATGTTTGAGGACTTCCCGAGCGAAAGGCGCTCTGTTTCAGAATTTACTGAGGAGGATGTCTCCAGCGAAACGCTCGTTTTGTGTCATGGATGGTTCCTCTCCTGGGGACAAGAACTCAGAGGATGTCTCAGGTGAGATGCTTGTTTTCACGTGCCCAGATCTTGGGGATGTCTCGAGCGAGACGCTTCGAGGATGTCTCGAGCAAAACGCTTGTTTTGCAGAACTCGAGCGGTCTGGGCGACCCAGGATGCCCGGGTGGCTCAAACGCTTGTTGTGTTTTATAGATTGTTCCTGTCCTGGGGACCAGAACTCAAGGGATGTCTCAGGTGAGATGCCTGTTTTCACGTGCCCAGATCTTGACGACGTCTCGAGCGAGACGCTTCGAGGATGTCTGAAGCGAAAAACGCTTGTTTTGCAGCACCCGAGCGGTCTGGGCGCCCCAGGATGCCCGTCCCATGGCGGAATCCCCCTGGCACGCCGCGCGGCGCGTCCCCTTGGCACGTCCCGTGGCAAGTCCACTGGCACGTTCCGTAGCGCGTCCCCTTGGCACGTCCCGCGGTGCGTCCCCATGGCACGTCCCCTGGCACGTCCCCCGGCGCGTCCCTTGGGCCGTTCCGCGGCGCGTCCTCCTGGCATGTGCCCCTGTCAATTGGCTCTGGGACAGCTACTATGTGACCAAGCAGCTCGAGCTTCAGATCCAGATCAGTTCGGTCAGGACTCGGATGCAAAGGAGGAATCGATCCACAACGCTATACAGCACAATCGCGGCATGGCACATCGCAATTCAGCACGGCGCAGCGCAGCACAGCCCTCGGCACGGTACATCAAAATCGATACACTCAGCATTGAAACCTGGCACGTTCCCTGGGACGTTCCGTGGCGAGTCCCCCTGGCACGTCGCGCGGCGCGTCCCCTGGCACGTCCAGTGGCAAGTCCACTGGCACGTTCCGTAGCGCGTCCCCTTGGCACGTCCCGCGGTGCGTCCCCATTGCACGTCCCCTGGAACGTCCCCCGGCGCGTCCCTTGGGCCGTTCCGCGGCGCATCCTCCTGGCATGTACCCCTGTCAATTGGCTCTGGGACAGCTACTATGTACTCAGGCAGCTCGAGCTTCAGATCCAGATCAGTTCGGTCAGGACTCGGATGCACATCACAATTCAGCACGGCGCAGCACAGCACAGCCCTCGGCAGTGTACATCAAGATCGATACACTCAGCATTGCGCGTGCCCGTCGCCCAATCACGGGCCTTTGAAGACGCTGCCACGCCCTACACTTATAGATTCCACGTTCCCATATTCCTTTTCTGGGTTCGTGGATCGATCATGTTGCATGCCCGTCGCGTGTCGGCTGGGCCGGCGCTGTGGCGAAGGCCAATACCCATCGGTCAGAAGAAGTAGGTAGAAACATGAAGTAGGAAGGCGTTGGAAATAGATTGGGTTTCCGCACGCCTCCTGAAGAGGAAGGAAGAGGGATAACCACTCGATTCTTGAAGTAGGGAGGCGCTGAAAGTAGATTGGAATCTGGGAATCCAAAAATACCTACTTTCAACGACCGATGTCGGCGCAGCCTCGCCTTCACCACAGTCGAGTCGGCGCTCGGCCCCCCTCCGGCGCCTGCTGCTGCTGCGTCCTCGTGCCTTCTGGCCGCCCGTCCCGCTGCCGCGGCTGGAAGCACGAAGGATCAGGCCCTGGGTCGTCTCCCCGAAGGAGGAGGAGGAGGAGGAGGAGGAGGAGGAGGAGGAGGAGGGGGAAGAGGAGGAGGAGGAGGAGGAGGAGGAGGGGAGGGGGAAGAGGAGGAGGAGGAGGAGGAGGAGGAGGATCAGGCACGAAGGATCAGGCACGCTGACCCTCGCGAAGGGGGGGTCGGCGGATTCTGGCGGGGTGTCCAGAGCCTCGTCGCCGCCCTCCCCCCTTCCCCTCTCGGGGAGCGGCGGCGCGGCCTCGGCCGCTCACCAGGGCGGGCGGTGCACGGGCCCTCTCGGGCGCGAGAGTGGCCCCCGCCCCCCGTCCCTCTCGGGGAGCTGCGGCGCGGCCCTCGATCCAGTTCTGGGATCAGGTCGGGCATGTCCCCCTACAGGCGGATTGTGGGCGAAATTTCTATTATTCCACCAAGAAGAGCGGGAAAAAAAAAAAAACAAAAAAAAAACTGATTGGGCACATACAGAAAATCACAAAATCGCCCCCAGACTGTTTGCTTAAACTACGTTTGAACATTCCTCCTGTAGAGGGACACGCCCGACTTAATTCTAGGATGGAGTGGACGCAGTTTGCACTCCTGGGACTGCAGCTGTCCCTGCCGAGCCCCAACTCGTGGGCTGCCGCGTCTGCCAGCGCCCCTTGCCAGGTCCTCGCTGTCGAGTTCAAGCCCTGGCAAGCTGCCAGCGCACGGGAGCTGGCAAGGCTGGCCAGGGGAAGAGGACTTGCCAGGACCGAGCTCCAAGATGATGGGGGGGCATCGCTGTTCACGGGAGGTCGGCTCCTGCACCTTTTCTCCTCCTCCCTCGTCCGTTCCTCCCTCGTTCCTCCCTCCCTCGGTGTTGGGACAAGTCAGCTTCGAGCCCTGGCTGGTGGATTCGCCAGGATCTGCCAGCCTCAGGGACTGTGGGAGCGAACACTCGCCTGGGCTGGCGGACAGCTCCAGGACCTGCGGGATAGCTGACCACCTACCAGACCACCCCAACCCAACCCGAAGACCCGAATTTCGCGTTGGGGGGGGGTAAAGGGTTCCACGTGTGTTTTTTCGATGTCTCCCGACCCCCCCCACACACTGGAAATCGAGGGTAAATCTGAGCCTTCGGGTTGGGTAGGGGTGGTTTGGTGGGTGGTGATGGCTGCACGGTTTCCCCCGGGGCCGTAGGCGACCCGAGGAGGGGGAGGAGGAGGAGGAGGTGGAGGAGGGGGAGGGGGAGGAGAAGGAGGAGGAGGAGGAGGAGGAGGAGGAGGAGGAGGGAGGAGGAGGAAGAGGAGGCGGAGGCGGAGGAGGAGGAGGAGGAGGAGGAGGAGGACGGGTCGCCTAAGCCCTTCGGGGAAACCATCCGGTGATGGCACAGCCGCCTGGAGGTGTCCTCGTCGCCGCCCAGGTTCGTTTGGACGCCAGAAATGGGTACGGAAAGAATGGGCACTATGCCCAACAACCAATGCTGTCCCAAGCCAACAGCGGCCGCTGTTGGGCGGGCGGCCTCCTGTCTCGAATGGACACAGGCCGCGGCGGCGCGGACAGCGGATCCTGTTCAGAATGAACAAGATCCGCTGTTGGGTATGGTACCCATTCTTTCAGCGCCCATTCTTTCAGCGCCCATTCTTTCAGCGCCCGTTGTTGGGCATAGTACCCATTCTTTCAGTACCCATTTCGGGCGTCCAGAGGTTCGGGCCCTGGAGCGGTGGGCCTCCCCGGCACCCGCCTTCCCCCCCCCCTCCTGCGCCCCCTTTCCCGGCCCGGGAACCGCGGGAGCGCCGCCCCCGCCCCCCCCCCCCTTGTGAGACGCTGCGGGGGGGGGGGGGAGGAGGAGGGGGAGGAGGAGGGGGAGGAGGAGGAGGAGAGGAGGAGGAGGGGGAGGAGAGGAGGAGGAGGAGGAGGAGGAGGAGGAGGAGGAGGAGGAGGAGGAGGAGGAGGAGGAGGAGGAGGAGGAGGGGGGAGGAGGAGGAAGAGGACGATGATGAATGATGCTGATGATGATGATGATGATGATGATGATGATGATGATGATGAGGAGGAGGAGGAGGAGGATGATGCGGAGGGGGAGAGAGAGAGAGGGAGAGAGAGAGAGAGCTGCCCCCACCCCGTCGTGGGACGCGCCTGGGGTGGAGGAACAGAGGCAGCCGCGGCCCCGTCCGTCGCCGCCGGGCGGGCGAACCACGGCGGAGAGAGAGAGGGGGTGCCAAGGCCCTCCTCGTCGCAACGGATTGGTTCGCTTCGAGAAATCTGGGTCGGCGGCTGAAATGGCTACCCTTAAGTCTGGCCTGTCCCCCTACAAAGGGATTTTGGACGAAAAATATAATATATATATATATATATATACATATATATATAATACCCCAAAATGGTCAAAAAATGCTCAGAAACTCGTCCCCAGATTATTTTTTTCTATTTTTGAATATTCCCCCTGTAGAGGGACAGGCCCGACTTAAGCCTACCCTGGCCTGTCTCAGGAAATCTCCCAGAAGCCTTCGGGGTCTCGTAGCTAGCCTGGGTGTCGGTGGACATCACCGAGCCTGGGTCGGCGGATGGCAGCTGAGCTCTGCGCGTCCGTCGAGACGGGGATCGTCACCATCATCACCATTACCATCACCTGTACAGACATGGCCCGAGCACAGATCGCAGCCCCCTCGCAATCGGCCTGTGGAGGGGGGCCATCCCCATTTTCTGCCCACGGTGCGGCTTTGCGCAGGCTGCACACCGCGAGCCCGCGACAGGCCCCCCTCCCCAACAGAGGGCGTCCGAGCGCGCGATCCTCGTCATCATCGCTGTGAGAATCCTCGTGTTTGGGCTGTCGTGGCCCCCACCCCTCGTCGTCGCGGCGGGACGCGGCTCCGAGAACGGACGGGGGTGACCCCGGGAGGGGGCCGGAGGTGGAGGAGGCGGAGGACCTGCGCGGAGCGGACTCTGGGCGGAGCATGGACGCTGATCTTGAGCGGACTGCACGGGAGGAGGAGGTGGAGGAGGAGGAGGAGGTGTCGAGGATCCATGCTTTCTCACTCGTTTTAGACATTCTCCAAGTAGGCTTGCCCTGTAGGAGTCCTAGCTCATCGTAAGCAATTGGTCTTTAGCACCCCCCACTTTTCCAATGGCACCCCCTCTTTTTCAAATGGCCCCCCCCCCCTTTTTCAATGGCGCTTGCTTGCTTGCTCTTGCGTGCTTGCTCTCGCTTGCTTGCTCTTGATTGCCCTTGCTTGCTTGCACTTGATCGCTGGCTCTTGCTTGCTTGTTGTTGCTCGCTTGCGCTTGCTTGCTTCCGCTTGCTTGCCTGCGCTTGCTTGATTGTACTCCTCCCGTTCTCCTGCCGCCCTGCTCCCGTCCTCCTTTCGTCCTCCTCCCATCCTCCTCTCGTCCTCCTCCTGTCCTCCTATCTGTTTGGAGTCAACGCTGGCTGATATTTGATTGGTTGGCCTTTGGAAGCCTCTGAAAGCCTCTAGGGCTTGTGGGCCCCGGACACGGCAGGGCCGTTTTCTCACCGTTTCCACAAAGATGTCCCTTGAAAATGGAAACGGCAAAAAAAAGGCGACCGGAAACGGCAAAAAAACGGCTCCAGGATTGGAATTGGAGCCGGAAGCGGTCACAAAACGGCGACGGAACTGGTAACAAAACGGCGTCGGAACCGGCAAAAAAACGGCAAAACGGAACCGGCAAAAAAACGGCCCTGTCGTTTCCAGGGCCCACTAAGCTCTAGGGACCTCTGGGGTCCTCGGGGGTCCTCTCGGGTCCTCTGGAGACCACCGAGGGCATCGAGGGACCTCCAGGCCCTCTCCTCCGACGCGGCATGCTGCTCGTGAGGTGGGCCCGGAAATACCGACGCCTCGGTCGTCGTCAGCCTCATCATCACCATCGTCATTGTCTTCGTCGTCGTCGCCGCCATCATCATCATCTTCATCATCATCATCATCATCATCATCATCATCAGCAGCAGCAGCAGCATCATCATGACTTAATGCGGTCGACACATCGTCAGCATCGTCCTAGTCGTCGTCGTCGTCGTCGTCAACATCCTCGTCATCATCAGCAGCAGCATCATCAGCATCAGCACCATCATCATTATCATCAGCAGCATCATCATCAGCATCATCAGCAGCAGCATGTCTTAATGTGGTCGACACATCGCCAGCATCGTCCTAGTCGTCGTCGTCGTCGTCAACATCCTCGTCATCATCAGCAGCAGCATCGTCATCAGCATCAGCACCAGCATTATCATCATCAGCAGCATCATCATCATCAGCATCATCAGCATCAGCATCAGCATCAGCATCATCATCGTCGTAGCCATCCTCAGCATCAACATCAGCATCATCATCCTCATCATCATCAGCAGCATCATGTCTTATTGTGGTCGACACATCGTCAGCATGGTCCTAGTCGTCGTCGTCTTCGTCAACATCCTCGTCATCATCATCATCATCATCATCATCATCAGCAGCACCACCATCATCATCAGCAGCAGCATCATCATGATCATCGTCATCATAAGCATCAGCACCAGCATCAGCATCAGTATGATCATCGTCGTCGTCATCCTCAGCATCAACATCAGCATCAGCATCATCATCCTCATCATCATCATCAGCAGCAGCATCATCATCAAAAACAGCATCACCATCACCACCACCATGTGTGATGTTATGTTGATTTTACGAATCCTGATGGTGCTTCCCCATGACCGCCTACATCGTATTCCGGCGATCGACCCTTAACATCCGTCCCATCATCATCAGCAGCAGCATCATCATCGTAATCAGCAGCATCATCATCATCGTCGTCGTCATCGTCGACGTCATCATCATCATCATCATCATCATCATCATCATCATCATCATCAGCATTATCATCGTCACCTTCATCGCCATCGTCATCGTCATCGCCATCGTCGTCATCATCGTCATGGTCATCATCATCATCATCAGCAGCAGCATCAGCATCAGCATCAGCATCATCGCAACCATCATCATCATCATCATCATCAGCAGCAGCATCAGAATGATCATTAGCATCACCATCACCACCATCATCATCATCATCATCATCATCATCATAATAGCCAACATCATCAGCAGCGAGGTAATCGTCAGCCTCACCATGACCATCGTCATTGTCTTTGTCGTCGTCGCTGCCATCATCATCATCATCATCATCATCATCATCATCATCATCATCATCATCATCATCATCATTTTCGTAGTCGTGGTCGACACATCGTCAGCACCGTCTTAGTCTTAGCCGTCGTCGCCGTCATCATCCTCGTCATCATCAGCAGCATCATCATCAGAATCACCGCCATCATCATCGTCATCATCAGCAGCATCAGCGTCAACATCATCATCGTCGTCGTCATACTCAGCATCATCATCCTCATCAGCATCAGCAGCAGCATCATCATTTACAATAGCATCATCACCACCATAACCATCGCCACCATCAGCATCGTCATGTGTGATGGTATGTTGACTTGATGCACGGCTATCGTCCTGCAATGCTTCCTGATCTTGCTTCCCCATGACCACATACATCGCTTTCCGGCGACAAATCCGCAGCATCCGCCACATCGTCCTACCGTTCACTGGGCTCCCAAATCTCATCCCGTCGTCGTCGTCGTCCCCTCCCCCTCCGCGCCCTCGTCCTCGTCGCCCCCTATCCTGTCCTCCTCGCCCACGTCCTCACATCCCCTCTTCCCCCTGTCAGTCCGCCCGCTGCTCCTCCGCCCGTTGCGCCGCGCTGGCTCCTGGGTGTGGTACGCGGGATACACAATGTACCTGCTTCGGCGCGGAGGCAGCCGGCAGGATCGCGGCAGCCGGCAGGCTCTGAAATCCCAAAAAATCGGAAGCGGGAGCGGCTCAACCCAGCGGAGGAACAGGCTCATCAAGGAGGGGGGCAGAGGAACAGGGGAGGGGGAGGGTGGGGGAGCGGAGGAGAACACATGGCCCCCACGGGAACGTGGTCCTGTGTTCACCCACATGGCCCCCAAGCCCACACGGCTTTCCTTCAAAAAAAAAAAACACGCACACACACACATATACACACAGACACTTTTTGGCGGTCGCAGCCTCGCGCACAACGACGAGGCACACGCAGACACACATACACACACACACAC
>CAUYUJ010006066.1:19302-21802 GCA_963575745.1 Prorocentrum cordatum | reverse complement strand
CTCGAAAGGCCTTCGAAGGCCTTCGACCCGCCCTCGGCGTCCTCTGGCTGCCTTACGCGGTATGGGCCGTCGCCGCCACGTCGACTCGTCGTCGCCGTCGCCGCCGCCGCCGTCGCCGTCGCCGTCGCCGCCGCCGTCGCCGTCGCCGTCGCCGCCGCCGTCGCCATCGCCGCCGCCGTCGCCGCCGCCGTCGCCGTCGCCGTCACCGTCGCCGTCATCGTCATCGGTGTCGTCGTCGCCGCTGTCGGAGAAGATTGAGAAGCAGGGGGCTGAGGAGAAGGGGGAGAGGGGGAGGAGGAGGCACGAACTAAACGTACTCCGCCAAACCACAAACGATCGCGTGGCCAGAAACACAGAATTGCACAACTTCGACGTCCGAAGTTCACGTGTCACCCCTCAACTCACTGCCATGTCGCAGTGGCATCCCAGCATCGGCGCCGCTCTCTACGAAAGAGCGAACCTAACGCTGCGCACACGGCCGTCGGCTGCGCCACCAGAGAAGTCGAGGGTGTCTGCATCTCGGTCGAAGAACACCGATGTCGTGGTTATGATAATCTGAAGGGGCCCCAGAACACACAAATAAATACACACAAATAAACAGACTCCCCATTTTTTCTCATATTTTTGGGGTTTTTGTCTTCCCCCCCACTTCCCATATTCCCCATATTTTCCTGGGAGTCGACGATTAATTGTGTCTGTGTGTGTTTTTCCCCCTCCTGAATCATCATGTACGGCCCCTGGACCTCTCGACCCTCTCTGGGAAGGGGGGGGCAGCCTCCCGGCCTGGACACGTTCCTGCCCCAGGGAGCCCGAAAGCGGCCTCCGGGCACAGAAGGCCAGGAGGAGCTGCGCCTTGGCTTTTGTTTTTCAGGGCATTGGTACAGGAGGAGCTCGACCACAAGAATCGGGGATGGATAGAACCCCCTTTCGTAAAACGTGGTTTCGTGAAAGCGACCTGAGGCCCTTACCTGGCGGGCGCAAGCCTGGAAAACAGCGGCCACGGCGCCCTCTCGAGAACCGAAAACGGACAATTCACTAATCGACGTGTCACTGTTGGGGGTTCTGTCCACCCCCGAAAGAAACCTTCCACAAGAAACCCAACCCTGGGACCCCAGGACGTCCGTTGATTTTTGGCGTGGGAACGTCACGCTTCCCGTGGGAAAGCCATCGAAACCCAAGAAAACCAGGGCACCCAGGAGGCAAGCAGGGTGTTTCTTGACATGGGTTTCCACCGTATGGGTCCTCCTGCCCCGTGTCCCGATAGGCGTCCCCGAAATGAGGACAGAGTGAGTATGCGGAAAATGCCCAACAGCATGCGTTAACCCAAACCGAGGGCAGCTGCTGTTGGCCAGACGACGCCCGTCCTCAATGGACACCGTCCGCAGCGGACACCGCCAACGAATCCTGCTCAAAAATTTTGGTTTTCGCCCCCGTTCTCTCCATCCTCGTTTTCGTCCTCCGGCTGCACGCAAGAGCACCCTGGTGGCCACCAAATTACACAGACGAAGTTTCTGCCCCCTGCAGCCAGCCCTCGGTTCATCAGTTCCAGTGCTGCTCCTCTTTAAGGGGGCCACATGCGAACCCTACCCCTACCCCCAACGATTTCTGAGGGGGGAGTGGGGTCACTTCGCTCGGGGGCTCCCGAACGAAGTGAACCCCACCGTCCCCCGCAGAAATCGTGGGGGGTAGGGGTAGGGTTCGCATGAGGCCCCCTACTTTTCCAAGGTGTCAAATGCTACAAGTCAGTGCTCCCCGTTCCAAGGCTGGAAGATCGTAGTAGAAAACGCGACCCGACAAGAACCCGCTACCAGCCCTGAATCACATTCTGGGAATCTCTGGGTGCCCTGGGACACCTGCGCGCGCCCCGAGCCACAATCACTTGTAAGTGATCGGGGACTCACCGATCCCGGGTCAATCCAGACCCGGGCCAGCCGGGCCCTGCAAGATCCTGCAGGAGCCTGCACCCAAACCTGGGGCAGCGCGCCCCTGGCCCTGCAGGATCCTGCAGGATCTGGCGCTGTGACTGCCCCCCGCTTGTCGGGAGCGGCCAAGAGGGGGGCCTCCAAGGGGGGGGGCTGCAAATCATGGCCGGCGACACGTGCGCGGCCCAGCGGGGGGAGCCAGGGACGTAATGAAATGAGAAGAGGCGCCATGATATCTGACTACCTACCAGACCACCCCAACCCAACCCGAAGGCACGAATTTGACCCGAATTTCGGGTTGGGGGGGGGGTACGGGGACCATGTGTTGTTTCGACGTTCCCCGATCCCCCCCCCACCGGAAATGGAGGGCAAATCGAGGCCTTCGGGTTGGGTTGGGGTGGTTTGGTGGGTGGTGAATATCTAGGGAGCCCACAAAGGACGTACGCGCCTAGCTATGTACATGAACACGGTCCCTTGAAACGCGAGACCGGCCGCGTGATACGAACATTCGAGCCATGCGAACTCTCGAAACCAACGTGGATTCATGTACGTGTACGTCCTTTTTTCGCTCCTGAATA
>CAUYUJ010006066.1:0-19202 GCA_963575745.1 Prorocentrum cordatum | reverse complement strand
GTGTGAGGGGTGTGCCGAAATGGGCGCGGTGCCGCCATGCGAACGCAGCCATTGGAGCCCTCGGTGGAGCTCCCTATGAGGCCACGAAACGTGTGAGGGGTGTGCCGAAATTGGTGCGGTGCCGCCATGCGAACGCAGCCACTGGGGCCCTCGGTGGAGCTCCCTATGGGGCCACGAAACGTGTGAGGGGTGTGCCGAAATGGGTGCGGTGCCGCCATGCGGACGCAGCCACTGGGGCCCTCGGTGGAGCTCCCTATGGGGCCACGAAACGTGTGAGGGGTGTGCCGAAATGGGTGCGGTGCCGCCATGCGGACGCAGCCACTGGGGCCCTCGGTGGAGCTCCCTATGGGGCCACGAAACGTGTGAGGTGTGTGCCGAAATGGGCGCGGTGCCGCCATGCGAACGCAGCCACTGGAGCCCTCGGTGGAGCTCCTTATGGGGCCACGAAACGTGTGAGGGGTGTGCCGAAGTGGGTGTGGCTGACGCGGAGGGGGGGAGGGAGGAGTGGGAGGAGGAGTGAGTGAGGGACGCGGGGCGCTGTCTCTTCAAAACGAGGACCCAACACCACAGGATGGTTGGGAAAAAACAGGTTTCTGAATTCAGCAACTGAAAAATAAGAGTGGTGCGCGCTCCCGCGGCCGCCGTGCCTCATGAATGATGACAGGCACGCACGACTGGCCAGCCAGCAAATAGCCAGGACCGGCTGCCAACAATCTACCTTGAAACACGCCAACCAGCCGAGTTACCAGCCAGCCAGCCGACAGGAAGACGACACCCAAACGATCAGGCGTGGCCAGGCAGGCAACCTGGGGTTCAGCAATGCTTTGAGCATACTTAAAACATGTGCAAAAGCTTGAGACATCCGAAAATGATGTGATAGCATGCCTCCTCTCCATGATCGTCTTCCACAACCCAAGACGGCACCGAGAGGTGAGGAAGAGGCACCCAAGAGGCCCCCAAGATGCCCCCTAGAGGCTCCCAAGAGACCCCCAAGAGGCCCCGAGAGGCTCCCCAGAGGCACCCAAGAGGCCCCAAGTGGCACCCAAGACTTTTCCTCCTCCTGTTCCTCCTCCTGTTCCTCCTCCTCCTCCTCCTCCTCCTCCTCCTCCTCCTCCTCCTCCTCCTCGTCTTCCTCATCCGCCGATTCCTCCTCCTTCTTCCTCGCTCCTCCCCCTGTCCCTTCTCATCCGCCTCCTCCTCCTCCTCCGATTCCGCCTCCATCCTCCCCCTCTTGGGGTATGACGTCTTACCCCGCCCTTCATTCCACTGCATGCTCCGCCACACCCCTGATCAGGGCAACTCAACCGGGCATCGTTTCTGGACGGGCTGGTGGGGTTACGCGAAGCATCTAGAACAGGACTCTACTAAAGTTGGATCAAGCCCGACTAGGATGCGATTCAATTTGGATCCACCTATAGTAGGACTCCACTAGATCTTGGTCGGGCACTACACTTGATTCTATGAGGGGGAGGGGGGGGTCCCCCCACCTTTGGAGGCCCCCCCCGCCGTTGTCCAGGGGAGGGCAGGGGGAGCTAATATTTCCCCAAGCGCTTCAAATGTTTTGGGGGGAGGGGGGGGAGGCCCGTTCGGCCATCTCCAGGGCGTGTTCCAAACAAGCGTCCACGAATCGCGTTGTAACCACTATCGATACGTCTGTCGATCTCACGACCTACCGGTCTCACAAGGTGTGTCTGGTGGCCTCACTGCCGACCTTTCCATCGGTCTCACGATCTGTAGGTACGATTATCTAGCTACCCGTCGCAGAGTCAGTAGATTTATCGACATCACTATTCACCTCTCGATCTCACTCTGTGTAGATATACATACAGACGGGACAACCACAAGACGTAGACAAGACGCGGACAAGCACGGAACCACCGCGGGAAAACCACGGGACGGCCACAAGACAACCACAGGACAAGCACGGGACAAGCACTGGACAACCACGAGACAACCACACGGACGACCGCAGAACAACCCCGCGCGCGCCACGGGACAACCATCATCCCTCCTCCCTCCTCCTCCCTCCCTCCTCCCTCCTCCCTCCTCCCTCCTCCCTCCTCCCTCCTCCCTCCTCCCCGGGACACGCCCGGGCGGACCCGGGCCGACGGCCCCGTCTGCCCTGACCTGGCCCCAGCTATGGACCAGAGAACAAACGACACCACACCACCCATGACCCAGCGATATTCAGTGTTTAGGCACTTGCCCACCCACAACCACCTATGACCCACCCTCCACATCACCCCACCTACAACCCACCTACGACCCAGCGAGTCGTAGGTGGGGTGATGTCGTTTGGTTTTTGGTCGAAGCTATGCAATGCAGGAACTCGCGCAGCTTCGCCTCGCCCGTACGCACGTCACGCGTGGAACGAACAGTAGCCGAGACCGATTTCACCGTTGTGAGGGCTCAACTTCGGCGGTGGGCAAACCTCCCTTTAGTAAACCTCCCTTTAGTGAAAACGGCCTCGGACCGAAACCGACGGACCTGGACCCGCAAAAATGACGGCCGCGACGCCCTCTCGCGAACCGAAAACGGCCAATTCGCTAATCGACGTGTCAGGGTAGGAGGTCTACCCACCTCCGACAACTTCACCTCCGTCTCGCCCCCGCACCCTCCAACATCGCCTGCAGAGCGGCGACAGGCTGTGGACTCTGTGAAACCTCACGTTCCTGGGCCGCCTTGGCCACCAGGCCACCATCGGCGACGGATTGGGCGATTGGGGGGTCGGTGCGCTCCCCCCCGAACCTATCCCCTCTATCGTCAAGTCGAGCCTCTCTCCCTACCGGGGGATTTGGGGCGAAAACTTAAAAATACCCCAAAAATGCTCCAAACATGCTCAGAAATAGTCCAAAGATCGTCCCCATACAATTTTTCCCTATCTTTGAATATTCCCCCTGTAGAGGGACAGGCCCGACTTAACCCTATCGTTGCCCCTGACTCGTTACTCCATCCCCTCCGACACGAGGGCGGGGGGTCGGGCTTGTCCACTTCCCTCCGCGGAATCTGTCGAGGGCGTTCTTGTTGTTCACGGGGAAGATCGGGGCACCTCGTGCCCGCTCTGCGCTAGCCGCCGTCGCCGTCACCGCGCGCGCTCGCCGATGGCCGTCGCCGTCGCCACCGCCAGCGCCGTCGCCGTCGCCGCCGCTGCCCGTTGCCGTCGCCATCATCGCCGCCGCCGTCGCTGCCGCCGTCGCCCTCGTCGCTGCAAGCTCTTTGTGCTCTGGCCAGCTGGTCTGCCCGCCGGTGGGGGGGGGGCAAGGGGGGGATGGAGGGAGAGATGCGGAGGGAGGGGGAGGGAGAGGGAGGGGGAGGGTGAGGGAGAGGGAGGGAGGGAGAGGGAGGAGGGGGGGGGGAAGGGGGAGGGGAGGAGAGGGGAAGGGGGGAGGGGGAGGAGAGGGAAGGGGGAGGGAGAAGGGGGAGGGGGAGGAGAGGGAAGGGGGATGGAGGCAGGGGGAGGGAGAGGGAGGGAGGGAGGGAGAGGGAAAGAGAGAGGGAGCGCACGGGCCGAGGCTCTTGGAACGTCTCCCGGGGAGCCTCTGGATGGGCCTCTGGGGGGCCTCTTGAGGCCACCGGGCACGAGGTAATCGGGGAGTGGAGAGGGGAAGTGGAGGGACATCGGGAGCGGCCAAGAGGGGGGTGTCCAAGAGAGGGGGGTGCAAATCATGACCGGCGGCATGTGCGCGGCCCAGCGGGGGGGCCAGGGACGTAATGAAATAAGAAGAGGCGCCATGAAATCTGGGGAGATTTCATGGCCCGGGGGGCGTAAGACCCGGGTACAGGGGACTCGGAAATCCCCGACGAGGTCGTCAAAAAAATGACGAGGCCGAGCCTGCACTTTGACGAGGCCTCCCGCTGCAGACATCCCACGAAACTCTTACTCGTCAAAATCCGAATCGCGGTCGTCAAAAAACGATGGCGAACCCGAGTCCTGGCAAACCCGGGTCTTACGCTCCCCCGAGAGGGATAGAGCTCGCGGGAGGAGGGATAAGCAAGGCCAGAGCAGATGCACAACACATCAGCCATGCTGCAGTACTCACGTGGCCTTGCCTCTATCGGGGCTGCGTCGTGACCGGTACCGTGCCCGAAAATCTGCCCGAGTGTGACCGAAACTGGCGCCCGAAATTTTCCGACCGCGCCCGAGTGAGACCGCGAAACCAAGACGATTTACGATTTCGGTTGCAAATTCGGTCGCACGACGTTTTCGGTCACAACTCCGGGCACGTCCTTCGGTCGCCGATTTTTGCCAGTCACCTACATTTTCAGCTGATAGGAGCGGGGTGCCATCAAAATACTACAAGAGAAACGCCATAAACGGTCGGGGCGTTGACCTCAGGAACCCAAAATAAGGAACGAGGCTCCTTATTCTCCAGAAGTTAAGCTTCGACTTCCCATCGAAAACCTAAGGAAAACCTGAGGCAAACTGTGAAACAATCAAGGGTGCTCGGAGATGTTCGGTACTTCCAAAGGTCGCGATCGCCGCCGTCACCGTCGTCCCCACCAGCCCCAGGCAATCCCGAGGCCCCGCGGAGCGGCGCAGAGCTGCGCCGCGACCCCGTCAGTGCGCTCTCCCAGGCACTCCCCGCGCCACCCTGCCCGCGCGCGCTCCCTCCGTGCGCCTGGAGAAGCGCCGCCACGAACGCATCCCGTGCAGGCTCCCTTCAGGCTCCGCCCCAGAGCGGTACGGTGCATAAACCCTTCGGCTCTGCATAAACCCAGGGCCCCTCCCCAACGAAAAGGGTTCCTTCTTCGGCGCCCCGACCGTAGTCCGCGCGGTCGGGGGGGACCTGCGCCGGACCCCCCCCCTCCGTGGCGCGTGGGGCACGCCACGGAGGGGGCGCCGGAGGCGCCGCCCCGGGCCGCTGCAGCGCAGGTCCAGGAAATCCGCGCGGAGCGCAAAAAATTATGCTTACGCCGTTTGTCTTCTTCGAGGATACAGTCATCGGCCTGACCTAAGGAACGATAACGAAGCCCCATTTTTATCCCAAGGGATAACGCATAAGGAACGATAAGTAACAAACAACGCATGAGGAACTGCAAATAACGCATGCAAACCTCAGGAACGACCGAGCCCCTTTTGAACAGTAAGTGTTCCTTATTCAAGCCGCCCACTGTAGGGGCGGGTTGCCATGACAATACGGCCTTCCGTCCCGGGTCGCCTCCCCAGAAGTCCCCGCGGGAGCGCTCCTGCCCTGCGCGGAGGGCGCCGGCCCCGGGCCTGCTGTGTGAGGGCGAGGGCCACGTGCCGCGGAGGTGCCCCCCCCCCCCCCCCCCGTGCCTGCAGCTTCTAGACGCATCCGATGATCAAGGGGCCCAGGGGCGCACAAATAGAGGGGCACGAGTCCCCTTATCTTCCCCCCAGGAGCCTCCCAACAGGCTCCCTAGTCACAAAAGGCCCCAAAACTACCCCCCAGAGGCCACCGAGAGCGCTCCGAAGAGACCCCAAAAGGCATCCCTGAGGAGTCTGACCCACATCAGCATCGTCGTCGTCGTGCTCGTTCAGGGTCGGCGGCACCGTAAGGCCGTGAGGCCTCTCCAATGAAAGGGCACGAATCCCAGGACTCTCCATATTTGCCCATATCTTCTGGATGTTCGCCTTCCCCTTCCACTTCCCCCACTTCCCAGCTTTATTCTCCCATATCTTCCTGGGGATCGGCGATCCTTTGTGTCTGTGTGTTGTTGTTGCTGCTGCTGCTGCTGCTGATGCTGTTGATATTGTTGTTGGTGTTGTTATTGTTGCTGTTGAACGTTCACTACTAAACAATGATGATTGTTGGACCCCCTCAGGCGTCCTGGCGCTCTCGCCGCGGCGCTGGCTACATTTTCATCGAAAATGAGGCTCACGCTCGAGCGGTTTGGGGGGCGCCAAAACTGGCCCCCCAACAACATCATCATCATCATCATCATCATCATCATCATCATTGCACGCGCCGCCGATGTCGCAGCCGATCAGGGCCTCGACTACTGCCAGGACGAGAGAGGCAGTCGGCGATCCGAGAGTCTTGAGCGCTGCCTGCTGCGCCTCGTCGCCCTCGCGGAGCGTCTGGACCTCCTGCTTGAAGGTCTCGAGCTCGTCCGAGATGGCCACGATCAGCGGGTGTGTCGTCGCGAGCGTCACTGTGTCCACTGCGGTGGCGAGGGCGAGGCGGGCGCGGTGGCTGGTTTGCAGTACTAGCTTTCCCATGACTGTCATCATCTGCTGCAGGTTCTTGTCCTTGCTGGTCCACGTCTTCTCTGTGTGGGCCCCGCGGCGGTGGCGCTTGCCTCCGCGTCGCCGACGGGCTGGGGCTGCGGCAGCTCCCTGGGGCGGTGTTGCTGCTGCCGATGCCGCCGATGCCGATGCTGGTGCTGCCAGGGTGGGCTTCTTGTAGGGCGGCGCGCCGTGCGACTCGTTGTTCCCACCATTCAATGAGGGGCGCGATGAGCCCCCCAGCCGCCAGGCCGCCCTGCGTGGGGGGGCGCCGTTGCCGCTCTTCATCTGGACGTCGGGCCTGTCGGACGGGCGAGCGGCTGCTGCAGCTCCTTCCCCTCCCATCTGTGCGCCAGGTCGGGGTTGCTGTGGCTCCTTGGCCTGGCAACTGTGGCGCGGCGGCCGCTGGCGAGGGGAGGGCCGACGCAGTCGGCGGTGCACCTGCTTCGTGTAGGTGAGGTGGCGCAGTCCCAGGCTGCGGGGTCCGCCGAGTGCCTCTCGGCTTGGCGGCTGGTGCAGCACGTGGAAGGAGAAGACGGTGGGAGGCGCGCTGCAGCGCACGTCTGGCCTCCGCGGTGTCCGCGAAGCCGGTGCCGCGGTCGACCGCGGCGGGGGGGGCCACGGGCGCGCCACGCGCCCTCGGGGTCGGCGCGGTCGGTGCAATCAGCCTGGGGCTGGCTCGAGGAGGAGCTGTCGACGTGGCTCGACGCGCTCGCTCAGTAGACGGAGCTCCTGATGATCACGAACTGAAGGCGCCTGTGCTACCTCTGTCGCGTGGCCCCGCCGCGCGTGACCTCTCTCTTCCCATCCTCTTTGTTCGTTCAAGCTCGCCGCCTCGCGCGGCACCGGTCCAGACACCAGTCATCAGCATTAGATACGCTCGCCCGTCGGCCGCACCCACAGACTCACACGGCGATCGGGAGGTTGAATCGCCGAGTCTAGGAGCTGAGGTCGCCCCAGAGCATGACTTCTCGGCCGACGAAGCGGCGGCAGCAGACTTCGGACTATAGTTATCTTCTGACAGATACCATTCATCGTATAGTTGTGTGCAGAGATCGGGCACCGTGATGGCTGTCACGGAGTCTGCGCTTGAATCCCTCTTCATTGTAGTGCCGCCACCCCTCACCCCGCACAGCCAGCCACGCCGCTCGAGCACCTGCCTGTGCACGCGCTTTGCGAGTTACGGAGTCCAGCCCTCCGTGCGACGGGATTCTTTTCGAAGCGGTGGTATAGCCATCGAAGCCTTCTTTTTGCAAGACTCCAGCCATCCATTCAGGCCAGAGCACTCATCCCAGATGTCGATTGTGCGGACGAATAAAATAAAATATATCAGCATCAGCCATCATCAGCAACAACAAACACACAACAACAACAACAACAACAACAACAACAACCACTAACATCATCATCATCATCAGATCCAGCATCATCATCATCATCATCATCATCCATCAAACAACATCCATCACAACAACAACAACAACAACAACAACAACAACAACAACAACAACAACAACAACAACAACAACAACAACAACAACGCTCCCGTTCGAGACTTCCTCCTTTTGAACCCAGAGCCGGTACTCTTGCTCGCCGCCGAAAACCGCCGCCCAAATAAAACCAACGCTCCAGCTCGAGACTTCTTCCCGTGTTACCGTGGACTGGCGCGTTACTCTTTCTCTCATCGGCGCCGCCCCCAGCAAGAACACCGCTCCCGTTCGAGAAATCCTCCTGTCTTACTCAGAGCCAATGCTTTTGCTCGCCACCGAAAACCGCCGCCCCAACAAAACCAGCGCTCCCGCCCGAGACGTCCTCCCGTTTTACGCTGGACTGGCGCCCAGCTCTCTTTTGAATTGGCGCCGCCCCCGGCAAGAACAACGCTCCCGCTCGAGGTTTCCTCCCTTTTTCCTGAAGACGGTTTCTCGCCGCGGACAGACCCCGTCCCGACAAAACCGCGGCTCCTGCTCGAGACTTCTTCCCATCTTACTCAAGGCGGTGTTCCTCCTCGCCGCCGACAACCGCCGTCCCCACAGAACCAGCGCTCCCGCTCGAGACTTCGTGTTGTTTCACGCTGGACCACCGCCCTGTTCTCTTCTGCACTGGCGCCGCTCCCGGCAACAGCAGCACCCCTGCTCGAGACTTCCTCCCTTTCTCTTCAGGGCCAGGTCCCTGCCTCGCCGCCGGCAGCCCCCATCCCCATCAGGCCAAACCTGTCGCTCGATGCTTCCTTGTGCTCTACCCTTGGCTGGGGCTCCCCTGGCGGGCTCTCCGCTCCTCTGCGGCGAACAGGCGCCACGAGGCGGCGGAGGGGCCGGGGGGGGGGGCACTCTTCGTGCCGGCCCCGCCGTCCGGGACGTAGGAGAAATACTCAAGGAGCTCCTGCTTGTCGATGCGGCCTCGGGCCGCGCGCCCCGCCGAAGAGCGGAGGGCCGGAGCGAGGGCGGCGGCGGCGGCGACAGTGGTGAAGAGGGCGACTAGTTAGGGCGGAGAGGACGAGGAGGACGACGGGGGCGAGGGTGAGGGCGAGGACGCGGACGCGGACGCGGGGACGGGGGCGCGGGGACGGCGGCAAGGAGGAGGAGGATGACAGGGATGGGGATGCAGGTGACGGCAGGGATGGGGACAAGAATTGCGGCGGGGGCGGGGGCGGGAGCGGGGACGGGGATAGACCGGGGATAGAGATGGGGGCGGGGACGGGGACGGAGACAAACATGCGGAGGGGGAGAGGGAGGGGGAGGAGTGAGAGGAGGATCGAAATTTACAATGGTCTATGGGCTTGGCGCCCCCGGAGGGAGGATGCGGGTGCGGGGGGCGTGGGGGGATGGGAGGTTACAGATGGTGGATCTGGGATGGGTATACGGGGTGATGGGATGGGGATGCAGTAGATACTAAAGCTGCCACCCATACTCTGGATACCTATATCCCCTGGCCCCCTTGAGGGCACCAGGCGAGGAAGCGTGCTGCTGGACCGCTGTCTTGTTTACTTCGTGTTGCCTTTTACGATTCTCTCTGATCTCTTCTCCAGTATTGTCCCCATTCTGCTGTCCACAACGGGGGCTCATCCTACCAAGAAACACATGGGAAGAGAGGGAAAGTGGGAGAGGAAGGGAAAAGATGGAGAGAGAGAGAGAGGAAGAAAACAAAAACAGGGACAAACAAACAAAAAGAGGGGAGGAAGAGAGAAAGAGAGAGAAGGGGAGAAAGAGAGAAACATGGAAGGACAGAGACACGCAGAAAGGAGGAGAACGAGGGAGAAGGACAGAGACTGACACAGATAGACAGAGAGAGCGAGGGAAGAATCATCAAAGAGGGAAATACGAACGAGAACGGGGGGAGGAAAAATGAAGTGATGGTGAGCAGGAGAAGGGAACGTGAAGGAAGCGAGGAGGAGAATGAAGGAGGACGGGAGGGACGAGGGAGTGGGCGTGGAGGCAAGCAGAGCGCGCGCGCGAGCGGCCATTGCGATCTTTGTCCACTATGATGAACAGGAGCTGCAGCATCTCCGGGCGTGAAAACATCCAAAATGTATTGTTTTGACCACCACGGTCGTCATTGACCACTGCCGCCGCCACCACCATCGTCACCATCAGCACCATCTGCATCAGCATCATCATCATCACCATATCCATCACCACCGTCATCATCACCGTCGTCATCGGTACCATCACAATCACGATCACCATCATCACCATCATCACCGTCACTGGCACCATAATGATCATCACCGTTGTCATCGTCACAACCACAACCACCATCACCACCACCATCACCGTCACCATCGCATCAGCACCATCGACCCCGCCACAACCTGCACCGCCACTACCATCATCACCATCATCACCAGCATCAGCATCGTCATAATCATCATCATAGTCGTCGCCATCATCCTGATACCCCGTCCTCCTACTCGACCTCTTCGCGGCGGTCGCCATCACCACTGTCGCCCCTCTCGTCCTCTTCTTTCCCTCCCCCTGTTGTCGTTGCTCGTCACCCCCATCATCATCATCCCCATTCACCACGCGCACCCACCCCCCACCAACTCCAATCCCCCACCCCTTCCTCCCGCCCCCCCCCCCCCCCCAATACACACACACACACACACACAAACACACACACACACACACACACACCCACACACACACACGCACGCACGCACGCACGCACGCACGCACGCAAGCACACACACACACACACACACACCGCACCCACCCCCCATCTTTACTTCCTACGATTAAACACCCCCACATCCCCACCGAGCCAACCGATAGCATACCCACCGTCCTCACTGCGAAAAAAAACAGCACTGACTCAACAGCTTTCCCGCCAACATGTCGTCGAGCTGCGAAAGGTGTAAAAGGAATTGGACGGAATGAACATCGCTTAAGTAACCCCAAGCGGGCGGGCGCGTCGTACTCATCCCAACAAACCAAACCAAGTCAACGTTTTCTCTCGTCAACATGGACTTTTTTGTCGTCGACGCTGCAAAACATGCAGCAGGAACGGGACGCGGAGCACATCGCGCGCGGACGCCTGGCCGGCCCTACGCGGGACCCCCCGTCCTACCTGTCAAAAAATACCGCGACGTCGACGTTTTCCTTGCCAACATGTACTTCCTCCTCGCCGGCGTTGCGAATCGCGCAGCGGGAATGAGACGCGGCGCACATCGCGCGGGGACGCCTGCTCGTCAACATTGACTTTTTTGTCGTCGACCCTGCGGCCCGTCGGGTTGAGGAGCTGGGCGGGCGACAAGTCAAGCAAGTGCGGCCCAGAGAGGCCCGCAAGACGGCTTCTGAAGGCATCACGGGCCAAGAGCCCCGCTATGACGGCCCAAGTGGCGCCAAGAGGCTCCCAAGAGGCCCTTAATAGACCCAGAGGCCCCCACGAGGTCGAAAAGAAACGCCCAGGAGGTCTTGGGAGGGCAACACAAGTGTTGATTTTCATTTAGTGTTTGAAGGATTGTGAGATTAGCACCTACTTGCGTTGACGATGCTCCAACCCGGAAGAAGTATCCAAAAGGCCCTCAGGCGTATACCAGAAAGCTCCCAAGACGCCCCGCGAATTCCCAAGAGGCATCATCCTCTTTCTCCTCAGTTTTTCCCTCCCTCCCTCTCTCCCTCCCTCCCTCTCTCCCTCCCCCTCCTCCTCCCCCTCCCCCATGCGCGGCAGGGGCCGCGCGTGGCTGGGATGAGACGCGGCGCACTTCGCGCGCTGGACATGTTGTCGCCGACGATGCAACATGAGAGGCCGGAGCGGGGCGCGGCGTACATCGCGCGCGGTTTTGTGTCTCGTCGACGTCGCTCAATACGCGGCAGGGCCGCGGCAGGAATAGGACGCAGCTCGTGTCGCGCGCTGAATGTCTAGCCGCCCACGACATAAGATGAGCGACAGGCATCGGACGCGACGCACCTGCTTCCTATGTTGTGGGAGGCGGGTGGGAGTGGACGGAGCCCTCTGGCTTGACCCCATCCCACCCCCCCACCCCGTTTTGCACTGAAAGAAAAAAAGAAAGGGGGGAAGAATCCGACGACGACGACGACGCCGACGCATTAGAAACCCTGCTATAATTAGGAGGGTTGCCATCAAATTCCACGCTAGTTTTGAGCGCGCACGAGCATGCCGACCGGAAAACTGTTACTTCGCCGCAATGCCCATCCCAGCTCCACGAGCGGGGCAAGACCGAGGGGAGAACGCAGCAAGAATGGAACACGGACGGAATAAGAATGGAGCATGAATGGAGTAGGATTGGAATGAAAATGGACTGAAAACGGAGCAACAACAAAGCAAGAATTGAGCAAGAACGGGGCAAGATTCAGACAAGAATAGAAGACGAATGCACGCACGGAGCAGCCATGGAGCAAGGATGGGACACTTGCGGGGCACGCTTGGAACACGAATGGGGCATTGCAGCCCGAGGAATGGAGCAGGGATTAAAATGAGGAAAAGCCTCCACAAGTAAGCTCGAAGAAATAAACAATTGGATGCGTGTACATAAATATACATCTACATACAGACGACTTGAAAACGAAAATAAAAATGAGCAACGATGTAACACATGCGTTGTTCAGGGAGGCAGCGCTGCACCAGTCTTCCAGGACAGAGGCAAGCTAGAGCAAGGCATGGAAAGTGTTGGAGCAAGAATGCAGAAAAATTGGAGTAAGAATGGAGCTAGAACGAAGCAGGACCGGAGCAACAATGGAGCAGGAATGGAACACCAACGGAGACAGAATGGAGCAAGAATGGCGCATGAATGGAGCAAGCACGAAGGCGCGGCTGCAGGCAGGGACTGACAGTGGCACTGGCGCCGCTGCATCCTCGGCAGCCGCTGCGGGCGCTGGCTCAGGCGCCGCTGGCTCTGGCACTGATGCGGCGTTGGCAGCGGCGGCAAGCGCCGGCACAGGCACCGCATCCCCTGCAACTTCGGCAACGGGTGCAGCAGCCTCTGATGAACTCACTAACGCCGCCGCAATCGTCGGCCCATGCATGCACTGGTGGCTCGCCTGCCGCAGACATTGGTGCCCCCATTGGCGCTGTCGAACCGAGGCCGCCGCCTGCTTCCTCGTCGCACGACCGCAGCTTTGACGCTTCATATAATACATTGCCAATGACTGTTGAACCACCTCTTCTCTGCTTCCCCTTTATCAATATCATGTGGGCGTCGTCATCACCTGCAGCTGCTGCCCCGTGCAATTCCCCATCATCTGTCCGTCAGCCATGACTCTGATTTTGCGCAACCACTACCAGAGACCTCCTTCCTTGTACATTATTATCCACATCTGTGTTGCATTGATTTGATTTCCAGAGCTAACTCAATACAACGAATCCACTATGCAGTACACAATCCGCTCGTTGCCCATTAAATGTGACTTCTTTGCTAGATCATCATTAAAGAAAGGCGTGAAAATGGTGACAGATTCGTCATGAGAGTTCGATCGATCATTGATGACAATCAGAACATGTCCATATGGAACCCACGACAGGCCCCTGTCATCGCCTCCTTTGAGCCTCGCGTTGTCAAATGTGTTGTGGCGACTCTTCAATTTGAGACTTTGAAGTATTTGTGAAATATTTGACGGTTCCCAACTCTGTGCCACGGTGCAGACCTGAAACTGCCTGCCGGAGAGGAGGGGACGCAGGAGGGGAGGGGGGATCGAGGGAGAGGGGAGTGAGAGAGACAAAGGAGACGGAGGAGGGAAGCGAGGGGGGAAGACTGACTGATCGAACCCCCACCGCCCCCAACCCCTCCCCACCTCCGCCGCCCCCGATCCGCCCCACCGCCCGCGCCGCCCCTGACCCACTCCTGCTTGTGACGTGCAGCAGCTCTGCTGCCTTCGACGCCTGTCCGTGACGTCTGCTTCACGATGCTCCTCGCCTCCTAGGTGCACTGTCAATCGCCGCTTGTCATCCAAAAGGCAAGCGCCTCCTCTTTGGACAGCGCGCAGAAGGAGCAGAACGTGACGAGGAAGTCCTCTGATCCAAGCGAGGTGCACATCGCCGCTGGCTTTACCGTCTGACACCTTCTACCACTCACCGCCGATTCATCATGCGACTCGCAGCACACCGCGAGGCAGGAGACTCATGTGTACCGTGGTGGACGTCCCCGTCGTCGCCGACATCGTCGCCGCAACCCACCTGTGTAGGCCCGCTGCAGCTATGCTCGCCCTGACAAGTTGCTGCCGACCCGGCAATGACGTCCATTCCTGAGTACCCTCCTGTCTTGGCGGCGCACGAGGCATGGCGAGGGGGGCGACCTTCTACGAACGCAAGGGGCGCCTTAGAAGGGCTCGGAGGCCTCTTCTGAAGGCTTCTCAGCAGGCGGCAGGGCTCCCAAGAAGAACCCCACACCTTCTCAGAATGCCACCCAGCTCCCTCCGCGCTCTACCGATAGCAGCTCAAACTGGGCCCCCCGTGTCCCCTTCAGCATCCTGGCCAGCCTTTCCGACCCGAGCCCAGCCGCGAGAACACGAGGGCGGGCGTCCGCCGGAGGGCCAGAGGAGGGCCCGAGAGCACCCCGCAGCCGCTCCCTCCTCAGCCCCTCCGCTTGGGGGGGATCCGCGGGGCCAGCCTCGTGCCACGAGCGCTCGCGCCATGCGCACGTTCGAAGCCAGTGTGGCTTCGTGTGCGCGTGCGTCCTTCTCTCGCTCCCGATGGCGGCGAGCACGAGGGGGATAAGCATAAGCATAATCTTTGGCGCTCCGCGCGGATTTCCTGGATCTGCGCTGGAGCGGCCAGGGGCGGCGCCTCCAGCGCCGCCCCCGGCGCGCTCCGCGCGCCACGGAGGGGGGGTCTGGCGCAGGTCCCTCCAGACCACGCGGACTACAGTCGGGGCCCTGAAGAAGGAACCCTTTTCGTTGGGAAGGGGCTCCGCGTTCCTTAAAGTGTTCCGCAGCCTGCCTCGGGCTGTCCTCATGTCTTGGATCGGGAATCGAAGTTTAACATGGTGGAAAGAAGGGGCCTCGCTCCTTATTTATTGAGGTATGGAAAAACGACCCTACCCTGGGTTATGAGTGCGTGGTCTGTAGACCTCCTGGGAACCCCCACAGCCTGAAGCCGCCAGGACGCGGCACATCACGCAGGGTTTACCCTGTCAGCCCACAGGAGTTTCAGCGCACAGCGCCTCGTAAACCAGGGTAGGGGCGTTTTTTCTGCCCTCGAATTTAGGGTTGCTTAGGTCAACGCCCCGACTGTCGGGGAAGGGGGGGGGGGGGGAAAGGCTGCTCGGAGGGAGGCTGCTCCTGAGAGGGCGCCGGCCTCCCGCCTGAAGAAAGGGGCCCGCGCCGCCCGAGGCGCAGGAGCGCTCGCGAGGAGCCTCCCCCCCCCGCGCTGCCCCCCTCTGCGCGTGGCCGACGCCAACTGCTATCGGCACCGTGGCCCCCGCCTAGGAAGGCACCAACTATACACCAACACCGATCCTGGCCAGGATCACCCTGGGCCCGGGATCGGTGTATACGCCCTCCTGCCTTGCGCAGGAAGGCATATACACCGATCCTGGGCCCAGGGTGATCCTGGGCAAGGATCGGTGTTGGTGTATAGTTGGTGCCCCCTCCGACCGCCCGCTCCGCCGAGTTCGGGGCGAACTATACCGGCGGTGGACAAGCCTCCCCTTCGTGAACAGCCCCTTAGGTGAGAAGGGCCTGGGGCCGAAACCGGCGGACCTGGACCCGCCAAAATGACGGCCGCGGCGCCCTCTCGCGAACCGAGAACGGCCAATTCGCTCATCGACGTGTCAGGGTAGGAGGTCTATCAACCTCCGAACTACATAACCCGGTCGGCTACACGTAAGCGTGACCGTGGGTGAGAGTGACCTCTGGTGCGCGGCTTTTTGGGGGGGCCGTGGGGGGGGGGGGGGGGGGGGGCAAACACAAGCGCGCAAGACGCCACTGCAGCCTGCGTTCGGCCATCGCGCACGCGAGGAACCCAATGGGCCAGCACCAAAGGTCCACTCCTCATCTCCTCCTACTCTCCTCCGCCTCCTCCTTCTCCTCCTCCTCCTCCTCCTCCTCCTCCTCCTCCTCCTCCTGCTCCTCCTCCTCCTCCTCCTCTCCTCCTCCTCCTCCTCCTCCTCCCCTCCTTCCTCCTAATACCTCCTCCTCCTCCTACTCCTCCTCCTCCTCCTCCTCCTCCTCTCCTCCTCTCCTCCTCCTCCTCCCTCCTCTCCTCTCCTCTCCGCCTCCTCCTCCTCCTCCTCCTCCTCCTCTCCTCCTCCTCCCCTCTCCTCCTCCTCTCCTCCTCCTACTCCCTCCTCCTCCTCCTCCTCCTCTCCTCCTCCTCCTTCCTCCTCACTCCTCCTCCTTCCTCCTTCCTCCTCCTCCCCTCCTCCTCCCTCCGCCCTCATCCCTCCTCCTCCTCACTCCTCCCTCACTCCTCCTCCCTCCTCCCTCCTCCTCCTCCTTCCTCCCCTCCTCCTCTCCCTCCTCACTCCCCACTCCTCACTCCTCACTCCTCATCCTACTTCCTCACTCCTCACTCCTCACTCCTCACTCCTCACTCCCACCTCCTAACTCCTCACGACTCACTCCTCACTCCTCACTCCTCACTCCTCACTCCTCACTCCTCACTCCTCACTCCTCACTCCTCCTCCTCTGGCGAAGGGTCCCTCTTGCACGTGCAGTCGACCCCGGGGGCCCGCGCAGGCCCCGATCGGCCGAACGGGCCAGGGCCCCGCCGCGCGGACCCCGCGGCCGGCCACGGAGGGCAGCTCCCAAAGCCGGGGTCCGCGGGGACGTCGCGGAGCGGGGCCCGCCCTGGGTGGCTGCCACTGGGAGCCTGGAAAGGAGCACCAACACCAACACGGCATGCCTGCGGTGAGGGGCTGTGGTGAGGGCCTGTGCCTCCTCCTCCTTCTCCTCCTCCTCCTCCTCCTCCTCCTCCTCCTCCTCCTCCTCCTCCTCCTCCCCTTTGGAGGCCTGGAAATTGGCACCAACACCAGCACAGGGGTTTGCCTCCACAGGGGAAGATGATCCTAGATTTCGGTGCTGGTGGTAATAGTTTGGTCACCTGGGAAGCCAGAATATTACCACCCTCACCGAGATCTGGATCGTCTTCCCTCGTTTGAGGCACACTTCTGATCTTGGTGTTGGTGTCAACCTCTGGGTCTGCGATGCCAGGCCCGGGTCGGCCAGAGGATCCTGGAGGGGATTTCGGGGGCGCGCAAGCAGGGATTGGCGATCCGTGGATTTGGCGCGCGGTCGCCAGGTCCATATATCGTCGGGGGAGGTGCCCTCCCCCAAAGGCGGCCGGTGCCGCCTCGTTCGGCGGCGGGAACTCGCGATTTCCCATGGAAACGGGACACGTCGCTAATCCACGCCCCCTCGATCCATGTCTGCGATCGCCTGGTTGGGGTTGGAGGGGAAGGGCTGACCCCCGTCAGCACTACCCCCCGCTACGGCTGGGCTGCGTCGCGAGGCCGCGGGCGTTAGTTTCTGGCGTCGAGAGGATCGCTCAATCTCGGACGATCGCGGCTCTCCGACAGCGCAGATCGCTCGGCATCGGCCGGCTCTGGGCCACAGGCGGCGCGGCAGGGGCCGAAAAAAGACCTGGCCCTGAGGCCCTGGCGCTGCGAGTGCTCTCACGCCCAGCGATCTCGCTCCACTTCTTGGGCGGCGAGCGAGGGGGGGAAGTGGGAAGGGGCGGGGCTGCTCAGAAGGCTCGGAAGTTTACCGGGGCCTTCTGAGCAGTTCTCCACGCCTTCGCTGAAGACAAAAAGAAAACTTCTCCGAAGGCGCGAGGGCTTCTGAGGAGCCCCGGCGCCTTCTGAGAAGGCCTTCTCCTTCTCGCTTCCCCCCCTCGCTCGCCGCCGAACTTCTGGCCCCGGGACCCCCACAGATCGATCCGGCTCAAAAAATGGCGCAGAGAGATGTTGACTACCTACCAGACCACCCCAACCCAACCCGAAGACCCGACTTTCGGGTTGGGGGGGGTACGGGCTTCATATGTGTTTTCTCAACGTTCCCCGACCCCCCCCACTGGAAATGGAGGGCAAATTTGGGCCTTCGGGTTGGGTTGGGGTGGTCTGGTAGGTGGTGAGATGTGGGGTCCAGGACTCCGGTTGAGATGTTGCTGCGATGCTGCAACTCTGTTGGCGACGTCGGAACTCAGGGAGGGCGAGGATTCTGGGTGTGCTGGGCCGGCCTCTCGCGCGCGCGAGCGCGCCCGCGCAAGGGCGCGGGGCCCTTGGCAGAGAAGAGAGCGGCAGCCACAGACGACGCCTGCGAGGACGGCAAACGACACGACGACGACGACGACGACGACGACGACGACGACGACGACGACGACGACGACGGACGACGGACGACGGACGACGGACGACGGACGACGGACGACGGACGACGGACGTCGGACGACGGACGACGACGACGACGACGACGACGACGACGACGACGACGACGACAACGACGGACGACGACGACGACGACGACGACGACGACGACGACGACGACGACGACGACGGACGACGGACGGCGGACGGCGGACGGCGACGACGACGACGACGACGATGACGACGACGACGACGAAGACGGACGGCGACGACAGACGGCGATGACAGACGAACGAACGCAGCGACACAAAATCCAAGCCGAGGACGGGAGGAGGATCCCTGCCAATCTAGACTGTGCGGCCGCCGAGCAATTCACGGTCACCCAGCCCGTGTCCTGGAAGCCGATAGCTCCCTGGCCGAGCGAATCGCCCATGAAGAAGACGGCATCTATGATCGGGGCCCGCATGGACTGCCGAGGCTCCTCCACAGCAAAGCAGTCGCAACAGGCGAGAGTGGAGAAGCCTGCATCACATCTCGCCTGCAAGATTGTATGCTCACCAGGCACGCTGGGACATTCGGTACCACCTTCGATGTTCGTCGGTCCTGGACGCTGCGAGCGAGCGAGGCACTCTAGAAAGTTCTCTTATACACAGATGTTTACACGACGCCTAGCACGCGAACGCCATCGGCATGTCGAAGGCCAGCAGCCCGGAGGCACTGCACGTCCGTTCGAATCATTGGGAGCCGCATGACACGCTCCCAGACGTCTCCACCAGAAAACAAAATGTGACGAAGCGGGCGGAGTCGGCGAGGCAAGGAGAGCAATGCAAGTTAGGGCCTGGGGTCCGTTATGGGACGCACAGAGACATGCTAATACTATATGTCCTCCTTGGAGGCGTGCGTCCGACCCGAACATGTAGTGTACCCACCGTGTAGTAGATCGTTTCCCGAGCGGCGTGGCCAGAAAGCGCCCGCCACGACGCATATACTTTAAAAGACTTCTCGCCTCCCCCTGGGGGGATGCCACACATATAGTCATATAGCATTAGCGTGTTGGGGTGACGCCGACGCTAGCACGTACTCGGGAGCGGCCAAGAGGGGGGTGTCCAAGAGGGGGGGTGCAAATCATGACCGGCGGCATGTGCGCGGCCCAGCGGGGGGGCCAGGGACGTAATGAAATAAGAAGAGGCGCCATGAAATCTGGGGAAATATCATGGCCCACGCCATGAGATCCACCCCCCCCTAGTCATCACCCCC
>CAUYUJ010006065.1:52500-56397 GCA_963575745.1 Prorocentrum cordatum | reverse complement strand
GCCGCAATGCCATCGCAACTTTGACCGCGTCTGCGTGATGCGAGCACATGGCCACGCTCTTGCAGACTACTCGTAGCTTCATGGACGCCAACCCACGACATGTGTCCAACAGGCTGGGGGTAAGTTGCTGGCGGACACTGCGTCGAGAACTAACAGCGCGCGACGAGTCATCCACCCAGATGCGATGGCCAATCCGCGGACGAGCACAACAAATCCGATCTAAGACAACATATACCATCACTCTGCCGAAACGCGTGCCAGAGCGCAACCCCTGGACCACCGACTGCGTCGGTTCGATCGGCAATGCCCAAGAGTTGCTCTGCCTCAGCGTCCTCGGCGCAGCGCGCTGCAGCACCTCGAGTCAAAGTATGTCCGCTGGGAAGTCTAGCGCAAGCCCCTTCGGAAGAAGGATCCCCCGCGACACGTTGTCGTAGAGGCCGTCGATGTCGAGCAGCCCCGTGCCAGAGGCGAGCCTGAGCTGATGCCCTACCTCCTCCTCCAGCGCGCGCACGAACGCCTCGCGCAGGGCCGCATTGCCCCGCGCCGCCGCGTCCCAGTGCGGAGCAGACTCCTCCGACCAGCGCCTGACGACGGGCTCCCGCACAAGAGACCGGAGCCTGGCGAACCCGATGACGCGGTCGCCCTCCGTCTTCTTAGGGAGGAGCCTCCCCAAGATCATCATGATCCGATGAGGCCATGCGACCTCCGCCTCGAGGGCCACGAGCAGCATCGCCAGACCCCCGAGCGCTGCCAGCGGCAGCCTCTCGAAGGCAACGGGCGACATGCTGACCCGCACCCGCGAGCATGCTGCGCGCGGCGAGCCCGACGTCCCCCCCCTCCGCGATCGGGGGCAGGGGCTCCTGCTCAAGGCCTCGGCGTCGGGAGGCATAGGGGGCCCACTGCTTCCTCCAGCGCTCGGCCTCGTGTTCCACCAGCTCCCAGGGGGTGGTCGAGGATGCGGCCGTCGACCTCCATCTCCGGGCGGACTGCGGGCTCCTGTCGGATGCTGCGGCGCAGCGCCCCCAGGGCGGCGCCAGACTCCGTGCGGGCCCCGAGGGCCTTCGCGTGGCCGCCGTGGCCGCCCGTCGCTGAGCGCGAGCCGCAGCCCGGCCCGAGATGCCCGAAGACAACAGCAGCAGCTGCTTGTCATCAGCCTCGCTCTCCTCACGTGACTGAGCAACTGTAGCCACCGCCTCCACGACGGCTCCTTTGCACGAGGAACACCGTGAGCCTTCTCAGGACGATCGCCAGCTTCCTTGCCAAGTGACCCCAGCAGACGCGAACGCCGACGATGACCATCTACACCGAATGCAGTAGTGCCTGTCGAGGCCCGGCAGGAGGGTGTGAAGCCGAGCCCACCAGCCCGAGAGAGCGTCGCGATCCGGCGTCTGCCTCTACCGCTCCTGCTGGTGAGCCACATCGATACGGAACCTTGGGGCCATCGGTACGAGCGATGCCAGGAGTGGCCTGAATGTGGTGATGCGTCTGCAGGGTCAGCTCGGCAGCGGAGACCCCGGACGCGTACAGTGGAGGTCTATGCCATGAAATACCTTGCTGGACTCCAGGGTGCCCTGGGTTTCTGGGGTTTCGCTGGTTTTGCGATGGAAAGCGTGGCGTTCCCACACCACAAATCAGTGGACGTCCTGGGGTCTCAGTTTTTTTTTGGAAAGGACCGAGCACAACGCTGCTTAGCTTGCTTTTTGCCCTTGTTGTGGTGTTCGCTTCGTTCTCCGTTTCCGTTTGCACCGGTTTCGTTTTTAACGGTCGTTGCATGCAACGGTCGGGTTCGTCTTGTTTTTCGTTCTGAGCGCCAACGCGTTTTAAACATCGTTGTGCTCGGCCCGCGGATTCTCGTGGAAGGTTTCTTGTGGTGTGGCCGCCGCTGTGCATGGAAGGCAGGGCCTGGCCCGCCGTACAGTTGGGGCGCTGAAGAAGGAACCCTTTGCGTTGGGGAGGGGCTCGGTGTGCCTTGATTGTTTCACAGTTTGCCTCAGGCTTTCCTGAGGTTTCCGAAGGTACATCGAAGTTGAGCTTGTGGGAAAAGAGGCCTCGTTCCTTATTTTGGGTTCCTTGGGTCAACGCCCCGACCGTAGGCCGAGTGAGCCGAGGAGCTTGCAGGACGGGGAAGGCGAGGCAGAGGGTGGACGCCCGCTCCCAGGCGGAAAGCCAGCACGCTGCCTGCACGCCTGCCGCGTCTCATCAAGAGGATACAACTCAACCTCGGGAGGAGGAGGAGGAGGAGGAGGAGGAGGAGGAGGAGGAGGAGGAGGAGGGAGAGGAGAGAATGGGAGGAGGAGGATGAGGAGGGGGAGGGGGAGGAGAGGGGGAGGACGGAGGGGGGGGGGAGAGGGGGAAGTAGGATGCGGAGGAGGATGCGGAGGAGGGAGAGGAGGTGAGGAGGGGGAGGAGGAGGCGGAGGAGTGAGGAGAGTAGGAGAGGAGGAGGAGGAGGGGGAGAGAGGAGGAGGAGGGGAGGAGGAGATGGAGGAGGAGGAGAGGAGAGGAGGAGGAGGAGGAGTGGGGGAGGAGGAGGAGAAGGAGGAGAAGGAGGAGGAAGAGAGGAGAGGAGGAGGAGGAGGAGGAGGAGGAGGAGGAGGAGGGAAGGAGAGGAGGCGGAGGATGAGGAGAGGAGGAGGAGGGGGACGAGAGGAGGGAGAAGAGGAGGAGGAGACGGAGGAGGAGGAGGAGGAGGAGGAGGAGGAGGAGGAGGAGGAGGAGGAGGAGGAGGAGGAGCAGGGTGGGTGAGCCATCGGGGCCAGAGAATCCGCCGCACTTAGAAATCGGGGGATAATGCTTGTAAGCTCAGTATTTCCACCGTCGGGCACGGGCCTACTTGGGGAGTCACCAGACTTAGCAGGGAGCCCTCCTACTGCAGAAACAGCAGGTTTATACTCACACTCGTCGGCCCACGGGTCCTCTTCCGAACAGAGGCTTACCTCGGGATCCTCATGAACGAGGTCCGCGGGCTACTCAGAAATGACGTCGCTCCGAGTTTCGTCGGGGTCGGGGTCATCCGTGGGGTTAAGGAGGTTACCGCAATATCATGCCGAACTATTTCTCCTCGCAGAATTGCTCAAGCGACAGCGCTCCTCGCTGTCAGCTTTCCCTCGGCTGCTCTTGGAGCCTGGCGTGGGGACAACACGAGGGCGCATTGCGAGCGGCAACTTGCGAGGCATATCTAAGCACCGAGCTTGCAACTGTCTGCCCGATCGACGCAAACGAACGATGAGCCCGATGTGAGGTTCCCTCGGGACATCAAGCAAAGGCGAGACAGACTCGATGTATGCCAACGCGGTCGCAGAAACAATTACTTGATCGATGTGCGTGCCTTCCCTGGAGCCGAGGTTGCGGGTCACCTCAGCATCTGACTTGACATGCTGAGACATGCCGTGCAACTGCTTCAGAAATTTCGATCGCCCCATGGCGTTGGCAGCAATGTTGAAATTTCCGATCACGATCCAAGGTATGCCAATGGTATTGAGCAGCACCCCGAGCTTCTGGAACCTGGCTAGGTTGGGCCCGCAGAAGCCTATGGACGGGTGCCCGTGTAGATGACCAGGGCGATGCTGTACACTCTCATGTGCAGGATGACGGCTTTGAAGCAGTCGATGGGTCGATGACCTGCAGGGCGGAGCGGCTTGGAGGCGGACTCGGTGAGAAGGCTGTGGACCTGGAGATGCCCTCTGGCGAGGACCCACTCGCCGCCCTCGTTGGACCGCCCCTGCTGCGCCTTCGGCACTCTCTTCCCGCTGCCACGGGCTGGCTTCGCAAACAACCCGAGGCCTCCCCTGCGGCCTGCGACGCACCAGGCTTCGGCCTGTGGGGCTTGGCTTGTCTATGGCATCCTGAGCACACTCGGTCACGAGCAAGCAAGATCTCATTGCTCGGAGGCTGACAA
>CAUYUJ010006065.1:17500-47500 GCA_963575745.1 Prorocentrum cordatum | reverse complement strand
TCCTCCCACTCCTCCTCCTCCTCCTCCTCCTCCGCCTCCTCATCCTCTTGTTGCTGATGATGTTGATAGTGCGTATGGTCATTATGGCTTTCATGCTGACGAAGACTCCGGTGATGAAGAGTATGACGATTAGGCCTGAAATCAGGAGATTGGTGAGGCTGGCTACGACTAAGTCACGCGCCTGTACATGATAGCGCTGTCCGAGATCTTCTAGCGTCCCCCCAGCCTGGGCTAGAACCATCGCGCGCGCGATGGTTCAAGCTTTCCTTTTGAGCAAACGGTGGGTCTGGACACAGCAGACAAGACGCTGGTATCCCCACCGTCCCTGTCAAAAACAATGCAATACGAGCACGATGCGTCCGCCCATGATCTAGATGTTGGTGCAACATGCATATTGTATTGTTTTTGTGGAAAGATAGTTTGGGGTGTTGGTTTTACACACAGCAGGCGCGGGGCGCCCGCGCATGTTCCAGAGTTGGAGGCACAGTGTATTTTGTATCATTTTTGGCATGGGTGGTGCGGGGTGGTGCGCATGAGTCTGGGTTGGCTGCTGGTGATGTGGGGGGGGAGTGTTCATTGATAGGGAGCAGCGATCTATGAGCCCATCGCCGAAGGGGAAGAGGGACATGTAAGAGGAACCGCCCTAAACCACTCACGTCCAGATGGCTGGTGGGATCACATAAGCCCATATCGACCCTCGGCCCGCGAACCTCGACGACGACGACGCCAACGTCGACGCGGACGCCGACCACGACGACGCCCGCCTCCAAGCGAGGCCGCCGCCGCCGCCGCCGCCGCCGTCGTCGTCGTTGTCGTCGTCGTCGTCGTCGTCGTCGTCGTCGTGGTCGTCGTTGTCGTCGTGGTCGTCGTCGTGGTCGTCGTCGTCGTCTTCGTTGTCGTGGTCATCTTTGCGTCGTCGTCGTCGTCGTCATCGTCGTCGATGAGGCGTCGCCGTCGTCGTCGTCGTCGTCGTCGTCGTCGATCGGTCGTCGTCGTCGCCGTTGCCCAGCCATCGTTTTCTTCGTCGATGTCGTCACGGCGTTAGTGGTCTTCGCCGAAGACCACGGCGCTCGAACTCCCGAATGCAAGGCCGGCTGGCGAGCGCACGTGGAGCTGGCGCTCGAGGCGGTGCCGGAGCCACTGCGGCAGCCAGAACCACCCAGGGCGGTCGTCGCCGCAGTCGTCGTCGTCGTCGTCAGCGTCGTCGTCGTCGTCGTCGTCGTCGCCAAAAGGCCGCCGTTCGTCCTCGTCGTCATCGTCGTCGTCATCGTTGTGGTCGTCGTCGTCGTCGTCGTCGTCGTCGCCAAAAGGCCGCCGTTCGTCTTCGTCGTCATCGTCGTCGTCATCGTTGTTGTCGTCGTCGTCGTCGTCGTCGTCGTTGCCCTCGTCGTCGTTGCGCTGCTGTCGTCGTCGTTGTCGCCGCCGCCGCCGTCGTCGTCACCGTGATGGTCGTCGTTCAGGTGTCGTCATCATGGTGGTGGGAGGGGGTTTCGGATGGTTAGGCTGACTATTGTCGGTTTCTGGGGGGAAGAGGAAGAGGAGGACAAGGAGGAAGAGGATAATGATGAGGTGGGGAGGAGGTGGGGGGAAGCTGTGAAGGGTAGAATGATTCTGCTGGATTCTGCTGGTCTGACCTCCGAAGCGGCGATGCACGCCGAGTGGCGGCTCCCTGGGCCACAAGGTTCGGCTTTGCTGTGAAATTGTACCCGATGGCGCGCAGTCCAGCTATCTCCTCTCCATGCCGTCTCTCTCACGTGGCGGCGAGGGCCCAGCGGTGGCGACGAGGAGCGACAGGGGGGGGGGTGGGGATGGGCACCCCCATGGGGGTGGCCCGTCTGTCGGGCCACGACACGTCCTTCGGCAGCATCGCCCTCTAAGGCGGCCTGCTGAGCGCCCTGGCGCGCGCTGAAACCTGCCAATTCGCAGGAGCTGACCCCAGCGTTGTGGCTAATAACGTTTGCGCGTGCCCTTGCTTCCTCGCGCAGTGCGAATCTCGCTGCCACTGGTTGCTCTTCTCGCCTTGCCAGCTCCCGCCTCCACTGCCTGCCCTTCTCACACGAGCTGGCCCCAGCAGCACTGTACCTGATGAGTTGCTCTTGCTGCACCGGCGGGCACCGACGACCGCAGCTGCCACTTGCCGGTCGTCTCGCACGGACAGACACTGCTACGACTGCCTGCCTTCTCGCACTGCCAGTCCCTGCTGCCACTGCTCTCCCGCACGAGCTGACCCCAGCAGCACTGTAACTGATGAGAAGATGTGCTTGCTTCGCTCGTTGGCACCGACAGTTGTTGCTGCCACTGCCTGCCTTCTCGCACCGACCATCCCTGAAAATATTTCGAAGGTGGATAGACCTACCCTGACACGTCGATTAAGGAATTGGCCGTTTTCGGTTCGCGAGAAGGCGTCGGGGCCGTCATTTTTGCAGGTCCAGGTTCGTCGGTTTCGGTCCCAGGCCGTTTTCACTCAAGGCAGGTTACTAAAGGGAGGTCTGTCCACCGCCGAATATTGCTTGCCCTCTCGCACGAGCTGGCCTTCGCTGCAAAATCAGCTGACGCTGTTGCTCCTGCTGTCCAGTGGCACCGACAACCGCTGCTGCCACTGCCCGCTTTCCCGCACCTACAGACCATGCTGCCACTGCCCACCTTCTCGCACGAGCTGACCCCCGCTGCAATGTATCTGAAGACGTTGCTTCTGCGGGCCATTTGGAACCGACAAACGCTGCTGCCATCGCCTACATTCTCGCACCGACTGGCCGTGCTACCAACGCGTGCCTTTTAGCACAAGCTGACCCCCCCGCTGCAATGTAGCTGAAGATGTTTCCCCTGCTGGCCGTTTAGCACCGACAGCCGCTTGTGCCATTGCCCGACTGCTCGCACGGACAGACCATGCTGCCACTGTTTGTTTTCTCGCACAAACTGGCCCCCGCTGCAATGTAGCTGAAGATGTTGCTTTTGCATGGCTGCTTTCTCGCATTATCTTGTTGACAGTCGCTGTTTTCACTGCTTGCCTTCTCGCACTGCTTCCCGACTTGGCGTCTCCCGCGCGAACTGGCCCCAGCACTGTAGCTGATGACGTTGGCTCGCGCGTTCTCGACGCACGAGCTGGCCTCAGCACTGTAGCTGATGACGCTGCTGATCAAGGCTGGCCCCTGTTCGCCTGTTTTCGTACGCACCACTCCCAACATTGTAGCTGTTGATGTACTGCTCCAGTTTCTTCACGCTTGCCTGCACTTTGGCAGCGGCGCCGCAACTGGCGCCACTGCTCGCCAAGAGGTGGAGGAGCGGGAGGACTGGAGAAACGAGGAGGGGACGGAGTGTGCCACGCCTCCTGGCTGGTGCGCACGCGCCTGACCTCAACATTGTAGCTGATCACGTCGGGCGCCACGCTTCGTGATGTCGGCTCTCGCGGCCAAGGCCATTTCGAAGATTGCCCGCGAAGCACCCTTGTGCGCCCCGTGCAGGGGGTGGGTGGGGCGCTCAGGCGCGAAATGGCTGGGGATGGGATGTGGTGGAAGAGGAGGTGGAGGAGAAGAAGGAGGAAGAAGGAGGGAGGTCTGGGTTCCGCATTCTCCACCTCGTTCGTTTTTCTTCCCTCCTCCCCGTCCTCCCCCCCTTCCTCGCCCCTTCCCCCTTTTTCCGTCCTCCTTCCTCCTCCCCCTCTCCACTCCCCCTTCTTCCTTACAGATGTTCTCCCGCTCGTCTGGACGGCCGGACGTTGCGCCGGAGACTTCCTCTCCGTTGATGACCCAGGAGCTTGACATGTCAAGCAACTGCACGGACGGAGGTGGGGCCATGTCCAAAACATGGCTCTCGCCTGTCTGCCGCGCGCGTGCATCTTCAGGGCTTCCAGCAGGTCAGCGGGTGAAGGGCGGGCCTTTCTCAACATGCGGCTCTCGCTTCAACGCCGAGCACACATAGTCAAGGGCAGAAAAAACGCCCCTACCCTGGTTTACGAGGCGCTGTGCGCTGAAACTCCTGTGGGCTGACAGGGTAAACCCTGCGCCATGTGCCGCGTCCTGGCGGCTCCATGCTTTGGGGGTTCCCAGGAGGTTTACAGACCGCGCACTTGTAATCCAGGGTAGGGTCGTTTTTTCATCCCTCAACATAGGTTCCACCATCTTCCAGCACTTAAGCGGACGGAGGTTGGGCCGTTGTCAAAATGTGTCCCTCGCCTCGGCGCCGCGCGCACTCGTTGCTGAAAGGTCCTGGTTACGGGCTGGGTCAGGTTTCCAAGTGGGGATCTCTTTTGAAGTCTCGCCGCACACGTTGCCACACATGGAAATATTTGCGCGGATGTAGTTTTGGCTTCTGGTACAAAAGCAAATGGGCCTTCGCCTGAGATTCGGTCGGGCTTTACGGCCAGAGATCTGAAGCACAGGCGACAGCTACACAGGTGCAGGGCGGCTCCTTCGCAAGCAGGGTTGTCGCCGGCAGTTTTGTCAACTTGGAGACGCGACCTTTCTGCATTCTCTTTCGTTTTACGGATGGAAGGAGGTCAGGAGGGAAAGAAACACATAGACACAATTCATCGACGACCCCCAGGAACATATGGGAACTATGGGAATTGGGGGGGGAAAGACGAAAACCCAGAAGATATGGGAAACTATCGGGGATCCTGGTACTTGTGTGCATGTATTTGTGCGTCCTGGGGCCCCTCCGGGAAGGTGGGCTCTCTCTGCTCGAGCTCCTGCCTAAGCTGCGGGCCCAAGGGGCGCCCGTCTTTCAAGGAGGGCGCCTCGCGCAGCGAGAGAGTGCCTGCGAAGACAAGCTGGCAAAGGAGGCTGGGACGGGAGGGTCTAATTGCAGCATCGTTGATGCATCTCGGGTTTGCTCTGGCCCTCCTCCTCCCCATCCTTCCTCCTCCTCCTCCTCCTTCCGTTTCATCCTCTCTCCCTCTCTCTTTCCCCATCCCTCCCTCCCCCTCCTCCCTGCCCTCCCGCCCTCCCTGCTCTTGAGGGAGGAGGGGGAGGAGGTTGAGCAGAAGCGGGGAGGAGCAGTCTGCTGCTGACACCCGACCTTGCGGGCAAATTGCAGCGCTGCGAAAAGTCACGACCGGTGCCCTTGACCCCATCTTCCTGCGGCGTCCTCCGAGCCGGATCGCTTTGTGATGGCCCGAGGCTCCGGCGCTGGGCGAACACGCCCGGAGTGAAGCCATGGCAGCGCCTGGGCCTCGGGGCTCCCTCCTCCTCTTCCTCCTTCCCCCTTCCTCGTTCTTCCTCCTCTTCCTACTCGTCCTCCTTCCCCCTTCCTCCTCCTTCCTCCTCTTCCGTCTCTCCCTCGGGGCTCCTTCCTCCTCGTCCTCCTTCCTCCTCTTCCTCCTTCCCCCCTCCTCTGAACCTGTGCCCAGCCTCCCCGAGGAGCCCCAGCAGCCCCCTGGGCCCTGCTGCCTGGAGGCCCACCCCGAGCCCGTGTCGCTACTGCGCCTCGAGCGGGGGACCCGCGGCGACGCTGCTGTGACTGCTGCTGCTCTTGCGCCTGTGCTTCTGCTTGTGTGTGTGTGTGTGTCACCCGGTGTTTGTCGCCGGTGCTTCCCCTGTCTGTCTATTGCACACTCACGCTCTCAGTTGTCTGTTCCCGCTCTCTCTCTCTCTCGATCTCTCTCTACGTCTCTCTCGCTCTCGCTCCCTCTCTCTCGCTCTCTCCGTCTCTCTATCTCTCTCTCTCTCTCGCTCTCTCTTTCGCCTCTCTCTCTCTCTGTCTCTCTGCCTCTCTGTGCCTCTCCCTCTCTCCCTCGCGCTCTCGGCTGCACCCGCCTGGCGCTGGTCTCCCCCCCCCCCTTGCCCTCCGACCTGCATCTCCAGAGGACGCCCGCGGCGGCGCCGCCTCTGCTCGCTCCGCCTCGCCGACCGCGCCTCCCCCGCTCTTGGGGTGCCGTCCGAGAGGCTACCGCCACGTCCCTGGGAGGCGCCCCGCCAGTGCGCCCCACCGCGCCTCCCCCGCTCGGGGTGCCGCCCGGCAGGGTGCCGCCACGGAGGAGGCGGGAGGAGGAGGAGGAGAAGGAGGAGGAGGAGGAGGAGGAGGAGGAGGAGGAGGAGGAGGAGGAGGAAGGAGGAGGAGGAGGAGGAGGAGGAGGAGGGGAGGAGGAGGAGGAGGAGGAGGAGGAGGAGGGAGGAGGAGGAGGTGGGAGGAGGGGGAGGAGGAGGAGGGGAGGAGGAGGGAGGAGGAGGAGGAGGAGGAGGAGGAGGAGGAGGAGGAGGAGGAGGAGGAGGAGGGAGGAGGAGGAGGGGGAGGGGGAGGAGGAGGAGGAGTCCTGGGAGGCTCCTCGCCAGCGCGCCACCGCCCTCCGGCCGCCATTCCCGCGGGCCCCCGAGGGCGCGCTCCCGCGCTGCCCCCGGCTTGGCTCCCTGCTCCGCGTCGCGCGTCTCGGCCCGCGCCGGGCCTCCCCCCCTGCTCGCCTCTCTCGCCAGCCCTTCCTGCCCCGGCCACGAGGGCTCGGCGCACACGCGGCTTGCCGCGCGGCGCATACCCGATGGATCATGGCGTTTTTCGTTGTTGTTGTTGTTGTTGAACATTATTAATTCTAAAGAATAATTATTGTTGGGCCCCCTGGTGCACGGCCCCCCTGCGCCGCCTAGGCCGCAGCTACATTTTCATCATTTTCGTGAGGAAGCCTCAGGTAATTCGATGTGATCAAGATCCGGTTGTTTTGTTCCCCCCCGCTTTCCCTTGCAAAAAACACTATAAAATGACATTTCTTGTTCTAATATAATCAAATTTCAAGAATCCCTTGCAAAAAATAAGGTAAAGTGGACATTCGCGCGCGCAAGACGAAATCCTTCCAAAAGCTTAGTGTTCGGAGCGATTTTAACATAAAAACATCAAAAAACCAATGGTTTTTCAACAAAAAAATGTCAAAATCTCATCCCGCGCGCTCTTGCGGATTCGTAGGAAACCCAACACTTTTTAAACATTTCTGTCAAACGGGCTTTTGCGAGCAACTTTTTCGAACTTCTGCGACAACGGTTGCGCACCTGCCAGGGCCATCATCCCTGTCAAATAATACCATGCGGGACAATCATCGGGACAACGATCGGGACAACCACAACCATCAGGACAACCATCGGGACAACCATCGAGACAACCATCGGGACAACCATATCTCTCTCTCTCTTGTGTATTCCCACATCCCTCAGGAATTTGCCCTAAAGATGTGATCAACTATCTTGTGAGTACGTATCATGTGTATCATGTGTATCATGTACCATATGCATCATATGCAACAGATGTTCTGTGGAAGGCTTAACAACTTCTGTGGGTTAACAAGGCTTAACAACTTCTGTGGGTGTACGAACGTAGGCTTAACAACTTCTGTGGGTGTGTACTCCACGCCAGTGTAGTAGCCACGGTCGTCCGCAGGCCACGAAGTGAAGTGTCCGAACGTCATAGGGCGGGAAGCTGGGTGTGGGTGGTGGCGAAGAGTCGTGTGGATATTTGGTAGAGCTTGCACTGCCCCCCCACAAAGTGGGGGTATTGGCTGGCGTCGCATGAAAACCCTGGCACTGGTGAGAACACTGAGCGTTCGGGTAAAGTGATTGTTGTTGTTGTTGTTGTTGTTGTTCGTTTGTGGCTAGATGTGTCAGCAGAAATACATATACCTCTCTCTCTCTCTCTCCCTCGCTCTCTCTCTCTCTCTTCTTTTGTTGTTGCCTTTTCTTTATCCCTCTCTCATCGTCTCTCTCACCCCTCAATTCCGTTCGTCTGGCTATGTTATTCGCCCTTGTTTTGCTTTGCCTTTTCTATATATATATATGTGTATATATATATATATATATGTATCTCTCTCTCTCTCTTTCTCTCTCTCTCTCTCTTCCCCGCTCCCGTCTTCACTTCTCTGTCCACCTCTCTGCGATGTCAGCGACAAGTTGCTCTTGGACGTGATATGGTTACCTCTTGGCGTGCGGGCGTGATGCTGGTGCGCGCGCATTGCCTGAAACGTAAAACTCCCTCTCATGTTCTCTCTCCCTCTCTCTCCCTCTCTCCTCCTCTCTCTCTTTCTATCTCTCTCTCCTTCTCTGCATATTTGTTTCCCCCCCAACCCTCCTGTGTTGGGTTCTCGTTTTGAATCGAGCACTGTGGTCTCCATTCCTTCTTCCTTCCTCCTTCCTGCTCCCCCCTCCTGATTCCTGCCTCCTACTTCCTGCCTCTTGCCTCGAGCATGATTCGCGTGCCCTTGCTCTTCGGTTTGTGCTATCGCTACCGCCTACTTTCGTGGGCTCCTGTGAGGTCGCGCGGAGTGGAGTTGTACGGGGATCAAGTTGTGACCTCGCGGCTCCCAGGGGGGTTGCGAAGTGTGCAGTGGTGGCCACTTTCGTGTGCTCCTGGGAGGTCGCGCGGAGTGGAGTTGTACGGGCATCCAGTTGTGACCTCGCGGCTCCTTGGGGGGCTGCGAAGTGCGCAGCGGTCTCCACATTCGTGGGCTCCTGGGAGGTCGCGCGGAGCGGAATTGTACGGGGATCTAGTTGGGACCTCGCGGCTCCCTGGGGGACTGCGAAGTGCGCAATTGTCGCCAGTTTCGTGGGCCCCTGGGATGTCGCGACGAGAAAAAGCAACTGACGACAAGTACTTGCATTCCAAATGGCAGGAGTTCCCACCGCGCTCGGCGCTGTCCCGTGTCACGCAGCGCTCGGCGCTGTCGCATCGCAGCTTGCAGGGAGCCGCTGCGCCACGCAGCGCATGGCTACCATTTTTTTGTCCGCGTGGTATCCCGTTATCAGCTGCCTCTGGCCCGCCATGCCACGCCGCGCGGTTGCCTCGCTCAGCGAGGCGCGCTGTTCTGCTATAGATCGAGCGCGTGGCGCTGTTCTTTCCCGCGTATCTAGTGCTCGACGTTGCTGCGGTTGCTGAACGGGTATACGTCTCTCAGTAACACCCCTCTGCCTGCTTATGTATCCACCTCTATCTAGCTAATTCCTGCATGCTTTCTTGCGCACGTATGGGGGCTGCGTGTTGCGGGCCCGTCATCACGTTTGTTTGCGGTGAGCGGTCGTATCATATGTTGGCATGCATGAGTGTATGCATGCATGCATGTATACACACATATGGTTGTTTGCATGTGCGTTTGTACGTGTATGCATGCATGTCTGTATGCATGCATGTATGTCTGCATGTATACATTAATGTCTGCAGGCATGTATGTACGTATGCATATACGTGTATGTCTATACGTGCATGCATGCATGCATGCATGCATGTATGTATGTATGTCCAGCTGTCTGTAGGCATGTACGTATGTGTGCATGTAAGTTTGTATGTATGTGTGTACGTAGGTAGGCATACATGTATACATACATGCATTCATGCATGTATGTATGTATGCATGTATGTATGTATGTATGCATGCATGTATGTATATATGTATGTATGTATGCATGCATGTATGTATGTATGTATGTATGTATGCATGCATGCATGTATGTATGTATGTATGCATGCATGCATGCATGCATACATGCATGTATGTATATATGTATGTATGTATACACGTATGTATACATGTATGTGTGTATGCATGCATGCATGCATGTATTATATATATATATATATATGTATGTGTGTGTGTGTGTCCGTCAGGGCTTCGCCCCCCTGCCGCCGGCCCCCTCTCCATCATAATCGGATATATTAGAGTTGCGTCGATGCGCCTCGGCGCTGCCTTGGCACATCTGGGAACATCATGCGGGGGCGATTCGGACTCCTCAGCGCATATGGTTACGTTGGCGTTATCGAAGACGCATGCGGCGAATCACCGCCGACCCCTGCCTTTTGACATTGCCCATACGGCCGAGCGTTGTGGCAAGAACTCTGCCAAGCTATCGGACCATGTGTTTCCCCCAACCGTTGTGAAAGCCCTTTCGGGGAACACTTTGGGAGGATGGCGGGGAAGATTAGGAGGAGAAGGATGAGGATGAGGATGAGGATGAGGATGAGGAGCAGGAGGAGGAGGAGGAGGAGGAGGAGGAGGAGGAGGAGGAGAGAAGGAGGAGGACGATAAGGAGGAGGAGAGGAGGAATACTATAGGAGGAGGAGGAGGAGGAGGAGGAGGAGGAGGGAGGAGAGAGGAGGGAGGAGGAGGAGAGGAGTAGGAGTAGGAGTAGGTAGGAGTAGGAGTAGGAGTAGGAGTAGGAAGTAGTAGTAGTAGTAGTAGTAGTAGTAGTGTAGTAGTAGTAGTAGTAGTTAGTAGTAGTAGTAGTAGTAGTAGTAGTAGTAGTAGTAGTAGTAGTAGTAGTAGTAGTATAGTAGTAGGAGGAGAGGAGAGGAGGAGGAGGAGGAGGAGGAGGAGGAGGAGGAGGAGGAGAGGAGGAGGAGAGAGGAGGAGGAGGAGGAGGAGGAGGAGGAGGAGGAGGAGGAGGAGGAGGAGGAGGAGGAGGAGGAGGAGGAGGAGGAGGAGGAGGAGGAGGAGGAGGAGGAGGAGGAGGAGGAGGAGGAGGAGGAGGAGGAGGAGGGAGGGAGGAGGAGGGAGGAGGAGGAGGAGGAGGCGGAGGAGGAGGAGTAGAAGGAGCAGAGGAGAGGAGGAGGAGGGACAGGAGGAGGAGGAGGAGGAGGAGGAGGAGGAGGAGGAGGAGGAGGAGGAGGAGGAGGAGGAGGAGGAGGAGGAGGAGGAGGAGGAGGAGGAGGAGGAGGAGGAGGAGGAGGGGGAGGGGGAGGGGGAAGAGGAGGAGGAGGAGGAGGAAGAGGAGGAGGAGGAGGGACGGATGATGATGATGAGATGATGAGGATGAGGAGGAGGAGGAAGGACGAGGAGAAGGAGGAGGAGGAGGAGGAGGAGGGAGGCGGAGGAGGAGGAGGAGGAGGAGGAGGAGGAGGAGGGCATCTCGGGAGTCTCTTGGGGCACTCATAGGGCTCCTTTGGAGCTTCCCGGGAGCCTCTTGGAGGTATCTTGGGGGCCTCCTTGGGCCTATTTGGGGCCTTTGGGGTCTTCTCGGCGGCCTCTTCGGCCGTCTCAGGGTATTCCTGGCCCATATGACGCCGTCAGAAACCGTCTTGGGGGCCTCTCTGGGCCGACTTGGAACCTTCTTGGGGTGCTCCAGGGCCGTCTTGGAGGCCATCTTGGGCGTCTTGGAGGCCTCTTGGGTCTTCTTAAGGCCTTCCTGGAGCCGTCTTGGGGTCCTCTTGGGCCGTTCTGGAGCCATCCTGGAGGCCTTTGGGGCGGTCTTTCGGAGCTTTGGGGCTGTCTCGGGCCGTCGGCAGGCCGAAAAGAAGCAAATGCCATTTTCCTTGAACAACCGTTTGGGAAATCAATGATTTTGGCCTCTTCGGGCCTTCCTGGAGGCCCCCTGATCCTCCTTGGCCTGGTCGTTCTGCCCATAGTCCTCGTCGTCGTCGTCGTCGTCGTCGTCATCGTCGTCGTCGCCCCCTCTCCTCAACCTCCTCCTCCTCCTCCTCCTCCTCGTCCTCCTCCTCCTCCTCCTGTCCCTCCTCCACCTCCTGTTCCCCCGCGTCCATCTCCCCCTCCAACCCGTCCACCTCCGCCTGCTCCCGCACCTCGTCCCTCGTCGCCGCCGTCGTTGGCCGGCGGGCCCGGCAGGATACCGCAGTGCGTCCGGGGCGCCGCGCGGAACGGCCACTTCTGCGCCGTGGTGCAGGCGCCTGCCTGCTGCTGCTGCTGCTGCTGCTGCTGCTGCTGCTGCTGCTGCTCCGGCATCCCCTTCCCTTACCAGGCTTCCCTCGCCACTGAGAGCACACAGGTTAGGCGCTCCAGGAGGGGCCTCGTCTTCGAGGTACGACGCAGCCATGTTTCAGACACGGGCGAGGGCGAACGCCGACTCTGGGGCTCCCAAGTCCCCAGCCGAACGTGGCAGGGAGGTGACGACGTGCCATCGTGTGCTTCGAGCCTTGGGGTGCTCAGCCTGCAGAGGGTCGAAGGGCCTGACGTCTCTGCCCCGGCGGGCGCCGGCGGAAGCCGGGGGAGGGGCTGGCGGACGCCCGCGGGAGAGAAGCGAGGGCGGGGCCCGCCGGCGGAGGCCCGGCGAAAGCCGGCGGAAGCGCGAGAGAGGCGCCCCCAAGGCCAAGAGATGATTTCGTCGGGGGGTCCAGGGCCCCCGGAGACCGTCCTTACATACATGCGTGTATGTATAGATTTAGAGAGAGAGAGAGAGAGAGAGAGAGAGAGAGAGAGAGAGGAGATCGAAACACACACACACACATATATATATATATATATATAATATATATATATATATATATATATATATATATACAGAGAGGGGCAGGGCGGCGCGAGGTGGCGGCGGCGGCGGGTAGCCCGCTTCTCCTCCCCCCCTCGTCTTGCTCCTGTGCCTTGAGGGATTTGTGATTGGACTCGTGCGAGGGAGAGAGATACAGAGAGGGAGAGGGATGGCGGCCGCCTCTTCACCAGTGTGGGCCCGTCGGGGGCCCGCTTCGGGCCGAGCGGGGCCGGGCCACGGGCGGCCCGCGACGCACCGGCAGTCTTTCGGGGTCGGCTTCGCCGAGCCTGTCCCCGCCCCCACTGGGCCCCAGACTCCTCTCTGCCACTGACGAGGCTGCCTCCTCCTCCTTCTCCTCCTCCTCCTCCTCCTCCTCCTCCTCCTCCTCCTGGCACTTCGGCCCCGCAAGCATACCCTCCGCGGAGCGGACGGGCCCCGCGAGCCCCGAAGGAACAGGCACGTGTCCCCGCGCAGGCGGGTCCGTCCGCCAGCGGGGCCGAGGCCACACCGGGGGGGAAGGGGCCGGCAGGGCGGCGCTCGTGAAGGTGTGGCTTCGGGCGCACTGGGGGGCCCACGCCGTGGACGAGAGCCACGGCGTCGGAGGCCTGGGCCTCGTGGGCTGCCGCCGCCGCCGCCCCTCCTCGCCGCCCTCCTCCTGCGCGGACGGCGGGCCGTCCGCGCGCCGCCCGATGCATGGGCCACCGTTCCGCGCCGCCAGCAAGCCTCCTCCCTCCTCGTCCTCGCCGTCGTCGTCACCGCCGCCGTCGTGGCTTTCGGCGTCGTCGGCGCCGTCGCCGCCGCCGTCGCCGTCGCCGTCCGCGTCTGCGTCCGCGTCCGCGTTGGCGTCGGCGTCGGCGTCCGCGTCCGCGTCGGCGTCGGCGTCCGCGTCCGAGTCGGCGTCCAGGTCGGCGTCGGCGTCGTCGTCGTCGTCGTCGTCGTCGGCGTCGTCGGCGTCGTCGTCGTCGTCGTCGCCTTCGCCGTCGCCGTCGCCGTCGCCGTTGCCCCCTTCCTGCTCGAGAGGAGCCTTCGGCCTCTTGTGCGCCGAGGAACAATTTTGTCTTGGATCTCTGGTCTATGCAAAGTAGGCCAGTCTAGTCCAGTCACCCCCTCCCCTCCTCGTGCTGCTCATCCTCATTCCTCGTCCTCCTCTTCCCCCTTCGGCCTCTCCCCTTCCCCTCCTCCCCGTCTTCTTCCTCCTCCTCCTCCTCCTCCTCCTGCCCTTCCTCCTCTTCCTCCTGCTGCTCCTCTCAATCGCCGTCGGAGCTCAGGCCACACAGATCGATCGGCGGTCTCGGGCAACGGGGCCTGCGCCGTCGTGAGCCTCTGGCTGCTGCTTTTGGGCCCCCGGGGGGGCGCCCTCGGTGGCACGCCGTGGCCATGGGCCTTAAGTGCAATCGTCGGCTCCCAGGAACATGTGGGAAAATATGGGAAGTGGGGGGGAAGACGACAACCCCGAACATATGGGAAAACATCGGGGATCCGGTTAATGGTGTACGCTCAATTGTGTGTCCCTGGGCCATTTCACTGTGGGGGACCTCGCGCACGGTCTGGTGCGCCTGGCGGGGCCGGCCGGCGCGGCCGAGGCCGCCAGAACGCGCCGGCACGAGGCAAATCAGCGGACGGCTGGTGGCATGCCATAGGTTTGTGTCCACGATCGGGTACGCTTGTCCCAGGGCAGCTGGAAAAGGTCATAGCCCGACGTGGCACCGTAGGGGTGTAGCCTCAAAGAAGAAACAACGCCATAAACATTAACTTTTGGCGCCCCGTGCCGATTTCTTGGACCTGCGCTGGGCCCCCTCGGCGGCGCTTCCTGCGCTGCCCTTGGCGCGCTCCGCGCGCCGGGGATGGGGGTCCAGCGCAGATCCAAGAAATATCCGTGCGGAACTCCTCGGGGCGCGGGAGAACTCCATCGAGGTCCCCGCGCGCCCCCCGGGGTGCTGTTGACTTCGAAGCCGAGGGCAGGGGGGGGGGGGGGCAACCTCAGCTTATCCGTGACGACCCTCTCTGGGGTGGATGGGGGCATGAACCAGTGTAGGTAAGTCAGGCGTCAAGGTGCCCAGGGCACGGGCGACACGAAAGGCGTCCCACCAGGACATCGCGAAGATGCAGGAGCAGCTCAAGTCCTTGGCTGGGGAGATCCAGCGCTCGAGCTCGACTCAAACAACTACCACCACATCAGCCCCACCGTCGAGGTCGCCCAGCCAGCGGTCACGATGGAGGAGAGCTACCACCTCGAGCCCTACACCTGGCGAGGGCCCACTACATACATAGAGTCGGGCTTTGCTGACGCGAACAGAAGAGAACGACGCGAAGTGATTTCTACGGTCAGGAAGTTGCGCGGTGCTCACGTGAGTTCTGGGGCCACTTCTCGAAGGGGGGCAACATGGACGGCGAATACCACTACCTCTACTACCGCCGCGCCTGCAGCCAATACTTCCTATCGATTGTGCGGCTTGGGGTGGAAGGCCGCCGTTTTTGCGAGCTGGATGCGTCCGTGACAAAACGTGTGATAAGCTTATAGTCGTTCCATGTCAACACGCGGCGGACTACAAGGAAGGGCGTGACTGGAAGCGGGCGACGGGCGCCTCTCATGCGGTTGCCCATGTGGTGCTTCGGACGGTTGCTGGACTTACCCGATGCACCGAAGAGCCCAATGCTGCCTGTACGGATGTACTGGTGGATGGAGAACGCGGGCCGACCCAGGTGAAGGCCTTTATGGTGAAGGACGGCCAGGACGCCCCTGAGCGGGCAACGCTAGAGACACGCAGGCCTTGGAAATCTGTGCACCGCGAAAGTGGGCGTCGAAAGCACGACAAGCCGAGCGAGAAAATGGGCTCGTTCTGTCGACGACCCCCGCGGCCTTGCCCCCGGCGCACGGCCTCGCCACCGCAGCGGCCCTTCGTCGGCTACGTCGTCTACGTCCCGTGTTCGACGAGAAAGTCAGATGCCGAGCAGGTGTTGTTTTAGCTTTGGGTAATCGTCATGTTCGGCTTGCGACTCGATGGATCATGGCGTTGCTGCCGCTGCTCTGCGTGCTGAACAAGCCTCTGCTTCAGTTATTGCCAGCTGAACGCGTGCGTGGAGTGGGCCTGGAGTGTGCTGCGTGAGTAACGAGCTCGCAAGCCTTTGCGGGCACTTTGTGAGCTTCCTCCAGGAGGCTCGCGTGCCCTTGGCGCTGCGGTTGCTACCCTGGTTCCTCGGGGATTGGGGCTTGCCCGCGGTCGGACCTGCATGGGCGATCGTGCTCTCGCCTCTTCGGGGCCCAATGCTGAAGAACTCCCTAGCTAGAGGCCTCCAGCTGACCCAGGACTTCGACGACCCGATCGGATATTTTGCAAACGCAGGAGCGGGGGAAACCTGGCGAAGTCGAGCGCTTCGGCCTCGCGCGCGACCCCGCGGATACCGAGACCCCCGTCAAGCCCCGAGGTGGTTGGGGCAAGGTTCGACGAGCCGTTCAGACGTTACGCTCTGTTGTTCGAGGAGCTGCTGATGTTCGGGGACGATTGTTGGTTGCGTTTGTGAGACGCTTATGGCTCTGGCCCGTGCCCCCTGCGGAGCCCGCCCCGGGGCTGTATGGCGGCTCGATTTTTCATGTCGTGATTCAGTCACGATCTGCATGGTGGTGCGTGGGGTGGCTTGGGCCATGAGAGTTCAGCTGCGTCCTCTCTAATCATCAGCGTTGCAGAACTGCGGAGCCATCCTCAGTGATCAGATTTTACCATGCCTGGTCGTCCTCCGAGGGTACCAGGCGCATTTCCATGAGTTGTGGCTAGAGGTGTGCGGCTACGGTCCGACGTGGGTGATCGAACTTTGTGTTGATGAAAATGATGGTCCCCGAGTTATCCGTGTTTCACGCCATGTACGCTATGCCCAATGGTGTTTTGGGACAGCGGCTTCAGACGAAGGCCCCCGCGTCGCCCGCGCCATTGCTCGCACCCGATGCCTTCAAGCTGTTCGCAGCATTCGCTTCGTTCCCGAGGGTATTGGCGATGTGGGCGTCGACGCAAACAGTTGTAATCCGTACCAAGAACCCGTGATGTCCCTTGATTTTGAAGGAAAGAAACTGCTGGAGTTTCGTAGACTCACGCGAGGCTTCGGAACAGTCAGGCGCACAAGTTGTGCGATAGTCCCCGACCTTTTCTCCGACATCCTTGGTGTGATTGTCCAAAGTTTGGAGTGCAGCGGACGATGCTAATTATGAAGGGTGATGCTTCAGCCTCTTTGTGTAAAATTCAGTCCCGAGTTACTTCAAAGAGTGGCTGGGCAACTTACCAAGCGTGTCCTACAAGTACCCACAAGACGTTCGGAAATGTTGGCAGCCGCGTGTGCTCTGGGAATCTCGATCCCGTGCGAGAAATTTGCATGATGACCACCACCGGCGTCGTCGAGGGTAGCATCATCGACGGGGTTCTTAACCCATAGTCGGGTTGTCTCCTTCAGCTTCTCTCTCTCGGTCTCGCGCGACGACGAGGTGTGGGCACCGTTTCCACCTGACGTGCTTACCTGAGGCGGCGCATGTGGCAGCTCTCTGCCCGCTGTGCCGTGCGCTGTTCGTCGAAGCGGAGGCCGCCCCCAGCGTCGACGCACCGAGCGAGGAGGAGGAGGTGGAAACACAAAGGGGCAGCGAGGGGCGGATACCGAAGAAGACACGCCCGCATGAAAATGATACATCGACGGTCGGAGGTCTTTGCATCGTCGTTGGCCCCCCCCGCGCCGCCGACGCCGCCCCTGGCGAGCTCCGCGCGCCAGGGAGGGGGTCCAGCGCCGATCCAAGAAATCCGCGTGGAACTCTGAAAGTTTCTGTTTCTATGCCGGCGTCCTTCTTCTAAGGATTGGCGCCGGGGGGAAGCATCCATCCCCAATCGGCTTGTCACCGCAGGTCGGGACCACCCCGCCCGGGAACGTGCGCGATTTCGCTATCGACGGCATATCGCCTATGCGTCGCCGATTCCAGATCGTCTCCCTGAGCCAGTCTCCCTCTTCTGTTGTCCCCTATTGCAAACGTGCCCATCGTGTTGTACGGCGGACTGTGCGGCCTTGTTTCGTTCCTGTGCCAGCTGGGGACAGACGGCATGCAGCTGCAGATTGCGGCTCGATTGGTTGAAGGCCTGATAGTAGGGGACCTGCCGATTGGGCTCGTTGCGTGTGTTCTCCTAAATGAAATCGCCCTCGCAGCGCCAGAGGGAAAGGCCTTGCGCGGGAGGCTGCGCATCGGGGGTATCCACATCAATTTGGTGGCACCGAATTCTCATCCCCTCATCGTCGTCATCATCACCTTCATCACATCATCCTCACCATTGTCATCATCGCCATCTTCATTCTTTTCATTGTATTCATCCGTTTCCTCTCCACCGTTCCACTTGGTGTTGTTCCTTTTTCTCTTACTAACGTTTCAGACAATATCTCTCTTCGTCTCCCTCCTTGCCCTTCGTCGTCGTCGTCGCCGTCGTCATCGTCATCATCCTCTTCATACTCCAACTCGTATCGCTTTCTCCTCCTCCTGCTCCTCTCCGTCCCCCTTGCACCGTCCCTTGACCTCATCGTCCTGTTCCTCCTCCGCCTCCCTTAGGCAATCGCCGCGGTCGCTTACTCCCCGCCGCCGCCGTCGCCGTCGTCGTCGTCGTCGCCGTCGTCGTCGCCGCCGCCGTCGTCGTCGTCGTCGCCGCCGTCGTCGTCGCCGTCGTCGCCGTCGGCGGCGTCGTGGTCGTCGTCGTCGTCGTCGTCGTCGACGACGTCGTCGTCGTTGTCCGCCTCCTGCTGGAGAGGAGCCGGGCGCGGCCACCGCGTGGGTGCCGAGGAAGTTGTTGCCACCGCCCGCCGAGCTCAAGGACCGTCCGCGGCCGCACGTCGGAGGGGACGGCGGGCGTTGTCCGGGCTGCCTTGGGGGAGAAAGCGCACCGATCATGACGATGGCGGCGGCGGCGTCCAGACGACGACGACGACGACGACGACGACGACGACGACGACGACGACGACGACGACGACGACGACGACGACGACGACGACGACGACGACGACGACGAGGACGACGACGACGACGACGACGACGACGACGACGACGACGACGACGACGACGACGATCCGATCGATCCCTTTCGATATCGATTCTGTGCGGCTTGATCCGATACGACTCCAATGTTCTGACGGTCAGATTCGGCCGATAGCGGATGCTTGCTGCGATGCATCCTTGCGGGGTTGATGTGATACGGTTCAGGTCCGATCTCGTCCCGATGCGGCTCGAGCCGACGTAGATTCCGATTCACTTCGATTTCCTCATTCGGTGCTGACTGATCTTTCCCTTGTTCGATGCTGACTGATCCCGCCCTCGCCTGGCCCCCTCGCCTTCGGGCTGCGTTTCCCCCTCGGGGGCCACGGCGCTCGAAGATGAGCGGGCTGCATAAATAATCATACGCTTTCGGAGCTTCGCGAGCTTCTCGGATCTGCGCTGGAGCCCCCTGGCGGCGCCGCCGGCGCCGATCCAAGAGATCCGCACGAAGCTCCGAAACTGTATGCCTTTTGCAGTTTGCTCGTCCTAGACGCGTGAGAGTTGTGTGCCGAAATGGGCTGGGCGACGCCATACGACCCTAATTGTCTCGTGTGCCCTCGATGAAGCCCCCCAGAGGGTCGCGACACGTGTGGGGGGGTTGGCGACATGAGCGGGATTGCGCCATGCGAAAACCTGCCATTGGGGCCCTAAGTGGAGTTTCCGATGTGGCCACGAAGCGTCTGAGGGGTTGAAAGGTGTGTCGGAATGGGCGAAGTGGTGCCATGCGGACTGTGGTATTGGGGTCCTCGGTTGAGCTCGCCGACCGTTACCAGACTCGAGCCGCGTTGACGCGTCAGCGACCCCAGCGAGGGCGTTTCAGGTTGAACGCCGCCCATTGGAATCGGAGGGTGATTTTGAACGACCTGCGCTGCTGGAAAACCGCGATCGTTCAAGAGAACCATTCACGAGGTGTCAGAGACCAACGGACGTCATCGCGACGCCAACCCACCGCAATCGGGAGAGAGGAGCCATCAAGACGTTCGAGGTTTCTGAATGCAGCCGGGAGGCTTACTTAGTCCTTGCTGGTCTCTTAGAGGTTCTGGGAGGTTTTCTGGGTGGTCAGGGCAGGAGCCCGGAGGTGGGAGGTAGGGCGCACGAAGAAGAGGAAGATGATAAGGTAGAGCAGCAGGAGAAGGAGAACGCCTGGGCAGTTCAGCATCAGAGAGCTGAAAGACATGACAACGGCGAGAGGTTGCGACGTGTACAATCAGAGGGAGCAACGTAGCATTCTGGTGTGAAGGTGGAGGGTGACGGGGCGGAAGAGGTGGATGAGGATCAGGCGGTAGGGGAGCAGGACGCAGAGGAGGGCCAGGGACGGGGAGGATTTGGATGATGTGGGCGAGGACAGGGAGGAGGAGGAGGAGGAGGAGGAGGAGGAGGAGGGGAGAGGAGGAGAGAGGGAGGAGGAGGAGGGAGAAGGAGGAAGAGGAGCAAGGGAGGAGAGGGGAGGAGGAGGAGAGGAGGAGGAGGGAGAGGGAGGAGGAGAGGAGGGGGAGGAGGAGAGGGAGGGAGGAGGAGGAGCAGGAGGAGGAGGAGGAGGAGGAGGGAGGAGGAGGAGGAGGAGGAGGAGGAGGAGGAGGACATTTTAGGACGGATAAAGAGGTGGGCGAGGAGGAGGAGGAGGAGGAGGAGGAGGAGGAGGAGGAGGAGGAGGAGGAGGAGGAGGAGAAGGAGCGGGAGGAGAAGGACATGTAGGAGATGAAGATGAGGGTGTGGAAGGGGATGAGTGGGCAGCGGGGATGGGCCGGAAGAGAATAACGAGGAGGCGAATTCGAATGTGGAGCTAGCGTTGCCCAGCGTCGCGTTATGTGGGCGATCCGTGTTGCCATCGTTTGTAGCTCCCCTGCGCAATTGGTACCCGTGGGCGTCGTGCTCAACATCACAATGTTAAGAAGATGTGCGAGCCGCGCATCCTGCAGAAGCGTTTGTTCGCTGACAGCGTGGTGTGCGTCGGATGGACTCCGACCTGGGCGCGCGCGAAGCTCGCGCGTGGCAGTCGTTTGGGTTGTGCGGGAGCTTCCAAACGCAACAGGTTGAACCATGTTGGAATCATGGTCGGTGGGTGCTTTCACCGACTCCGTTTCGGGGTGGGCCGGCAGGGCGGGTGGGTCCAATATGTTTCCCAACCATCCTGTGGTGTTTGGTCCTCGTTTTGCAGAGGCACCGCCCTGCGTTCCTTCCTCCCGCTGCCCCCCTTCCCTCTCATCCCTGCTTCTGCTCTCCGTATTAGCCTTCCATGTCGGCACACCCATCACATGTTCCGTGGCCCCATGAGGGAACTCCACCGTGGACCCGCATGCGTCCCCCCGCCCAGTACAGCGTTTCGTGGCCCCATAGGGAGCTCTACCGAAGGTCCCAGCGCTACCGCCCGCCTGCGTAGCCCCCACCCAGTAACGCGCTTCGTGACGCCATGAGGAGCACCATCGACGGCCCCAGTGCTACCGCCCGCATGCATACCCCCAGCACAGTACAGCGTTTCGTGGCCCCAGGGAGCTCCACCGAAGGTCCCAGTGGCACTTTCCGCATGCGTCTCCTCAACGTTTCGTGGTCCCATGGGGAGCTCCACCGAAGGCCCCAGTGGCAACGTCCGCATGCTTTTTCCCCAGCTCCACCGAAGGCCCCAGTGGAACAGGTCGCATGCGTTTCCCCCGCCCAGTCCAGCGTTTCGTGGCCCCATACGTACCTCCACCGAAGGCCTCAATGGCACCGTCCACATGCGTCTCCCCCATCCAGTACAGCGTTTCGTGGCCCCATAGGGAGCTCCACCGACGGCCCCAGTGGCAAAGTCCACATGCGTCCCCCCCACGCAGTACAGCATTTCGTGGCCCATAGGGAGTTCCACCGAATACCCCAGTGGCAAAGCTCGCATGCGTCTCCCCCGCCCAGTACAGCGTTTCGTGGCCCACAGGGAGCTCCACCGAAGGCCCTAGTGGAACAGGTGGCATGCGTTCCCCCCACCCAGTATAGCGTTTCGTAGCCCCACAGGGAGCTACGCCCACGGCCCCAGCGGAATAGTTCGCATGCGTCTCCCCCGCCCAGTACAGCGTTTCGTGGCCCATAGGGAGCTCTACTGAAGACGGTACCCACAACTGTGGTATTCACAATTGCAAATGATTGGGTCTTTCGCCAGTCTAATTTGACTCCCCCCACTGTACACTGCTCCTTTCCGCTCCGCCTCCGGTCCCATCGTCGACGATGCTCGCTCGATGCTGCACCGTAGTTAATTTGGCCCGAAGAACCCTCAGGGGGCGAAACGCGTAGCCTCTTTCTCTTTCCGCTCGAGACTCGACTCGAACCTGGAGCTCGGTGGATGACGCTGCAAGCCGAGTCCTAGGAGTATCACCATGTGCCCGCGTGGACCCGGGCGCACAACGTCCTCCGAGGCCACGGCCCCGCAGCGCAGGCCGCCAGCCGGCTCGTCCATCCCCCACTTGGGCCGGGCTGTCGCTTCCCAGCGTCCGCCTGTCCGCACGCCTCGCTGGCCGCCGCTGCCGTGCCGCCCGCCGTGCTCTGCCGCCCGCCGTGCTCTGCCGCCTGTTGCCCTGCTGCAGGCGCCCGCCGCCGCCGCCTGCTGCCTCGGGTGTCTGTCTCGGGCCGCGCTCCGCGCGCGCGCGCGTTTGCGGTAGGCTGGTGCTGTGTCGACCGCCTGCGACCTCGCCGCCGGCGTTCCACCTTGAGCGCCGCCGGCGAGCCAGCGTCGGTTGATGTGGAACGATCGGACGTTTCGGAAACGGCCGATCGTTCAAGGCCGAGCGATCCCCGCGGTGTCGGGAACCTACGCCTGGGCCGACACGGCACGAACCCGCAGTGTGTGCCCAACTCTCTGCCGCACGTGGGGGTGGCCCTGTCGCCGGGGTGACCTTTGGCGCGCGGCTTGCGCGGGGCGCCTGTCGGGGGCTCCCGCAAGGGCGGCCTGGAGGCTTCCAAGGGCCAAGAGGATGCTCCCAAGAGGCCTCCGCATCCCGTCCCATTTTTCACGGCGGATCTGATTTCGACCTTATTTAATCAGAGAGCCGACCGAAGTCGGATCCCCGGGCCTCAGGCCGACCCGTGTTAAGATTCTACGGTAGAAGGGTGGTTTGGTTATCAATTTCCTAGGATGGGTCTTGCACTGTCTCGCGCACTCTCATCAACTCTCCGCGCGCGCGGGCCCCACTCAATATGAATACATCTTTCTCCTCCTGGTAGCTTCGAAGAGCTGATCCAGTCGCCGTCCTTTCGGCGGCGCCGATGCTATCTCGCGAGCTCCTCATCGCGAGTTTCATCTCAAGAGGAAAATATTTCGCCCTGCGTAACTATGAGAACTTCCAGAACGGCCCGAAGAGGCCCAAACCAGGACAAGGCCCACAAGCGGGCCCCAAGGCCCCAGAGGGCTCCAAGGCACGCAAGACAGCTTCCAGGACGGCCCACCACACAGGCGCTTCCAAGAGGCAGGGAGGCGGCCGTGTGCGACCACTTCCGGCTGCACGTGAGAGCCGCCGGGGTGGCCTGGGGGCGCGCGGCTTTCGCGGGGGGGGGGGGGCGCGGAGCCACACCCGAGCGCGCAGGCCGCTGCGGTCGCATCGCACGCAGCTGGCGGAAGGCCGCGCCCCGGAGGCCAACCCGCGCCTGCGAGGGTCACGCCTGCGTGTAGCCGAACAGGGGCAGCTGGAAGCCCAGACCTCCACAAAAGTGTGCTGTCACCACTCATGGCTCCCCCGCCCCCGATCCCAGCGCTCCCCCCCGGTGTCCCACGCTGGCCTCCACGGGCGCTCTGTTCGTCGGGCTCCGGGGCCGTCAAGGCCGGCCTCTTGGGGAGGGTGTCGGGACTGGAAGGCCAGGTCGTCGGACGCTCTGTGCTGACAGCCCTGGCGGGACAGCTCGCACGGCGCCGGCTCGCTTCAGTCGGAGGAGGAGGAGGCGGCGGAGGAGGAGGAGGAGGAGGAGGAGGAGGAGGAGGAGGCGGAGGCGGAGGCGGAGGAGGAGGAGGAGGAGGGGGAGGAGGAGGCGGAGGAGGAGGAGGAGGAGGAGGAGGAGGAGGAGGAGGCGGAGGGCCTTTTGCAGGACGGCGGGGGGTTACGCGCGCAGGACACGGACCACGCCACCGAGGCGGAGCCCGGCGGCGGTTGGTGCGCCCTGAGGGTAGGCTGCGCGGGCTCCGGCAAGGGCGGCCTGAAGGCCCCCCTGGTGCCAAGAGGGGGACGATTCTTCTACTATTAGTCAAACAGAGGATTCTCAGGGGATTGCGAATTTCACTGAGGAGTAACTAATCGTCTAACCAATAATCGTCTCTGCTAATACAGTCCCAATTAGTCGATACTTCTAGAGGGGCTTTCGGAGGAAGGACCTGGGCTACCCTGAGATCCTGGCGGTGCAATCTGTGCACACCGGGCGTTTTCGCCCGGCTGCGGGCCCCGGGACTAGCACAGACCGATCCGGCTCGAAACACGCGGCAGAAAGATAGGGTCCAGGGCGTTGGTCGTGACTTTTCGAGACTGAGATGCTGTATTTTGTTCGCAGCGTCGGATCTCAGGGTCGGCTGCGCGGGCTCTGGCAAGGGCCGCCTGAGTTCTCTCCGGGGCCAAGAGGATCTGCCACCAATCTCTCAGAGCAAAGTTTCACGACCATGATGCGTTTCAAGATTCTTTGGCTTACGCCGCCACGCCGACCGCTGGGGGGAGAGCCGCTGTTGCGGCTTCTGGGTGCCGCGTGACTTATGTTCTTTTTTAATGTTTACATAGTGGCCTTCGGTCCATCCTGCCACCATGCCTGGGTTGTGGTTCAGAGGCCTCTTGGATGCCCATTGGGATCTCGTGAGAAGCCTCTCGGGGGCCTGCCCGAGGCATCTTGGAGGCCTCGAGTTCCCAGGTGTTCCAATCTCTCCAATTTTTTTCCGACCGCGCTCCAGCGAGGAGGGCCGCCGGATGCTCCAGAGCTCCTTGGACCCACCCCGAGCCAGTCGTGTCTTGGGCCTGGAGGCTCCCCGGGGCCACGACGATGTGCGGCCACTTCTCTCGTGGATCCTCAAACGGTGTGGTGAGCACACCGTGCGGTGACTCGGTGGGGAGTCGAGGCGACCGCTTGGAGCTCGCGTCTCTCTCCGATGACTTCTCGGGCGACTGGGGCCTCCGAGGTCCCAACTTCACGCGGTGACGGACCGTGCGGTGAGGTCTCTTGGGGATCACGAGTTCGCCACGCCGCTGGTCACCGTACCGTCTCGGGACCCCGAAGCAGTGGCCCTTCGCCGGGGTGGCCTTTGGTGCGCGGCTTTGGAGGGGGCCTTCGGGGGAGGGGGCAGCAGCCAACCACGCGGGCCGCTGCTGCATCTACAGGGTCGTGGCCTCCAGGCCGCGATGCTGTGGATCTGGATATGGCAGATGCCGCATCCACAGGGTCCCGCCCACCAGGGTCTATTTCGATCGTATCGAGTCGATCAGATCGCGGGTTCGGCCGGCTCGATCTGATTCGGTTCCGATGTTCCGACGATCCGGAATTACCCGATGTCTGCGCGGCTCTGTTGGGTGTCCTGAACGGCCGATTTGATTCGATTCCGACTCCGACTTCGAGCCGGTGCGGCCCGATTGGATGCACATTCGGATCCGATCTTGTTTATCGATTCGATGCTGACCGCTTCTGCCCACGACCCCCCAATCGATGTTGGGGTGTCCGACGCTCCCGTGGCGATTGACTCGGGTGCAGGCCCCCTCGATATTCTAGACGCATCGCGTGTACCAGCCCATCAGCCTACCGCTCCCTGTCCGCCGCCTCGGAGCCGCCGACCAAAAAAGTATACCAGCCCATCCAGAAGCGAATCACGGGAGCATGCAGTGGCACACAATGACCAGGAGGGGAAAAAACACACCGACCCAATTCATCGTCGATCACCGGGGAAATATGGGAAAATATGGGACGTGGGGGGGAAGATGAAAACCCAGAAAAATATGGGAAAATGTGGGGCATCCGGTCACTTGCGTCTATTTCTGTGTGTGTCCCAGGGCCACGAGTTCCGCGTTCTCTTGGTCGTTCTCGCCTGGGGGTCTGCTCGTAGGGTCGACGGCGCGAGGGCGGGCCTCCTCGGAGACGGATCCTTGGCTTCGCCACAGAAGGCCTCCTCGAAACACTGGGCATTCATAGGGGGCCGCATGCGAACCCTACCCCTGCCCCTCACGACTTCTGAGGGGGGGGGTAGGGGTAGGGTTCGCAAGTGGCCCCCTACACTGGGCAGTCGGCCGCGACTGCTCTCTGGTGAGACACTCGGGAGTCGATTGTATAAGCTGTCCCCCCCAGGGGAGAGCAGGGGTCCACCGGAACAGCTCTCCTTCGCTTATGCTTTCGAGGGAAGAGGACGAGAGGGAGGAGGTGGAGGGAGGAGGAAGAGCAGGAGGGGAAGGATGAAGAAGAGGAGGGGGAAGAGGAAGTGAAGGAGAAGGAGGGGAGGGAGTGCGATGAAAAAGAGGGAGGAACAGGACTTTGACGGAACATGTTCCCATTCAATGTCTGTTGATCCCCAGGTGGGAGGAGGAGGGGAGGGATATGGGAGGAGGGGCAGGAGGAAGAGGAGGATAGGGGGAGAATCTTTCGCTCAGGGAGCCAGTCGGATGCCTCCTGGAGCCTGGAGCCATGTTTGGGCCCTCCTGGGGCTATTCGAGGAGCCTCTGTGGCCCTCTTCGGAGTCTCTCGGGGCCCTCTTGTGGGCCTTCTGGGCCACCTTGGAGCCATCATGGAGGCCATCAGCGAGGGCCCTCCGTCTGCGAGTCGCCGAGTCGCCGGCAGACCGCCAGCGGTGAGTGCATGCTTGCTGCCAGCCCGCCCCGTCGTCGGGCGGGAGGGCAGAACGAGAATGTCCAGGCCGCTCGCAAAGAACCACTGACCCCCCTGGGCAGCCTTCAAGGCTCTCTGCCTGCCTACCCCTCGCCCCCAGGGCCATCTTTTCCGGCCCCCTCCCGGCCCCTCAGGGTTGCTCCTTCCTGCTCGGTGCTTGCCTGCGCCGATCGACAGGATTCCTTCGCCAAGGAGCGCGGGTTTCTCGTGAGGAGTAAGGTGGCATAGAACATCAAACAGACCATGCTACATCAGGCAATCGTCGGGGTGCGGGGAATATGGGATCAAAACATTCATGAAATGATCTGCGCGTGTAAGACATGATGCAGAGGCGCCCAACATTAAGGAATAATATAAGGGCAGTCTTTGGGTTTACCGTTCATTTCTTGACGCTTCGCGCATCCCCATCAGCCGATCCAGAAACGATGCCCAGGGGGGTTTTCGGAAGGAGGGGTGCACAACCAGCATAGATTGAATCAGCAAGGCGCAGAATGGTTAACTTGGTCACCTCTGGGAACCATGCGGAGGCCTCTTGATGCCTTCTTTGTGCTGCCTCGGGGCGGTGAGTCGTTTCGGTATGCTGGATTTTGTATGTCATAAGGCGAAGAGGCGCGATGACCATGGAGACCAGCTTCGCACGCAATTGATTGCTAAGCTGGAGAGACCTGTTGCCACACATCCTGAGTCGCTAGGCTGCCAGCTTTTTGTCTAGTGCCTTTTTTGACAGCCCTGGGTCAAGAAGTTGGCCTCCAGGTGCAGAACACGCAGACATGTTGACCTTCCCTATTATCTGACGACGCCAGCTGTAAGGGCTCTCCGCCTTCCCCCTCCCGCACTCGGAGGACGGCGGCGACGTCGCCCCGCAGCGCCCTCCACCCTCGGAGGGCGACGGCAATGTCGAATCGAGCCTCGATCCTGCAACCTCACTCCTCCAACCTCAGTCCTCCAACCCCGACTGGATATCCTCCAATGCTGATTCCCAAGCCTCGATCCTCCAAACTGGATGCTCGACTCTCGATCCTCCAACCTCGATCCTCGATCCCCGATCCCTCGATCCTCGATTCTCAGAGCCTCGAGACATCGATGCTCGATCCCTCGATCCTCGGGCCGTCGACGCTCGGCCCTTGGGATCCTGGATCCCCGACCCCTGCATCGTCGAATCCTGGGCCCGGCGATCCTCCGTGCTCCACATTTGCGAGCCTCGACCGATCCGCTATGCTCAATCTGCGGACCTCGAGCCTCGACCCTGCGAACCTCAGGGGGGAAAAAAAACACACAGACACAGGTAATCGTCGATCCCCAGGCAAATGTGGGGAAATATGGGAACTGGGCGGGAAGACAGCAACCCAGAACATATGGAAAAGTACGGGGGGGAATCATTTTGTTTGTGTGTATTCATTTGTGTGTCCTTGGGCCCCTTGAGAACCTCGACCCCCGAAGGTCGACGCCAGGCTTCTCGGCTCTTTGATTCCTCGACCCTCGGCCGCTCGCGCCGAATCTCCCTGGCGGCGCGCTGCTCGGTGCCCTCTCCTTCTTCGGCGAGGCCTCGCTGCCGCGTTGCCGGCACTGTACTGGCCAGGAGGAGGAGGAGGCGGAGGAGGAGGAGGAGGTGGAGGAGGAGGAGGAGGCGGAGGAGGAGGAGGAGGAGGAGGCGAGGAGGAGGAGGAGGAGGAGGAGGAGGAGGAGGAGGAGGAGGAGGAGGAGGAGGAGGAGGAGGAGGAGGAGGAGGAGGAGGAGGAGGAGGGAGGGAGGAGGAGGAGGAGGAGGAGGAGGAGGAGGAGGAGGAGGAGGAGTACGACGACGACGACGACGACGACGAGGAAGAGGTGGACGAGGACCAGCAGGAGGGAGGCGCACGCAGCGGGAGAACGCCAGCAGCGGGAGGAGCTTGCATGCCGAGGATCGAAGGGCCGGGGATCGAAGGACCGAGCTTCGAGATATCGAGCACCGAGGGATCGGGGGTCGAGGGGTCGAGGGTCGAGGGCTCGAGGGCTCGAGGACCGAGGGATGGAGGATCGAGACAGGAAGCTGGAGGATCGAGGATTCGAGGGTCGAGGGATCGAGGGTCGAGGATTCGAGGATTCGAGGGTCGAGGCAACCGGAAAGCGCAGGCAGGCATACACTCGTGATAACAGAGCGCAAGCAGGAAGTCGAGAGTGCCTCGTGGAGGAGCGGCGGGGCACTAGTGCTGCAGATGTGGTGCAGTTGTGGGGCAGTTGACGCCTGCGCGGCCCATTGTGGTGCAGCTGGGGTGCAGTTGTGGTGCAGTAGTGGTGCAGTAGTGATGCAGTTGTGGTGCAGTTGTGGTGCAGTTGTGGGGCCATCCCAGTGACAATCTCATGTGTGTGTCGGTTATGAGCAAGCAGTTTCTTGTTTGTGTCGTCTCTAGGCTGGCAGATTTCTGCTTGCGTCGGCAATGGGCAAGCAGGCTGGAACCGCGGGGAGCGGGGGCTTCCAGGGGCTCCGATTGGGATCTTGAGGAGGGTTGCAGGGTCAGGCAGGTCGAGCTAGAGAGAGCGCGCTGGGTCTGCAAGCTTGCTCCGAGGTCGTGAGTAGGGAATCGGGGCTGGGCAATAGATGATCGAGGTCGCTGCATCGAGGCTGGAGGAGGGGGTTGGAGGATCGAGGCTGTACTTGACGTCGCCGTCGCCCTCCGAAGGCGAAGGGCGCTGCGGGGCGATATGTCGCCGCCGTCCTCCGAGGGCGGGAGAGGGAAGGTGCAGAGCCCTCAGATCTGGGGTCCGCCCCCAAAAAAAATCGCGACGGCCAGTGCCTTCACGTGTTCTGCACCTGGAGGCGACTTCCTCGACCCAGGGCTGGCAGCGAGCTGCACTGGTCAAACCGCTGGCAGCTTAGCGACACAGAATGTGCGGCGACAGGTCCCTCCGGCTCAGCAATCAGCTGCGTGCAACACTGGCCCCTACTGTTACTACAGGTCCAGGCCTTATGCAAAACATCAGCTTCCAGCACACCGAAGCGACTCGCGGCCCACGGCGGCCCCAAACGGGCCCCAAGAGGCCTCAACGAGGTTCCCAGAGATGACTAAGTGAACCATTGTTGGCCTTGCTGGTTCACTATATGCTTGTTTACACCCGTTCTTCCGATAACTTCCTTTGGCATCGTTTCTGGATGGGCTGGCTGGTGGGGATTCTTTTGTAGTCGCAGCTGCAGGCCGACGATCCGACAGCGTCAGTAGAGTAGCACGGACCGCGAGCACCCTAATTGCCGGCGCGCGCGCCGCGCAGGCAGACTAAACCTACCGTTGAGGGAAGCTGCGCCGGGGCTGAGCTGCGCTGAGGGGTGGAAGCTGCTAGCTGCGGAGGCGGCGGGGAGCTGCAACGTGCGAGTACCATGGGAGCGAGATCACCAGGCACGGGAATGAATCCTTGTCGCCACTGGGCGCCAGAGGACAGAGAGGCAGACCGCCAGGGGACACGCCGGGCTGGACAAGAAGGCTGAACCACTCCTGCGAGACACGGCGGCCAGAACCCCGGGGGCCAGCTGAAGACCAGAGCCAAGGGGAGTGCAAGCACTGCTGGAACCGGCCAGAACTCGCGAGACCTGACGCCAGGGCACACTCGGAACCACGCAACGGAGAGAGTATGCGGCCAGGTAATGGGCGCCACCACTGCGGCTGAGGAGGACGAAGCCCAGCACCAGTGGCGGAGTTTCAGCCAAACGCGGCCAAGCCGACCGGTGTCTGGGGACCAGGGCCCGGAGTGTGTACGCACGTGTACCGGGGCTGGTCAAGACGCGTGAGTCGCTGACGTCACGAGAGGGCCAGAGCCGGGGAAACCACGCCAGGCCGTGGCGGGGTCAGGCAAAGACCAGAGTGAGACAGTACTGAGACGGCCAGGGCCGTAAGGCACGTCGCCCCCGCCCCTGCGGAGACAGCGCGCCAGGTATTGACGGCAACTGGGGGCCGGTTCCTCAAGGGCGCGGGGAGGCCGAGCCAGGTGCCGAGCAGGGGCCGTGGCGGCCCACGGGGGCCGA
>CAUYUJ010006065.1:0-10000 GCA_963575745.1 Prorocentrum cordatum | reverse complement strand
CTGAATTGTGCTCGGCAGTACGGCGACTTTAGCACTTCGCAGCTCCACTAGAAGGATGGTGATCGCAACGCCCTCAGCAGCTGTGCTGCACTCCCGAACACAACCACATGCCCTCCATCACCAATACATACAGACCCTTCCGGTCGCTGTTGAGGGTTTCATGCCTGAGATCAGCTCAGCCAGGCATTCCAATGAAAATGGTATCTATTTGTTCGTGCTGGGCAGGGGGCCCTGGATGCCAGGGAGGGGTCAGTGATCCCCGTTCTCCAGACTTTTCAAACGCGTATGAAAAGCGAGCTACCCAAGCGCCAATCGAAAGTCCTCCAGTTCTTCCGCCTCCCCCGTGCCTAGTCCACCCACACCCTGCGGGGGCAGCCTCCCATTCGTTGAGAATGTCGATCGACTGCTTATCTTCTCCATTTTGGAGGTCATCACGTAGCGCTGCGGCATGGCTGTTTTGGTTGGGGCAGCGCTCGTGAACTCGTCGCGGCCAATGCCCTCCTTCCGTTGCACGAACGTCTCTTGGATCACCTCCGCCAGCTTATCTTCCGTAGCCGGTGGTACCTCCGTCGTTGGGCATAGGTCCTGGCAGTTGTTTGCTTGATTGCCGGCGTAAGCGATGCTGGACAAGGTGAGGATGTCTGGTTTCAGCTCCAACAGGATGCTCTTGTGGTCGTCCAGCCTTTGTGAGATCGAGGGTGGCACTATGTCCTGCTCCGATCCGCTACTCCCTGTCCCGCCACCGTGCTGCTCCCGAGTGTCCGAAGAAATACCGAAGGACAGAATGTCACGTCTAGTCCCCAGCGCATCGATGCCGCCATAGTTTGGCGGGCCGTGTGCATGTGTTCCCCCCCCAGGGAGCCCATGGCGAGCTCGAGGAACTGGTCAGACCCTGGGCGCGTGATGTGCCGCATGCTCTGAATAGAACTTTTCTCAAGCGCTAGGCGAAGTTCAGTAACGTTATCGTCCTCTGGCGGACTCAGGCTGAACCCTGAAAATGGGCTGCGGAGCAGGGAACACGACTCTGGCGAGAACCCCCTCCGTAACTCCGCGGCTGCATGAGGGCTGGCACATCTAGACCTAAGCATCGTGTCTAGGCAACGTCCAATTTGCGACTCTTAGCTACGATCGTGCTGTCCAGCCTACCCTCGTCTGCGCTGCCAACGGTCGGCCTGCTGTGGAGGTCGCGGGAGTGCTCGCCTGCCTCCTCCGACGGCCTGCGCGGGAGCTCGTCGTGGAGCTGGCCAGCCAAGAGAAGCTACTCCCAACTCCATGAACAACCACGCAAGTGAGCACTCCATTTAGCAACAGTGGCACCAGTGACCCTTCACCACGGGCGCGAAGCCATTTAAAAAAAGGATAAACTACTCCGTTGGCCTGGGCGCAAGCCAGGGACTTTGCGGAAAGAGGGGCAGGGGAGACAGAGACCTCTGCAGGGCCATGCCGCTTGCTCCCCAACGGCCTGAGCAGAACTGGCTGCGGGGTCCTCGCTTGCATTCCATCCCTGCCCCCCCTCCGTTCGTCATCCCTCCTTCCAGTTTGTTGCTTCTCATCTAGCCTCCCTCCGCACCCCTCCTCTCCGCCCCCCTCCCGCCTTCTTGCTGCCTCCGCCCTCCTTCCCTCTTTTGTTTCTCCTCCTCCTCCTCCTCCTCTTCTTTCTCCTCCTCCTCCTCCTCCTCCTCATCCTCCTCCTCCTCCTCTTCTTTCTCCTCTTTCCGTCAGCGACGTGCCGAGGGTGTAGTGAGAGGGAGGCGACGGGGCTCGGGAGAGGCTTTGGAAGCTCCCTCAGACGCCCAGAGGCCTTCCGAGCTTTCCGAGAAGACCTGCCCCCCCTGCCTTCCACCATGGGGCGCGCCGCCGACTATGATCCTCCTCCTCCGCCTCCTCCTCCTCCTCTAATGCCTCCTGCTCCTCGTCCCTCCCACACCTTCCTCCTCCCTACCGCCATCCGAGCGACGTCAGAAAACGGGCCCCATGGCGCCGACACTCGCGGTGTGCGGGTTGCCTGCGTGAGCTGCGGCGCAAGGTTTTCATGCCATCGCGCGTGCGACCCGCTGTTCTTCGTCGCTCATCTGTCTCCGCCCGCTCACCATCTCCGATGTTGGCGACGGTAACGACGAGGACGCAGACGACGACGACGACGACGACGACGACGACGACGACGACGACGACGACGACGACGACGACGCCAAGAAACACCCTGCTTGCCTCCAGGGTGCCCTGGGCTTCTTGGGTTCCGAGGGTCTCGCCATGGAGAGCGCGACGCCCCCCACACCGAACAAGATCCATGGACGCCCTGGGGCCCCGGGGTCGGCTTTCCTGTGGCAGGGCCTCTCGTGGTCGGGCCCCCTGCTGTACCCCTCGTGCCTCCGGCGGGGCCGCGGGGGCCCCCCGCCCCCGACCCACGCTCCGGTGACCCTGCCTCGACGGTGGGTGCAGCCGCCTCCACGCCCTCTCGCTCCTGCCCCCTGGCATCGCTCGGACGCGTGTATTTTTTCCTTCGGCGAGGACAATCGAGGAGCATCCCTGATCATCTGGCGACAGAACCACGCACGAAACCGAAGGAAACACGGGGAATGGACGTCCGAGCGATGGCAAGGCCCCTGCCGGCACCTCCGCCCCGCGGAGCGCCGCGCCCGCTCTCCAGGTGCTCGGGCCCTGTTGCCCGCGGGGGCCCCCCCTGCCCGAGGCAGGTCATCTTGCGGCCGCCGGCCGGCCGCTCCTGGCGCCCGCTCCTCCGCCGCCTGCCCCGGGGGCAACGCCAGGGGGGGGGGTCGGCCACGCGCAGAGTTCGGGCCGGAGGGTTCCGAAGGTTTTTTTTGGGGGGGGGGGGCTTTCCAGGAGGGGTCGGTCCCCCAGGGGCTTCGCACCCCCTGTTTTGACAAGGTTCCAAGGCCCCTGGGGGGCTCTCTGGAGAACCCCCTCCTCCAAAAATACTTTTGGAACCCTCCCGTCGGGGGCGGCCAAGAGGGGGGTGATGACTACTGGGGGTGGATATCATGGCGGGGGCCATGAGATCTCCAGGATTTCATGGCGCCTCTTCTTATTTCAGTGCGTCCCTGGCCGCCCCCCCTGGGCCGCGCACGTGCCGCCATCCATGACTTGCGCCCCCCCCCCCCCCCTCTTGGACGCCCCCCTCTTGGACGCCCCTGAAGAGTGGGGCGGGGGGAAGGCTTCTTAGAGCTTGCTTTTTGTCGGCGGCGATGCGGAGGCGGTCCGCGCAAGCGTCGGGCTGACCAGGGGCACCACTAGGCAAGTGGTCCGACGTGCAAGAGATGGGGGCGGGGGCGAGTGGGGGCGGCCGCGCGGGGGGAGGAGGAGGAGAGAGGCGTTCAGCCGGGCGTGTCCCCCTACAGGAGGAATCTTTAAAAACAGCTAAAACAATAGTATGGGGCTTATTTTTCGAATATTTCCGAGCACTCGGGGAGTATTGTTGTGATTATGTTTGAGCATTCGCCCAAAATCCCCCTGTAGGGGGGACGGGCCCGACCTAAGAAAGGCGCTCAGAAGAAGCGGAAGACTCCCGCGGTGTTCGGGCCGGAGGCTTCTTAGACGCACCCCTGCTGCTTGGAAGGCGCCTTCTGAGAAGCAGCCTCTTGCTAAGATTGAGTCGGGCGTGTCCCTCTACAGGAGGAATTTTCAAACATTGCAAAAAAAGTAGTATGGGGACGAATTTTCCCAATATTTGTTGACCATTTTTAGCCCTTATGTTCGTCCAAGATCCGCCTGTGGAGGGACATGCCCGACCTATTGCTAAGAAGCCTTCCCCCCTCCCCCTGCGCCCCTCTGCGCGCCGCCGAGGGGGGGACAGGCACAGGAAAGCCTCTGAGGTTTTCGGGGGTTCTCGTCGGATCTGGTCGTTTTCCCAGCTTCGGGATGCTCTCCAGCAGCTGCGCCGCGTCGAGAGCTTCCCAGGGGTGCGCGGATCGTCCCGAGCGGCCGCGAGCGAGCCAAGTTATGACCCGACAGCCAGCCACAGGGCAAGGATGGGCCCCGGGGCGGATGCATCGACGCCCTATGGCTCATGCATCGCCAATGGGGGCCCGACGGCCTCACCCCCGCGCCAAGGAACGTGCGGAGGCGCTCGCCGTGGGGGGCCCCTCGCCGATTCCAGGTCGATGTTCACGCCCCCCCCCCTTGAGCCGAGCCGGTCCCGCTCTGTCGTTGTCCCTCGAGCCCGCCGCCCCCAGCGCGATGGCGGTGAGGGCCTCCATGCAGACGCCCCCGGCTTCCGCGTGGAGGCGCGAGTTTGCGCCAGCGGAGAAGGCCGGGTTCCTCCGGCTCGTCGGCTCGCCTCGGCGGTCTTCCAGCCTCGGGGTGCCCTCCCGCAGCAGCGCCTCGCCGAGGCCTTCCCGGGCGCCTCGCCAGGAGCGTCCCCAACGGCCGCGGGAGGCCCGAGCGGTACGAGAGCCCTGCGAAGGGGATCATTCGGGCCGGACGAAGGGACAGGTAGGGTGAAGTCGGGCCTCGCCCTCTACAGGAGGAATACCCAAAAAGAGTTAAACAGTAGTCCAGGGACGCTTTTCCCATTATTTCTGAGCATGTTTGGAGTATGTTAGAGACTATTTTTCATTTCTCCTCCGAAATACGCCTGTAGGGGGACATGCCCGACCTAAGGGTAGGGAAATCGGACGGGCTGGGACAAGGAGAAGTCCGTTCCAGAGCATTCCGGAACGCTCTCACAGCGTTCGGGAACGCGCTGAGAGTGCCGTTGCGTCCGAGACATCCTCCAGGTCCGCTGGATCTCAGAGAGTCTCGATCTATCCTCACCCGCCTTGGTCCTCGCTCTGATTTCTTCTAAGGTATAGAAATAAGAGGTTACGACATCTGCTGAGTTTCGGCGTCGCCGCCTGTCGCTTTCCTCGGTGCGCTGGCGCAGACCCGAGCGGTGAGGCGTTAAAGAAACCAGCTGCGTCAGCTGATTCGCCCGCCGCCCCTTCAGTATCTTCCCCCCTTTCGTCCGTCCCAAGAAGGCGAAGAAGCTTCCGTCGGACGCGTCGTTCTGCTACGCGGGCCTCCTCAGGCCAGAACGACGGGAGTCATGCGTGTATACCAGCTCTGGTGGGCCCAGGATCGGTGTACATGCTTCCTCGACGGATCCAGGATGGCGTGTACACCGATCTTGGGTCCTAGATCATCCGGGCTAGGGCCGACGTAGTCTATATATATATATATATGTATACATATAGAATATGAGATGGTCGTGAATATTGTGATATAGTAGATGCGCATTCTATTAGTACGTAATACCATGATGTGGTGTACTAATGTTGTATTGTATGATACAGTATGAAGTTGTATCGTACAAGCTACTTCAATTCAGTATTCTCACACACTATAGCATACTACAATCCAATAGAGTATAGTGCAATACAGTATACTAGAGTACGGCGTAATACAGTTTAGAGTACACTGTGTGTATACCATATCCAAACCAAAGTGTAAGTGTACCATACGTGTTACACAACATAATACGACGTAAACAAATCATTGTGCATTACGATGCGAAGACTGTATTATTACATGGCGCATTGTATACTTAACGCACCACTGCGCCGTGTAATATGATCCAGTGTAACATGCTAAGGTACAGTATGCTACAAATCTCGTTACATAACAGCACGCAATATAACAGCGGATCCTGGTAGGTTTCATACCAAAGCAATGTGACACATACTATCTTACACATGATAGGATAGCTCCATAACGGAACAGCATGCGTAGTATGATGTAACCAAGTCAGTGAAAGTATAGCGTCGTGCCAACCATCACTGTATTGTAAACACACGCGACATTATATTCTAATGCGACATAGTCCACTATCAGGTCGTGGGCTGAAGTATGCTATGTTCCAATGCGGCTTATGACACAAACAAGGTGTAGCATTACACATGACAATACATTTATCGCACACCAGGGTAGACCATTGTAGTACATGGTTTAGTACAGTCGAACATTAGACGCCACTCTATGATACCATATGCTGTACGAAACTGTAGTCTGCCTCCATGAACTAATGTAGAACAGCATTTGTAATTTTGTAGAATGGCAGTGTACCGCAATTCATATGATACTAGCACAGAGTGTGGCATCACATCCCGCAGTATACTATGATACATTATGGTGTAGTATAAGTCACGATATCAGAGCACAGTACAATCTTATATCGCACGTAAGCATTACACACGTTTGGCTATCGTGACGCTAACATACAACTTCTTCGTGCATTAGTGTATAAACATGTAAGAGTGTATGCTACATTTTAAGGGAATCCGATCCACTAAATCAACATGTATATCTTAACAAGCTATGAACAAACAAGTCCCCCACGCAGGGCGTCTCCCACCTCGATGGCATCTTTGGCAGATCCCTGGTTCCGCTCCCCCGTGCGTTCCAGGGAGCCCCAGGAGGGCCTCGAGACGGCCCAGGACGGCTCCGAGAGACCCCGCAAGGGCTAACATGCGGCCCAGGACACTTTCCCGACGGCCACGAGACCCCCACGAGCGCCCAAGAGAGTGCCAAGAGGTCCCCAAGAGGCCCCTAACACCGCCCCAGAGATCTCCAAGGACGCTTTCGAGGGGCTAAAATCATTGAAACACCTTAGGACAATCTATGATGTCTGAGTTCTCGTATTCTCGCCCCCGATGCGCTTCTGAGGCTTGTGCATGATTCCCACGCGAGCTCGAATATGCCTCCAGGAGACGCCCCAAGCGGCTCCAAGAGACTCCAAGAGGCCACCAATACGCTCGAAGAGGCACCCACTCGGCTCCAGGAACCGCCCAAGATGCCCCCACGGGCTCCCAGAAGCCCAGAGAGCGCCCAAGGTATCCCCAAGAAGCCCCCAAGAGGCCCCCAAGAGCCCCCCGAGAGCACCCGAAACCCCCCCAAGACCCCCACGAGTCCCCACGAGACTCCACGAGACGCCCGCAACAGGCTCCAGGAAGGTTGAAGACACTCCAGAGCAGCCCCCCGGGAGGCTGCCGCAAGACATCATCTCTCCTCATCCCTCCCTCCTCCCTGGTCTCTCTCTTTCCCCCTACCTTTTTCCCGCTGTGCCCCTTTTACCTCCTCCTTCCACCTCGTCTCTCCTTCACTCCTTCCTCCCTCCGCCACCCTCGCCCAGCTGTCTGCCTCACGCATTGCTAGGAGCCCCAGCATGAAACACCTACAACTCCTTCTTTTCAAGTTCGCCCCCGCCCCCCCCCCACAGTTCGTCTCCGCCCCTCCCAGCCCTCGCTGTCGTTTCCCACGGATCTCTTTCCTGGTTCCCGTGCGTCCTTCTCTGGCTTTTCCCTTCTGGATCTTGCATACACCCCAGGAGCGCCTCCAGGAGACTGCCACGAGACATCCATTCTCCTTATCACTCCCTCCTCTCTGATCGCTATCCTGCTTTTTTTCAAGTTCGACTCCCACTCCATTCATATCTAGACGTATCGCTGGCGTGCCAAAGACGTCGTTTTCAGCTCCCCCATCCCTCGCCCTCCTGTCTCCCTTCTCTCGTTCTCTCTCTCTCTCTCTATCTTCTATTCTTGGTCCTCTTCCTTCCCCCGTTTCATACCCCCCTCCGTCTTCTCCCCCTCCCTTTCCCCTTCTCCTCGCCCTCGACGCCGTCGCCACCGCGGTTCCCGTAGTGCTGTGGGCACGCATCCGCATGACTGCTTTTGCCCTGCCGAGTCCCCAGACGCCCAGAAGTGACACACAGATGCCCCCAAACTCGCCCCATGATTCGCAAACAGTTCCCCCTATGGCCCGAAGACAGTTCAACAAAGGCCCAAGACAGCCCACGAAGCTTCCATGGCTACCCTGGAGTCCTGCAAGACCGATTGTCCGAACGTGTGTTACTGTCGAACGCCCCGCCGATACCTCATTCCGTGTTCCTGCAGCAGGTTCCGCCAGTAACTTCGTTTGATCCTTGAGCGCGCGCGAAGCGCACGCGATGGTTCTACGATGTACACATAAATGACACTCGATATGTATGTGTATATGTTCCTTTGCATGTCAGTGTGCATACTCGTGCACATGCATGTATGTACGTGCGTATGCACGTATGCACGTATGGTACGCTTACACCTGCATATACGGTTGTGTGTATGTATGCATGTATGTATGTATGCATGCATGCATGCATGTATGTATGTATGTATGTATGTATGCATGCATGTATGTATGTGGGTAGGTAGGTAGGTAGGTAGGTAGGTACGTATGTATGTCTGTATGTGTGGTTGCGTGTATTCGTGCATGTACGCATGACTTGATGTATGTTTGTAAGGGTGTACGTATGTGTGCATGTATGTAGGCGTACATGGCAGCATGTCTGTATGTCTGTCGGTATATCGGCGTGTTTGTATGTATGTGTGTGTATGAATGTATGTGAGAATGTTTGCATTTACGTAATTATATGTATATATGTATGCATACATGCATACAATTACGTCTGCACGTATGCATTCGTGTATGTATATCTGCCAGAACGTCAGCCCGTAAACATGCTTTGCATGCATGTATGTCTGTATGTAGACATGCATGCATGTATGTCGGTAGATGTGTGCGTGTGTGTATGTGTATGTTTGTATGTATGCCTGTTTGCATGCATGTGTGTATGCTTGTATGCATGTATGTATGTATGTATGTATGTATGTATGTATGTGTGCGTGTATGCATGTAAGTTTGTATGTTTGTGTGTGTGTCTATGTGTCTGATTGTATGTATGTATGCATGCATTTATGTATGTAGGTATGCAGGTATGTATGTCTGCATGCCCGTCTGTATGTATGTATGTATGTATGTATGTATGTATGCATGCTAGTCTGTTAGTTTGTCTGTATGTCTGTACGCCTGTATGTGTGTACGTATGTAGGGGCTTACCTCGGCGGAGCAACTGGACCGAGGCCGCGGAGCAACTGAAACCAAGCGGCGGAGCAACTGACACCAAGCGGAGGAGCGGCGGAGCAACTGAGCCAGTTGTTGGCCCAGTTGCTCCGCCCGCCCATCTCAGTTGCTCCGCCCGCCCCCCGCCCCCCCTGCGCCTCAGGGGCAGTCTCAGTTGCACCTGGGGTGGTTGCAGTTGCCGCAACAGAACCCAAGCGGCGAAGGGCGTGGAGGAGGGGGAGGAGGCGGAGGAGCGGAACGGGAGAGGAGGAGGAGGAGGAGGAGGAGGAGGAGGAGGAGGAGGAGGAGGTGGAGGAGGGCTGTCGGAAGCGAGCGGGCGAGAACGCAAATAACATTGATTTTCTATGGGTGTTTGAAAGTTTTTGGCTTCTTGAGCCTCCTTGGGAAGCTTTTTGGACTCCTGGAGCCGTCTCGGGGCGGTCTTGGGCCCTGTTGGAGCGTCTTCGAGGCCATCTTGAGGAATCTTGCGCCATCTTGGGCGAAACAGTACCCTCTGGCACCTCGCGGGGCGCCTCTTGGGCCCGTCTTGGGGTGCCTCTGGGCCCCTCCGAGGGCCCTGGGAAGGGTGCTAGAGGGCCCCTAGAGGGCTCCCAGAGGCCCCCAAGGGGGCTCCAAGAGGCCCCGAAGAGGGCCCAGGAGTACATTATAACACAAGCTGTTTTTATAAGCTGGCCTGGTGCCCTCTTGGGCCCGTCTTGGGGCGCCTTTGTGCCCCCCCGAACGCCCTGGGAAGAGTCCAAGAGGGCCCCTAGGGCTCCCAGAGGCTCCCAAGAGGGCTCCAAGAGGCCCCCGAAAGGGTCCAGGAGTACTTTATAAAACAGGCTGTGTTTATAAGTTGTCCTGGGGCTCACTTGGGCCCGTCTTGGGGCGCCTTTGGGCCCCTCCGAACGCTCTGGGAAGGGTCCAAGAGGGCCCCTACAGGGCTGCAGGAGGCCCCCAAGAAGGCTCCAAGAAGCCCCCAAGAAGGCCCCGGAGTACCTTACAAAACAAGCTATTTTTATAAGTTGTCCTGGGGCCCTCTTTGGCCCGTCTTGGGGCGCCTCTGGGCTTCTCGGAAGGATATGGGAAGGGTCCAAGAGGTCCCCTAACGGGCGGGTCGGGTCGGGCCGGG
>CAUYUJ010006064.1:32500-49776 GCA_963575745.1 Prorocentrum cordatum | reverse complement strand
GATGATGATGATGATGATGATGATGATGATGATGAGGAGGAGAAGGAGGAGGAGGAGGAGGAGGAGGAGGAGGATGAGGAGGAGGAGAAGGAGGAAAAGGAGGAGGATGAGGAGGCGGAGGAGGAGGCGGATGATGATGAGGACGAGGAGGGGGAGGTGGAGGAGGAGGTGGAGGAGGAGGAAGAGGATCAGGAGGAGGACGATGTGGAGGAGGAAGAGGAAGAGGAAGAGGAAGAGGCGGAGGAGGAGGAGGATCAGGAGGAGGAGCTGTCTTCTGTGGGGCGGCGTGCGGCGTGCGGCTCCGGTTACGTCGGGCATATGTTCCTCTCCAGGGGAGAGCAGCCAAAAATAGTACAAACATTGCCTGGGCCCGATTTTCTTGTGATCATTTCTGAGTAACTTTTTTTTTACATTGTTTGAATATTCTTGGGTATTCCTTCTTTTTCGTCCCAAATCCGCCTGTAGGAGTACACGCCCGACCCAAGGCTTCTGGGAACATCGAATGTTCCCAGGAATCTTTCCAAGAACATGCGAATCGACGTGCCCGGCAAACCTCTCTGGGAGCATCGCTCGACTCGAGAAGGGTCACGGGCGACCCGAAGGAGGAGAAGGAGGAGGGAAAGGCAAGAGGTAGAGGCGAAGGACGGACTTTCGAAACAATCTCCCCCCACACAGTCCATTGATGACGACAACACCAAAGTGCGGACAATCGCACGAGGTGACTGAACAACGCACCAATCGGACGGCACGCACCGCGCGCCGACATTCACGCCGAGTTCTCGCCAGCCAGTAGCGGGCTCACCGACCGTCGATTTGTCGACTCCGACATTCAGGAGAGGGTCTGTTTCTCCTCCTTTCCTTTCTGGTCACTCTTTACATATGTTGCGCGACAGAGTAGCTGGCGCAATCCAGATGCCACGGCCTCATCCACTTTGTTTCAGCTAGGCCCGGACGCCTGTCTGCAGCGGTGTTAGCTTTTCCGTTCGTTCCGTCCACCGTCCCGGTCCCCGTCCCCATCCGCTCCCCCGCGCGCTCTCGCCCCCTCCTCCCCGCGCCCGCCTGCGTTCCGTTTGCTCTGTTCCCCCTACCCCGCTTGCCACATCCCCTCTGGTTGAGAGCGGGGGGAGACGGGCAGCCTCGCCTTCGTCATCCTCCCCCTCCTCCGTCTCATCTGTGCTCCCCTCCCGCCCTCCTGCCCGCCCTCCTCCCGCCCTTGCTCCTCCCCCTCCGCTGCTCCTGCTCCTCCTGCCCCTCCTCCCCTGGTTCTCCTCCTCCCCCTTCCTCCTCCTCCTGCTCCCGCTCCTGCGACTCCCCCTCCGCCCCTCTGCTCCCTCCCTCCTCCTCCACCTCCTCCTCCGCCTCCTTCTTCCGCCCATCGCCCAGCGCCGCAGGAGGCGTTTCAAATAGCCCAGGCCGCCCGCCTCGCCACGGATCTCGCAGCGGGGTCGTGGCGGAGGCGCGAGCGAGGGCATGCGTAAGGAGAGACTGTCCCTCGGCGACGCTCCGCCTCCTCCTCCGCCTCCTTCTCCTCCTTTCCTTCCCTCCCCTCCTGCACCCCCCCCTTCTGGCAGACGGTCCCCGCAGGAGCCTCGCCTTCCGCTGCCCGGCGGGCCGCGTCGAGGCACGCGTTCGTCTTCGACGTGGCGAGAGGCCGTGGCGGGCTGGAGCTGCCGCGGGCGAGCGAGCGAGAAGGAGGAGGAGGAGGAGGAGGTGGAGGAGGAGGAGGATGAGGAGGAGGAGGAGGAGGAGGAGGTGGAGGACGAGGAGGAGGAGCATGAGGAGCATGAAGAGGAGGAGAAGCAGGAGGAGGAGGAGGAGGAGCAGTGCAAACCCAACTATACGACGAATACGACGATTAATAACAATAGTACTTACAATAGTGTTATGCCTAATCGTATCATAACACGCGTCATGTGAATCTGATCAGTGAAAGAGAACGAAGCAGACGAGCACTAATACTTTTAATACGAAGAAGGCCATTACTTCTAATACTCATAAGCATACGATTAAGACTGCTGATGCGAAATAACTACTAAGAATACTACTAGCACGACGACTGATACTGATAACAATAACAAGGCTACTACGAACACGAATCATACCAATCAGAAACATACTAGTAGTAAGCGCAATGTGAATACTAGTTAATACGAATTTAAGTAATAACTTAGAACTTCGGAATCGTAGCCATCATAATACCACTAGTAATATTCATAACCATATCGATATTAACATCTGGCGAACAATACTCAGACCAATACGAACTCCAACAATGCTAGTACTAAGAATATGAATTCCAAGCTAATTCTAATATCAGTCGTAACAATACGAGGAATATTAATATGATGACTATCAGTATTAATCCTATTACGAGTAGTACTAATAAGAAAACGAATACTAGTACGAATAGTAATAATGCAACAACTAATGTTTTATTAATCATACTACGAATAAGACTAGTAACACTACGACTAGTAACATCAAGGCTGATACTAATAATAATGCTGTTACATTAACAGTACTACATATAATACTGCAACTAAAACTAGTACTACAAATAGTACTAGCATGAAGACTAATACGAATACATATACTAAGAATGACACTAACCATCATACCAATAACAACAACAACTACTACTGCTAATCATAATCGTAATAATGATGCTATTAATAATGATAACACTAATAATACTGATACTACTCACTACAATAATAATACGAGTCATACTAAAACTAGTATGGAGAAGAAGGCGATGACGAGGACGAGGAGGAGGAGGAGGAGGAGGAGGAGGAGGAGGAGGAGGAGGAGGAGGGCGAGGAGGGCGAGGAGGACGAGCAGGAGCGAGGGCCCCCCGCCCGAGCCGGGGACCGATCGAGCCAGCGGGGTCGCGGCGGAGGCAGCGCCGCGGACCTCCGCTCCGGCGAGGCGGCCCGCCGCCAGCCCCCCGCCGCCGCGCGCGCGCGAGAGGCCGCGATCGGGCAGGGCCTCGAGCGTTCGATGGCCTCCTCCGATGGCCTTCCTCCGAGCTCCTCGGGCTTTGTGAGATCAGGGGAGGACTCTCCTCCTCCCCTCCTCCTCCCCCCCCTCCTCCCCCTCCTCTCTCCTCCTCCTCTCCTCCTCCTCCTCCTCCTCTACTCCTCCTCCTCCTCCTCCTCCTCCTCCTCTCCTCCCTCCTCCTCCTCCTCCTCCTCCTCCTCCTCTCCTCCTCCTCCTCCTCCTCCTCCTCCCCCTTCTCCACCTCCTCCTCCTCCTCCGCCTCTCGGGCTGTGTGTCAGCTAAGAGTGACCTGTCGCAGGAGGAATCTTCTATGCGGGCCCGCTGGGGTCCCCCGACCGCCGAGCGCGAGGCGGCAGTGGCGTCCTGCGCGCTTGTGTTTGGCACCCACTCCGGCAGCCCCCCAGAGGCTGCGCACCAGAGGTCGCTCTTGCCCAGGGTCACTCTTGCGCGCAGCCGAGCTTCGGGGCGGAAAACGAGCAGTCAGCACTGACAGTAAGGACGAGCGACTCTCCGAGGTTTCCCCTGCAAGCCTGGCCCTGCGGCCCATCCTCGGCCACTTCCGTGGGCGGCGCCCCGCTCGACAAGTGCCGGCATGGCCCCCCAAGGCCCCTGCATCTTTATCGCGTGTTCTGTTGCACCTTCGGGGGACCTCGCCTGTCCCCAAAATTGGTGTCTTTTTGGGGGCCCGACGCGTGCTCGATGCGGACTCGACGCGGATTTGGCGTGGATTCGACGCGGATTCGACACGGATTCGACACGGATCTGACGCGTCCGACATGGATTCGACACGGATTCGACGCGGACAGGGCCGCGACGGGACAGACAAGGTCCCCCGAGGATGCAACATATCGCGTGTCCTTGCACTCAGCTCTGACTGCACCGAGCTGCTCGTTCCCCGGCGAGTCCTCGGCTCCGCGGCTGGGCTCCCTCTCCTCGAAGCTCGGGCCTCAGCGTGCCCCGGGGAGGACGCCTTCTTGGGGAGCAGCAGCGGCATGAGGGGCACCTGCCTGTTCCCCCCCCCCACGGGCCGGCACCGTGGGCCGCTTCGGTGAGGGCGGCCTGGCTGGCTTGATGCCCCTCGGGCCTCGATGCGATCCTCTCGCCTCCCCCCTTTTTCCCCTCTCCGCTCCCAGTGCCCTCCCACTCTTCCCCCCCCCCTCCCATGTCGTATAATTACCTCCCCCCCCACTTCCCACCGCCCGCTCCAGCTTCGCCCTTGCCCTCCTCCTCTGTCTCTTCCTCCCGCCTTCCCCCTCCCCATCCCCGTCTTTCCCATTCTGGCTCCAAAGTGCATTTTCTCTGGAGGTGGAGATCAGAGTCCTTCTTCCTTTCCACAGTCTACGCTGCATCGCCCGCTTCCCTTTTACTTCAATTTTGTCGGCATCCGCTCCTTAGTGATGTCTGCTGTGGGTGGCTTACTTCCACGTGCGACCGTGGGCGGGTTACTTCCAGGCGTGTCCAGAACTGATGACCCTATGGGCGCGGACCTCTTTGATGACGCGAGAGGTGATGGTCTTCCAGATGCCCGCCGACGTGTGAGCCCGTAGGCGGCTCCGCCTTCGACGCTGCTGCCTCCGCCCAGCGCCGCGTCCGGGAAGAAAGCGTTGTTGCGGGTCAGGCCAGACTCGTACGGGCCGTGGGTACCATGTTGACGGACTCCATCAACGGCCAGGAGGACCATATTCCAGGCATTCAGATCTCACTGTTTGCGGTTAACAGCTCGGTGCGCTCGATGGAAGCCCAGCAGGACGCCGTCGAGAGGAGACTGGATGCTCTGGAGACCGATTGTATCCCACGTGGCGGCGGCGGAGCTACCATCCACTTTGTCGGGCACACTAGCGGCGGCTCTCTCTTCTGTCTCGACGGCAGCGTTCGTTCCAACGGGAAGAAGGAAGGCTTTCTGTCTAGGAGGAATCAAATACGAGTTCGGAAAGTTGCTGGTGGCCCAGATCAAAGGTGAGCTGCGCATCCCCTGCGAGAAAGTACCCCCGTCGAGAGCGTTGCATTTTTTTGTTCCGACTTCGGATCAAATGTGGATCTTTTCTGAGGAAGATGAGAGGCAACAAGTTCAATGGAGGCTCGTGATCGATAGGCGTTGTGGCACAACGCTGACAAGTTCGGCTGGGAGATAGGCGGGTCGAAGCCGCAGGTGGAGATTGTTACCACTCTCACATCCATCCTGTCAGCTCACTTCCTCCAGCATCCTGACCACTACGTCGGCGTTCAAGGATGAACTCGGCGAGGGTATCTTCCCCCAGGTGCGCCTCCAGGGTAATGCTCACATGGTCGGCCGCATCAAGTTCCTCGGTTGCGACATGATGACTCACAATGTGAGGATCACCGCCACCGCGAATACCCTGCTCGAGGACATCAGGTTGTACCTTCGCCTGGACACCAATTTTGCTAGAGATCCATTCAAGCAGCTGGGGCCTACTGATCCGGAGCTTTTCGAGTGCTGAGGAGATGGCGACAGAGGCGAATGCTGGGCTCTGTTTGTGTTGTTAGTAGGAGTTTGTGAGATGTGTGTGTGTGTGTGTGTTTGAAGGGCTTGCCACAGTTCCTTGGAGATCTCGAGAAGCAGCTCCTTTTGTCCATGTTGCTTTTGTAAGCATGTTTTGCGCTGCGCAACGCAGAGCCCCCATGGCATATCGATGGGCGCCGTGTTCTTGTGGGCCCGCAAGTGGCAGGGACTGGCAGAATGTGATCATTACCCGCCGAGGTGGCGGCTGGAAGGTCTTAAGTGTGGAGAAGAACTCCCGCTGGGTTGGCGCATTTTGCCGCCATTTTGAACGCGGATGTGTTCCGGTGGGGTTGCCGCGCGCTCGCCGTTCAAAGGATTGGGAACTGCTGGTGGCGAGCGTCAGCGAGATTCGGCAGCATGCGCCCGCAACCCCCAATGAAACCGAGGAGGTTCTCGGATTGGGCGCCAACGCCCATCCAGGTCCGATATCCAACTCCGACCTCGACTCCTCCCATATTGTCAGGAAGGAAAAAAAACACACAGACACAATTAATCGTCGATTCCCAAGAAAATATGGGAAAATATGGGAAGTGGTGGGGAAGACAAAAACCCAGAAAATATAGGAAAATATGGGGGATCCGGTTATTTGTGTGTATTTATGTGTGTGTCCCAGGGCCCCTTCAAATTGGCCCGTGCGCCCGGTCCCCCCGAGGACCCCCATCCGCCAGGGATCGTCTCGCGCGCGGGAGGTCACAGCCCGGTGCGTCGTGCTGTGCGAATTGGAGCTTCGGGCCAGGAAAGCCAGGAAAGCTCCTCCTCCTCCTCCTCCTCCTCCTCCTCCTCCAATCCTCCTCCTCCTCCTCCTCCTCCTCCTCCTCCGCCTTTGTAGGCGATGCTGCCCCCCGCGCCAATTTCCCCGACCTTGGAGCCGGATTAGCTGCATCTCGACCCAACGTTTCCACCCGACCGCTTCCCGCGCATGGTCGAATCTTCGCCGGCGACTACCTCGGACCATGTCCCTCTCCAGCTCCAGCTTCATGCTCGAGACCCCGAGAGTAAATGGGCCGAAGCGGCGGTTCGACCTCCCCTCCGACTTGCGCCGATAAGCTGGCGTTGCGACGACGCCGCCGCCTGCCGAAACACCGTCGGCGATTCCTTCGACGTCGATCGCACGACGCGCGATTTTGTGCACCTCGATTTCGCGGGCGCTCCCGAAATCATCTGCTGTTAGCCCGCTCCCCTCCCACCCTTTCCTTTTTGCATTGCGCACGGCCCTGAAGCAAGAGCGAGGTGCAGCGGCACCTCGCCGCGCGGACTGCCACCGGCGCCCCAGCAGGGGCAGGCAGAAAAAGAGGGTGGGAGGGTGGGACATGCTGTCCCCCCTGGTCCGACACTGCTGCAGCGGCACAAAGAGGGGAAGGGGAAGCAAAGGGGGGGAGGACAGAACATGCATGGGGCGAGCAGTGGCTAACTTTGCTCCACCTTCGTGAATCAGCGTTTTTTTTTTTGGATTTGCTGTAATGCCAACGGCGTGTCTGGCGGCGGGGCTGTCGCCGACTGCTTCCGCGCGTGGCCCCGCGCGCGCTGGCCCGGGGGGCCCCCTTTTCCCCTGGGCGCCTGCCGCGGGGCGAGCGGCGCGGCGGAGCTCTCTGCCCCGATCGAGGCCTGTCTATGGTTTCTTTCTTCGGGCCCCCCTCCTTCTCAACCCCAGACCTCCCTCCTCGGGCTCCTCCTCCTCCTCCTCCTCCTCCTCGGGCTCCTCCTCCTCCCCTTTTCTCCTCTTCCTCCTCCTCCTCCTCCTCCTCCTCCTCCTCCACGTCGTGAAAAAATCACGACGGGAGGTTTTTCGCTATTTCTGCCCTCTGGAGGCCCTTCCCGGGCCTCGGGGCCGTCCAAAGACGACTCGGGACGAAAAGCCGGCCCCAGGGAGGGGGTCCAGAGCTCTGGGTGTCGACGTGGGGAAAGAATCACGACGTCGGGGGCCTGGGACTCCAGATGTCTCCCATTTCGGGATAGGATCAAGTTCGTCCTCGAATCTGCTGCGCCCAGCAGGTGCTGCGGGGCAGATGGTCGTCGCGCCGTTTGTCGTGCCGTTCGCCCTCTGGCGCGAGATCTGCAGGCGGTGCCGGGTCTGCTCTCCAGAGTGGCGCGCGCAAAGGGGCGCGCGGGTGACGCGGCAGTGGGCCTCCTTGTCACAGAGGGTGCGGATCCCAAGTCTCGCCGCCCGACGCGCGTCACCTCCCGCCAGTTTGTTGTTCTTGATTGACCGCCGGAGACTCGGGCGACTTTCCTGGATTCTTGGGCGGCTCCGCCTGGTGAAGAAGCGACTTGGGCAATCTTCCTGTGTTGCGCACGTCTGTTCGACGGCGATTTCCCCCCCGGCTCCCAGCGTCCTCCCAATTCGTGACCGATCCAGACAGGTGGCCGTCGCCTGATGTGGCTGTAGACGTTCGAGACCCGCCCCTTCCGACCCGAGCGACGGGGGAACTTGCAGTTGGGGCGCGACCAAACGTTGAGGCCGCAAACGGACGATCAGGCTCTGCGTCGTTTCTCGTGTAAGGCCGAGGTCCTGGTTCGGGAGTCTCGGAGACAGTTGCGGCATGCCCGACAGGATCGGGACTGCGAGTGGCTCTTGGAACGCGGACGCACCGACAGTATTATCTCTCTCCACCGACCTGGCGGTGCTGCAGGTTCAACGGGCAGGGCGGGCTGACCTAGGGTCCCTGGGATGTCCCAAATTTACCGTGTCCTAGTCTGCCGATCTCCACAGGCGTGGAGATGCGATGCTTGTCCCTGCATGGCTGAATCGTCGTCGGGGCCGGTCGGGGCCCCCTGTCTTGCGCGTCATTTCAGGGCTGCGCGTGCGACGAGTATTTCTCGGATTAAAAGCGGATCGCGCCCTCGAAACGCGATTTTCGCGGTGGAAATGTTCTTCGATGTTTCGGGCGACTTCGATGGTTTCTGAGCCGCCCTCTCCGAGGTTGGATCCTTGAGCGGCCCGGCCATCGGCGGGCCCTCGGGATGGGGTGCGAGCGTCGTGCGACTTAGTGAGAAAATCGTGAACGGCCTCCTTATTAAGAAATGGAGACCTATCGCTGTGGTGTTCGTATTACGGAAGGCCTGCACGCAGGCCCCCCCCGATTTTCGCGGTCTCGCGACCCTGGGTGCCTCGCCGAATCAGTTCGCTTCCAGGCCGGGCCGCCAGACTGCAGAAGTCATCTTCGTTATCCGTCAAGTAGTGGAGCAGCTGTTGATGGTCGCATGGTGGTTGGCGATGTGCAAATCCTGTGGCTGCGCAGGTATGCCGCGGCTCTGGGCTCGTGCTTCGCCAGGAGGCCCACCGCTCGGCGCAATGTCCGTGCCTCGCGAGCGCTCCGAAGGCCCGTGGCCGGATGGGCTGGACTAGTGACCGCGCGGAAATGGGTGGAAGCCACCGGTGGGGCCTCCTCGGCCATTGCAGTGGTGGCCTCTCTCCCGGCGCGCACCACCTCGTCCATCTCCGTCAAGATGTGGGATGCGAGTTGGCCCCCGGCGCGCCCGAGAGAGAACTCTGCCGGGCGCGCGCCCGGCCGCGGAGGAGGCGTCGGGGAAACCCTGGCGGCGTCGGCGTGGGTGCCGCGGGGTTCGAGCGCGGGCCCGGAGCCGCACGGCCCCCGACTCTCACCACCCACCAAACCACCCCAACCCAACCCGAAGGTTTCGATCTGACCTCCCTTTCCAGTTGGGGGGGGGTCGGGGAACCTCGAGGAAACACACATATGGAACCCGTACCCCCCCCAACCCGAAATTCGGGTCTTCGGGTTGGGTTGGGGTGGTCTGGCAGGTAGTCAGACTCAGAGATCCGATGTCGTGATTTTTTCAATACGGGGTCCCGGGAAGTCCCGACCCTTTCCCCAGGGCCGGTTTTTCATCCTGAGTCCTTTTTTGACGGTCCCGAGGCCCGGCGAGGGCCTCTAGAGGCCGAAAATAGCAAAAAACCTTTGTCTTGATTTTTTCAATGCGTTGGATCTCTGGGTCAGACTCCAGGGGCCCCGGTGCTCCCCGCGACGCCCCCGACGGGCCGAGCGGCGATCGCGGCTCCCGCGGCGCTCTCGGGACCTCCGCGCCCGGCTCCGCCTCCGCGGGCGGCGGCCCTCTCGCCTGGAGCTGCGCGCCGCCGCGCGCGCGAGCCGTGGCGCGGCCCCCGGTCACGACCCTCCTCCTCCTCTCCTCCTCCTCCTCCTCCTCCTCCTCCCTCCTCCTCCTCCTCCTCCTCCCCTCCTCCCTCCTCCTCCTCCTCCTCTCTCCTCCTCCTCCTCCCCTCCTCTCTCTCCTCCCTCGCTCCTCCTCCTCCTCCTCCCTCCTCCCCCCCCGTCCTCCTCCTCCTCCTCCTCCTCCTCCTCCCTCCTCCTCCTCCTCCTCGTGCGAGCCCCGCTCTGGGGCCGGCCCTTGGGAGGGATCCCGCCCGGTCGCGGAAGGGCCCCTCGCGGGGCGGCGTCGCCCCTCGACCTCGAGCGGCGCCGGTCGCGGTCGTCGCCGCTCCGCTTTTGCTTCCGATCTCTTGGCGCAGATCCTCAAGAGCCTCCCCGAAGCTGCCGCGGGCTCGGCCCCGGACTGTAGGACCTGGCCCCGCTCCGACCTCGTCGAAGAGACCGGACCTGTCGTCCCCGCGCCGGGCAGGATCCCCGTCCTCATCATTCCCCTTCTGGTGCCTGTCTCTGTCCTTCTCCTTCTCCCTCTCCTTCTCCTTTCATCCATCTATCTCCCACCTATATTCCTCTTCTTCGCCTCTGGGTCGTCGTCCTCGTCGTCGTCCTGGACCCCGGCGTTTTTCTGCTCTTGGCGCCCGGTCTTGTCCTGGAGGCGGTTCTTCGCAGGACCCTTCACCCATTTGGGCGCCAACCCATTTGGGACCCAACCCATTTGGGCGCCATCGCCTCCTCGTCAGTCAAATATCGTATCTCGCCCACATGGACGATTGCCTTGTTGTACCCGTGGCCCCACTTCTGATGCGCTTGGCAAGCGTCCACCGCGCCAGCACACATATGATAAAGTTCATGCGCTGGATGACCAGCGTTCTCCATCCACCAGGCGTAGTAGTCGTCCTTGGTGCACAGGTACCCCATGCGCACGACGTCGCTGTCCTTGCACCGATTCAGACACCGGAGGCGGATGCAGCCTTGCGGCTCCCCCTCTACGTCCCTGGCCTTCACCTCGTAGAGTTCCTTCGGGTACATCCCAAAATCCTTCGCGAAATTTCGATCGTGCTCCGTCAAAACCCTCGGAGGTGGATAGTCCTCCTACCCTGACGTCGATTGAGGAATTGGCCGTTTTCGATTCGCGAGAGGGCCTCGCGGCCGTCATTTTTGCGGGTCCAAGTCCGTCGGCTTCGGTCTTGGGCTGTTTTTCCCACATCCTGAGTGGGGTTCTTGTTTTCCCAGAACATCCTCTCCTTCTCCCTCCCGCCTCCCGCCTCCCATATCAGTACCATTTCCACCTCTCCAGGCAGGCCCCGCCTGAGCGAGGAGGGTATCGGAAAACCGTACTATTTACATGGTTTCGTGCCCTTCCCACCTCTCCAGGGAGGCCCCGCCTCAGCGAGGAGGGTATAGGAAAACCAATACTATTTACATGGTTTCGTGCCCTTTCCACCCCTCCAGGGAGGCCCCGCCTGAGCGAGGAATGTATCGGAAACCTACACTATTTATATGGTTTCGTGCCCCTCCCTCCCCTCCAGGGAGGCCCCGTCTGAGCGAGGAGGGTATCGGAAACCTATACTATTTACATGGTTTCGTGCCCCTCCCACCCCTCCAGGGAGGCCCCGCCTGAGCGAGGAGGGTATCGGAAACCCGTACTATTGATATGGTTTCGTGCCCCTTTCCACCCCTCCAGGGAGGCCCCGCCTGAGCGAGGCGGGTATCGGAAACCCATACTATTTGCATGGTTTCGTGTCCCTCCCACCTCTCCAGGGTGGCCCCGTCTGAGCGAGGAGGGTATCGGAAACTTATACTATTTCCCCACATCCTGAGTGGGGTTCTTGTTTTCCTAGGACATCCTCTCCTTCTCCCTCCCACCTCCCAGGGAGGCCCCGCCTGAGCGAGGAGGGTAGCGGAAACCCATACTATTTACATGGTTTCGGGCCCCTCCCACCCCTCCAGGGAGGCCCCGTCTGAGCGAGGAGGGTATCGGACAACCATACTATTTACATGGTTTCGTGTCCCTCCCTCCCCTCCAGGGAGGCCCCGCCTGAGCGAGGAGGGTATCGGAAACCCGTACTATTGATATGGTTTCGTGCCCCTTTCCACCCCTCGAGGGAGGCCCCGCCTGAGCGAGGAGGGTATCGGAAACCCGTAGTATTTGTATGGTTTCGTGCTCTTCCCACCCCTCCAGGGAGGCCCTGCCTGAGCGAGGAGGGCATCGGAAACTCATATTATATACATGGTTTCGTGCCCCTCCCATCCCTCCGGGGAGGCCCCGCCTGAGCAAGGAGGGTGTCGGAAACCCATACTATTTACATGGTTTCGTGCCCCTCCCACCCCTCCAGGGAGGCCCCGCCTGAGCGAAGAGGGTATCGGAAACCCGTACTATTTACATGGTTTCGTGTCCCTCCCTCCCCTCCAGAGGCCCCGCCTGAGCGAGGAGGGTATTGGAAACCTATACTATTTACATGGTTTCGTGTTCCTCCCACCTCTCCAGAGAGGCCCCGCCTGAGCGAGGAGGGTGTCGGAAACCCATACTATTTACATGGTTTCGTGCCCCTCCCACCCCTCCAGGGAGGCCCCGCCTTACTCGGAGCACGCGTCGACCAGGTACCCCAATTGGGAAGCTGATCAATCCTTCTTCGACTGACGCAGCCCAAGGTCCAGCAGTCAAGGTACATCGTTTTCACAGCCTACTTCATGAGATGGATGGCCAGGATGACCTTACGAAGCAGGCGGAGAGCGGAAACGAGTTCGAAGGGAATGTGAAGGAGAACAGGGATGATAATGTGAAGGATGACGGAATCGTGCGCACGTTGCACTTCGGAGAACCTCATACGTCAACGCAGGGAGCAGCGTCCGGGACCTCAGGCGACGTCACGCTCGCAACCATCGCGGGCCTCATGGACCAGAAGTTGGAACCGTTCTTGAAGACAGGGGACAACATGGCAAAGGATGTTACCAAGGTCAAATTTGACATGCAGAGCGTGCAGGCTGATATGGCTAGGATCGACAACGCCCTGGGCCACATGGACACAAAGTTGGGGACCATCGACGCTGAGCTTTCTGCGCGTAAGGCTCAACTCGTAGAACTGACCGCAGCCATATCGGGCAGGGCTTCCAGGGCAAGCTCCGTTTCAGGGGACGGGGCAACGCTCGAAGCCGAACTTCGTGCGAAAGTCATCGGCCTCGAGGGCAAGATCGGTGAGCTTTCCCTGGGCCCCTTCCAGGCGGTTTTCGGGGGTCTTGGCACTACGTGGTCGGAGGAGGATGCGGCCAAGTGGCTGTGGGGCGCCTTTTTGTCCCATCAGGGCCCTGGGGCCAGCGACAATTACGCCAAGGGTCACTTTACGGGACTTATATTTGCAGAGTTTCCTTCGGCTTCTGAGCGCGACAGGGCCATCCAGAAAATGTGGCTTTCAAGGCACACCTGGGATGGGCAGACAGTTTGGGCAAAAGTCGGTTTACCTTTGTAGGGCCGTTTGCCAGAGTCCTTCGCGATCTTCGTGAAACAGATCCTTCTGGAGTGGGGCTGGGCCAAAAGCTGTGTGCGTGGACCGTGCCAGTGGGCCCTTTTACCTGGGTAGATATAAGGTGTTGTCCTCTTATGTCTCTGGGGGCAAGTTCGAAGTCGATTTTGCGGAAGGGTGGAAGGAGCACTTGCAAACACCTGAAATGGAGGATATGTTCAGCAAGTCCCAGGAAAAGCTGACGAGCAAGCTCAACTTGAAGGGCAAGGGCAAGGGCGCAGAGAAGGGTAAGGGCAAGCGCGCTGGCCCATCTTAGGGCAGCACCGGCCGAACAGACAGAGGAGTGACAAATAATTCGCTGCTACTGCAAATTCAAATGGTTCATTCGAGGGGTTGTCTTTTTCAGAATTTATTGTCTTTGGCAAGAACGTCTACATACACAACAACGAAAGGCTGGGTCAAATGTTGGGGGGAACTCGTTGACGTCAATTGGGATATTCTCTGCCTGAGCGAGACCCGCGCTGCCGATGCTGATGCTGGTTTGGACGGCGGCCACCGGTTGATCGCAGAGTCATGGGGCAAGAAGCATGCTGGCGTAGCCTTGCGTGTTCATGCGCGCCACGCCCTGGGCGTGCAGAGACACCGGTCTCATTTCGGACGCGTCCTGGCCGTCGATATGAACATCGGCGGAACTCTGTGCATCATCGTGGTTGTGTATTTGCCTCGCGCTGGATATTCTTTGGAAGATCTTTTGGGCGCTTGCGACGATGTGAATACAGGGATTGTCAACTCGAGGCTCGCAGGTAGAAGGCTTCTTGTAGCTGGCGATTTCAACGCGCAATGCGACATAGGAAAAAAGGGGGGCACTGCTTCAAGAATTCTGCGGCGAGCGCGGGCTGATTCCAGGGGGCGTTTACGACCCATTTAACGACGGTGCTTCTGAACGCTGGACGTTCTTTAGCTCTTTGGGTTTCAAGCGCCGCTTGGATTACATGCTGTGCGACTCCTGCTTTACATGTCCCCCCTGCCGCCCAGTCGACGAGTTTGACGTGGGTTCAGACCATCGCGCAGCGAAAGCTGTTTCTTGGTTCCTCGGGGGCGCGCGCGGCGACGTCAGCGTCGCCGGAGGTCCACTTGGAAGCCGAATGCCGGGCATGATGGTACTTGTTCTGTTCATGAGGACTGCGTCGGACGACGTCTCGGGCGCGCGGGCGGATCGGATTTGCACAGCATGGCTTTTATCATGACGCGGGCGGCTGATGACTGCAGTCGCCCTTGGGAGCAACAGCGACGGAAGCCGTGGGGGGGGGGGTGCTGCGAGAGTTGCGCCGCATACGACAGCTGACCAAAGACACATCGGAAAGAGCGCGGCTCTCCAAGCAGATCGGCAGAGAACATCGAAAACTGCCGCGGCTATATCGTGACCAGCGTGCAGAAGAAAATCTGCATAAGTTCGCGGGCCTGGAGAACTTGCCGGGCGCGCGCAGATCCCCAGCGATGCCAGCCAAGAGCTGCCCTGTAGCGAGCGGGGTTTTCAAGGCATATTTGGAAGACGTGTTCGATTCTGGCTGCGCGCCCAGCCGCGCGCAGTGGGGTTCAATATTTCTGCGACGAAGGGCCGTGCGACATCCCTCAGTTTTCACTAGGCGAGCTTCACCGCGCTTTCAAGAAAATAAAAAGAAGGGCAGGTGCGCCGACCGGAGCGGTGTAACTTTGGAGATGTTTCTGTACGGTGGGCCTCTCTTGCACGACGTTCTCCTGGAAGGGCTTAACTCGCTGCTCGCTTCTGGGGTGCTTGAACCGTCTTGGCGGGCAACAGTTTTACTCGTGCTGATCCGAAGAATTGGAAGAATTGGAGGTCACTTGCGATGCTCGAGATCACGTATAAGATTTTCCCCAGATTGCTGCTCGCACGCCTGCAACCGCATTTAGACCGTCAACATCATGAAGGCCAAGTCGGTTTTCGACCGGATCGATCCGTCGACGACGCGTTCGCGGTTTTCGAAGAGATCTGCACGAAGATGTGGGAGTGCGGAAAGCCTTTGCGGATCGTCAGTTTGGATCTGACTAAAGGTTCCGACCGGATCGAACATCCGTTGTTGTTTGCCGCTTTGCGAGAACAGGGCGTTTCTCACGAATACTTACGTTTGTTCGCAGACGTGTACGTGAGCCAGACAGGCCAGGTGCAGGGCAGCGAAATGTTTGACGTTGCTCGCGGCGTCAAACAAGGCGACGTGTTGTCCTCCTTGCTGTTTAACGCTGGGCCTGAGCAGGCCGCGCGCACCTTCAAGCTGAAATGTCCCAGCTGCGGGTTGCGGGATGCGAGTTGGCCCCGGCGAGCTCGTGAGCAGCGTCAGGTACGCAGACGATATTTTGTTGTGCGCCGGGCTATCAGAAGAGGCAATGCGGATGCTCGCCGCGCTGTCCGCAGAACTGGGGATGCAAGGCCTCGGCTGGAATGCAACCAAAACGAGGATTGTCACGAACGACCCGGATGTATCCCACTCCGAGGTTCCGATGGTGGTGCCGTGTGGCGACATGTCGTTACCTGTCATGACGTGCCGTGACTTTCACAAGTACCTCGGCCGGAAGTTCAGCGGCAATCTGGCCGGCCGTGCGGACTCTCATCTCGACTGCAGATTGGAGTGCGCTTGGGGTCGCTTTCGCGCGAACAAGCAGACGCTTACCAAAGCTAACATATCGCTGCGCCTCCGGCTGCAGTTGTTCGAATATGTGATCACTCCTACAGCTGTGTGCGGCGTGGCTTCTGTGGGCATGACCAGCAGACATCGCTCGCGGCTGGCAGCCGCTCGAGACAGGACGCTTCAGATAATTGTGGGGTTCTCGAAGCTGGAGCAAGAGAGTTGGGGGATTCGGGCAGGCGTTTCAGGCGCAAAATGGAGCGGGCGATGAATATGTTCGCTGTCTCTGAACGGACCGAAGCAGTAGATCGAGCTCGATAGCGGTTGATGTCGCATCTGTGCGTTCCTAGCTCGTGGCCGGCAGTTGTCGTGCGATGGGCACCTGGCGGCCCCAGGCGCCCGGGCAGACCTATGACAAGGTGGACTGATTGGGCGCGCAAGTTCTTGTTGTCGAAAGGGTTCTTCTTGCAGGAAGCATTGCGACGAGGCGAGAGTTTTCCATGTGACGCTCAACAGCCACATGTAATGCGTGACGTGTGTGTGTGTGTGTGTGTGTGTGTGTGTGTGTGTGTGTGTGTGTGTGTGTCTGTGTGTGTGTGTGTGTGGGTGTATTTGCCGTGCCTGTGCAATAGTCATTTGCGCGTCCGCTTCATTTTTGGGGGCGAGCCGCTCCCCGAGCTGCTCGGTCTGACGTTGCGTTGACGGGCCCCGGCGGCCAGGCTCCGATGGCGATGGGGGGTGCCAGGGGGGCGATGGCGAGAATAGATATTCGAGGCGGGTGGGGTCGACGCGGGATGTGATGGAGGAGCACCGTCGAGGGATATGGTGAAGATGATCATGATGATGGGGGGATGGCGGCGGCGATGATTAGAGAGAGGTGGAAGAGGGGGGGCCGAATGGACGGGGAAGAAATATGACAAGGAGGTCGAGGAGAAGGGGGGGCCAGGACGGGGGGCGGGGAGCGGAGGGGGGGGGGGGGGTGGGGGGGGGGGGGGTGGGAGGGGGGTGGGGTGGGGGTGGTGGGGGGCATCGGGAGGTCTCGGGCTCGCCCCGGGGCAATCAATTATTTTCCGACGCGAAGCGCGGCGAAAACAGGCGCCCCATCATCGGGCGCCCCCGTCTGATTTCCACCGCAAGCTTTGAACTTCTAGTATGCCTGTCGCGTGGCATGAGCTCGTTCGTTCAGCAGGATGGTGGGTTGACCTTCGCGATGCGCAGGGGATCTCGACTAGGGGGTCTCGCGATTGCCGATGCGTGGGCCTAAATCCCCCGCATTTATCGTCGGTTCGCCCCGGGCCCGCGACGCGACAGAAGTTGCCGCCTCTTCCCTCGACCCCCGACGTCAAAAATCCCGTTCAACCCCAGAGAGCTCGGCATCGAGGTCTTTGGCCACCAGATCACCATCGATAGCAATGCATCGTCTGAAGTGGAGAGACGCACTAGGACAGAACGTCGCGGTGTGCGTTCGCTCGCCCCAGGAGGCTTCTTACTGGCAAAGCGAGCGCCACTGGCAAGAGACCTCGCC
>CAUYUJ010006064.1:17500-27500 GCA_963575745.1 Prorocentrum cordatum | reverse complement strand
TATATATATATATATATAGATGTAGACCTGTATATCTACATATGATGCAGAGAGAGACAGGAGCACAAACAACAAGTCAGAGCGACAGAGAGAGGGGGTGGAGACTGGAGACGAATTCGCGTGTGGACGTGCAAGCGTGTGTGGATGAGGCCCCACACGCGTTCCTGCCGATCAACTTACGGATAAAAAGCCCGAGTGCTAGGGATATTGATGATGATGATTGTTATAAGGATGCCGATGGCGAGGTTGAAGACATATGAGGATGCCGATGTCGAAGCACCTGGGGATGACGATGCTGAGATGCTGCTGCTGCTGCTGCTGCTGATGATGATGATGATGATGACGATGCTGATAATGATGATGCTGCTGATGACGATGATGATGATGATGCTGGTGCTGATGCTGCTGATGATGCTGATGAGTATGATGATGATGATGCTGATGCTGATGATGATGACGATGACGATACTGGTGATGATGATGATGCTGTTGCTGCTGATGATGATGCTGATGATGATGCTGCTGATGATGATTATGATTCTTATTTCGATTTATGGTTATGATTACGATGGTGATGATGATCGTGATGATGATGACAACGATGAGTCTGATGATGATGACGATAATGATGATGATCATGCTGGTGATGCTGCTGCTGCTGCTGATGATGATGCTGCTGATGATGATTATGCTGCTGCTGATGATGATGATGAGGATGATGGTGATGGTGATCATGGGCGCGACGTCTACTATGCTGTTGTGGCTTGCCCAACATGTGAGTCTGGTGGCGATCTCGGTGGTGGTGGTGGTGATGATTGTAGTGATGCCGCCCGACCGAGGTACTCGATCGACGGCGGTTCGGGGAGGGTGCCCCTGTGTTCTTCGTGTGTGTGCGTGCGTGCGTGCGTGCGTGCGTGTGTGTGTATGTGTGTGTGTGTGTGTGTGTGTGTGCGTGCGTGCGTGCGTGTGTGTGTGTGTGTGTGTGTGTGTGTGTGTGTGTGTGTGTGTGTGTGTGTGTGTGTGCGTGTGTGTGTGTGTGTGTGTGTGTGTGTGTGTGTGTGTGTGTGTGTGCGTGCGTGTGTGCGTGTGTGCGTGTGTGTGTGTGTGTGTGTGTGTGTTGGACGTTCTTGTGCGTCCTATGGGGAGGCTGCCCTCGGATGCCCGGTGTGTTCTGGCCGGCGGAGGGTCCCGCGTGCTGGAAGGATGCTGTGTTGGCCTAGGTCCGATTGCGGTGATGATGCTGAGGATCGTCACCCTCTGCCCAGGGATCTGGCCATCGCTCGGACGTCCATTCCCGGTGTTTTGTTCGGCTTCGTGCGTGGCTTTTTCGCCAAATGATCAAGGATGCTCCTCGATGGTCCCCGCCGAAGGAAAAATGCACACGTCCGAGCGATGCCCAGGGATGGAGAAACTGGACGCCCGAAATGGGTACAGTGCTGTCCCAAACCGACAGGATGCTGTGTTGGCCTAGGTCCGATGGCGGTGATGATGCTGAGGATCGTCGCGACAGTGGCTGCAGCTTGCGATGCAGCCCTGGGCACTCCACCGCACGCCTCCAGCGGCGTGCGCTTCCAGCCACCACGAGGCACAGATCCGTCAGCGCCGCGGCGCGCCGTGCGGCGTTGGGTGGCCAGTGCGGTCTCGCTAGTCGTCGAGGATTCGTCGACGGTCGTCGAAGGTCGAACATCCTCGCCGCTGGACCGCTGGACACCCTGGCCACGCGCAGAAGGGGGTAGGGGGAGGGGGGAAGGCTTCTTAGAAGCACCCCTGCTTCTTAGAATGCGCGGGCCTTCTTTGTAGATGTAAGGCCGGCGCCTTCTAAGAAGCAGCCTCCTTCTAAGCAGCCTTCCCCCCTCCCCCTACCCCCTTGTGCGCGCCGCCAAACACCGTACGATCGTGTATTGGGGTGCTGGCGTGGGCTCCGCCGAGCTTCGAGGTGCCTCGGAAGCTCAGGTCGTAGGCGATCCCTGCCCTCGCCCGAGGCGGCGACGACCGCGGGCGCACCTGCGGGAGAGGCCCCTTATGGTGGCGCCGAGTCTCCGCATCCCTGCTGCAGTGCCGTGGCGGCCGCGCTGGATGGGAGACTCACGGATCGCCACGGTGGCGAGCTGCTTTCTGGACGATCGCCTTCAGAGCGTCATTCAATCGGAGGTGGATAGACCTCCTACCCTGACACGTCGTTGCAGGAATTGGCCGTTTTCGGTTCGCGAGAGGGCGTCGCGGCCGTCATTTTTGCGGGTCCAGGTCCGTCGGTTTCGGTCCCAGGCCGTGTTCACTAATGGGAGGTCTACTAAAGGGAGGTTTGTCCACCGCCGATTCCAGGCTCCGTCCAGCGCGCAGTTTGGCTCCACTGTTGCCGTCGGACTCGTGTGGCGCCTGCGGGCGGCTCGGGCTGTCTGTCGCTTCCCACTCTCCCTGGATCTCCCGGCGGGGACCGCTGGTGGGGGCTGCTCCCGAGACCTGCTCAGGGAATAGCCCTTGATCACCACCCACCAAACCACCCCAACCCAACCCGAAGGCCCAAATTTATCCTCGATTTCTAGTGGGGGGGGGGTCGGGGAGCACTGAAAAAAACACCTGGAATCCGTACCCCCCCCCAACCCGAAACCTGGGTCAAATTCGGGTCTTCGGGTTGGGTTGGGGTGGTCTGGTAGGCAGTCTCCTGAGGCGCTTCGCCCGCCGCGGTAGCTTCAACCTCGTGGACGGCTATGCGTATCCACGGGACGTTCTGTGACGGGTCAGGGTTGCCTCCGCGGTATTCCTGGTGTCGGGCCGGGCGAAAGGGGGGGATTGGGAAAGGGGGGGTTACGAAATTTGCTGCATGCAGCTGGTTTCGGCCTCACCGAGGGGGCCATTCCTCGATACATGGCCGCCCCCGGCGCCGGGAGGCGCCGGGAAAATCAGCTACGTGAGCTGATTCTCAACCCCCCCCTTGGCTATCCCCCCCTTTCGCCCGACCCGAGATGGCTATGCGTATCCACGGGACGTTCTGTGACGGGTCAGGGTTGTCTCCGCGGTATTCCTGGCGGCGCTCGTCTTCGGAGCTCGGTCGGCTGGGCCGCGGACTCGAGAGCAGCCCGGGGCCGCGTCGGCCGAGGGGGCCCGTCTCGCAGCACGGGGGTGTCCCCTCTCTCTGCACGAACGACATGGGCACGGAAAGAATGGGTACTTTATTAGTGAATTTAATTGGTTTTAGGGTTTTAACAAATGGTCGCAGCCACGCAGAGGGCGTGCGTAGCGACGCCCCAAATGCTCGCTTTCCAGAACTTCTACGTGGCAGCGCCCCCGCAGGCACGCAGAGGGCACGCGTGGCGACGGGGGCGTCGCCACGCAGAGCTTCTAAAGGCCAAACATTTTGAAAACCAATTGTTCCCACTACTAAAGTACAATGCCTAACAGCGGATCTTGCTCATTCTGAACAGGACTCGCTGTCCACGCCGCCGCGGCCTCTGTCCATTCGAGACGGAAGGCCGCTCGCTCAGCAGCGGCCGCTGTCGGCTTGGGACAGCATTTGTTCTTGGGCATGGTGCCCATTTCGGGCGTCCGGTCTCTCCATCCCTGGGCAGAGGGTGCTCTTTCGCCCCTGGGCCGCGCTGGCTGAGGGTGCAGGTGCTGGTGGCTCAGCGGGCGTTACCAGCCTGGAACATGTCCCTATGCCTATGCTGGGCACCTCCTCATCACGGTGCTAATCTTAGGGATTTCCCTTTTTTTGTTTGAGGGCGCATCCCTAAGATTGTCATCGCCTTTTGGCGTGTCGATCTTAGGGATAGGGATACGTTCGAGGCTGGCAAGGGCGCTCCCCCTCCCCGTGGCCATGGAGGGCCCTGCCGCCGAGGCGAGCGCGCCTCCCCGCTGGGGCTGCGCGCCCGTCGAGCGCCGGCGGGCACGACGGCGGGGCCGAGGCTTGCGAGGGCCGAGGCCCTGCCTCCTGGGCGGGGGCAGCGCGCCGGCCCCAGAGATCCAACGCATCGAAAAAATCAAGACAGAGGTTTTTTGCTATTTTCGGCCTCCAGAGGCCCTCGCCAGGCCTCGGGACCGTCAAAAAAGGACTCGGGATGAGAAACCGGCCCTGGGGAAAGGGTCGGGACTTCCCGGGACCCCGTATTGAAAAAATCACGACAGTCGGATCTCTGGGGCGTGCGCTCGAGCGCGTGCTCGCCCCCCTGGGTGGGGCCGGCGCCGGGCCGAGCTTTCGTCGGCCAGCGGGTCGGGCGGCCAGCGGCGTCGTCGGTGCAGTGGAGGCCCACGCCAGGAGGCGCCCTGCTCGCCGTCCGGGGTGCCCCGGGCTTCGGGGAGTCCTGTGTTTTTTTGTGCGGCGGAGGGCGTGACCCTCCCACACCGAGCATCAGGGGGCGCCCTGGGGCCTCGGGGCCCAGACCCCCGACGTCATGATTTTTTCATGACGTCGACCCCCAGCGGTCTGGACCCATTCCCCAGGACCGGTTTTTCATGCTGAGTCGTTTTTTGACGGTCCCGAGGGCCGGTAAGGGCCCCCAGAGGCCGAAAATCATGAAGGGGGCGTCCTGGGGCCTCGGGGTGGAGTTTCTCTTGCGGACGGGCCTCCGCTGGAGGTGTCTCTGGGCCCGCCGGGGTCCTGGTCGGCCACCTCCTCGCGGGCGGCCGTGGCGCGGTCGGCCCCCGCCGCCCTCGGGTCCTCGGCGCAGGCGCCGCGCCGCACGAGGCTTGAGAGGTCCGGGGGCGGCGCTGCTCGCGGCCCTGCGTTGGCGGGGGCTGCGTGGGAGCACGGCGAGGGGCACGGCGGGGGGCTCCGGTAGCAGGGCATGGGAGCCTGGCGCACCCTCGCACTTCCGCCTGCAGCGTCGATGAGCGTCGATTGGCGTCGATGCACTGTCGATTCACGGTTCGCGCCGGCTCGCCAGAGCCGGCAAGGTGGTGTGGGAGGCTCCCATGAGCTGCCACCGAAGGGGGCCATGGCCGTGGCTTCAGTCGGGCCTGTCCTCCTACAGGGGGGTTTTCGACGAAAAATACAAAATACCCCAGACATAGTCCAAAAATAGTCAAAAATAGTCAGGGGACTATTTTTTGAGTATTTTTGGATCCTTTTTGGGGTATTTTTGGGGTACTCTTTATTCTTCGTCGAAAATCCCCCTGTAGGGGGGACACGCCCGACATAAGCCGTGGCGCGCGCGCGCGGGGAGGAGGAAGTAGCAGATGCGGGACGGGAAAGTGACCACAGCCACTGCTTGTTTGCGCCTCCTTCCAGCTGGCCGAAAAAAAAAAGTGGTTGTGGTCATTTCCCTGGTGCCAAGCTTAACGAACATGACCACAACCACTGCTTTGTTTCTGCTGACTGGGAGGCGGCAACAAAAGAAAGACAGTGGCTGTGGTCGTTTTCACGTCCCGTAGGACGAGGATGAGGAGGACGAGGAGGAGGAGGAGGAGGAGGAGAAGGAGGAGGAGGAGGAGGAGGAGGAGGAGGAGGAGGAGGAGGAGGAGGAAAGACGATACGGACGAAGGAGGAGGAGGAGGGAGGAGGAGGAGAGGAGGAGGAGGAGGAGGAGGAGGAGCAGGAGGAAGAGGAGAAGAGGAGGAGGAAGAGGGAGTGGACACGGTGGGAGGAGGAAGAGGAGGAGGGGGAGGAGGAAGTGGCAGACACGGGTGGGAGGCTGGGGTGGCCTCGATCTGGTGTCGCCAGGGCTGCGTTTGGAGGTCGCCGGGGGGGCCAGCTGTGGGGCCCACCCCGAGGCGCGGGGATTCTCGAGCCGGCCCTGTCACAGAGAGCGTATATATACATATATATATATATATATATATAGAGAGAGAGAAATAAAAGAAAGAGAGAGTGAGAAAGGGAGAGGGAGAGTGAGAGATAGAGAGAGGGAGAGGGAGAGAGAGGGAGAGAGAGGGAGAGGGAGAGAACGAGAGAGCCAAACAACACATATGCGAGGAGTAGGAGGAGGACGAGGAGGAGGAGGAGGAGGAGGAGGAGGAGGAGGAGGAGGAAGACGATACGGGCGAGGAGGAGGAAGAGGAGGAGGAGGAGGAGGAAATGCAGGAGGAAGAGGAGGAGGAGGAAGAGGAGGAGTAAGAGGAGGAGGAGGAGGAAGAAGAGGAGGAAGAAGAGGAGGAGGCGGAGGAGGAGGAGGAGGAGGAGCACGACGACGGCCCATCGGTCAGTCCGTCGCGCCGCCCGTTGGCCCCGACTCGCAGCCCACTGGACGCGCTGTACCTGGCGCGGCTGTGCGCGCTGGACGACGTCTACCAGCAGCCTCACGCCCAGGAGCGCGCCGCGCACGCCACCCTCCCCTGCGCGGCTTCCGAGGCTGCCCCAAGAGAGCTCCAGGGTGATCTCCCACGGAGCCTCCAGGAGGCTCCCGGGGCGAAAGACTCGCGAAGGCCCTCGTGCACGACTCCTGTCGTCCCCCTCCTCTTCGTCGTCTTCTAGGGATGCTGACAGCGTGGTGGCTTCCTCCCCCCTCTCGTCGGAGGCAGAACGGTCGATTCTTGCGGCCTTGTTGGTGGGGGGCTCTTTGGGCGCTCTTTGAACGCTCTCGGGCCGTCTTGGGGCCGCCTTGGGGACCCCCTTGGAAATGCACAAAGACAAGATCGGCATCATCGACTTTCCTGACTGGTGGTTATCACGTCAGTCCGTGCACGTATCATTTTTTGAGGCCACGACCTCCACGCCATGCCCTAATGGGCATGGGCGGGCCCCTTAATTGGAGCGCTGACGACTCCGGCGTTCGCTTCGCTTTTTAGGGCTTTCATGGGCGATCTTACAGCCACTTTGATACCTCGAAAGGCCATCGGGAGCGACAGCGCGAGAAGATGCAGATCTTTGAGTTCCCGCAGGGTTTGGAATGACCATGGCCCCTCGGGGGCGTCCTTGGGGGGCTCCGTGGCCACTTGCATCGGTCTTGGGGCGGCCTTGGGGCCTCTTGGGTGCATGCTGGAGGCTATCCTGGTCCATGTTCGGCTATCTTGTGTGATCTTGATCGCCATCTTAGGCGATCTGGGGCCACCCTGGAGCCCTCTCGGACCGTCTCGGACACCCCATCGCGTTGCGACCACCCCCGTTCAGATCCAGGGGAGGGCCGAGGGGGAAGGTTTACCCGCCTCGAACGTATCCCTATCCCTAAGATTGACACGCCAATATGCGATGACAATCTTAGGGATGCGCCCTCAAAGATAAGGGAATCCCCGAGTTTGGCATCGTGATGAGGAGATGCCCAGCATAGGGATAGGGATATGTTCCAGGCTGGTAACAGGTGCCTGGCACAACGAACTCGTTGAGCCACCTGCGCCCAGAGGGCCAGTGAGACTCCCTAGAACGCCTCTGTCGCTCGGGCCCCCTCGCCCAAGCCCGCCTGGTTGGGATGCTCGTCGGGTGCCCACACTCCGCCCCCGTGCGTCCCAAACCAACAGGGGAGGAGGAGGAGGAGGAGGAGGAGGAGGAGGAGGAGGAGGAGGAGGAGGAGGAGGAGGAGGAGGAGGGAGGAGGAGGAAGGAGGAGGATGTGGGAGGAGAGAGGAAGAGCAGAGAGGAGGGAGGAGGAGGATGAGGAGGAGTGAGAGGAGGAGGAGGAGGAGGAGGAGGGTGAGAGGAGAGGAGGATGCGGAGGCGGAGGCGGAGGCGGAAGGCGGAGTAGAGGCGGAGGCGGGGCGGAGGAGGAGGAGAGAGGAGGAGGAGAGGAGGGAGGAGGAAGGAGGAGAGGAGTGAGGAGTAGGCGGGAGGCGGAGGCGGAAGGCGGAGGGCGGAGGCGGAGGCCGGAGGCTGAGGCGAGGACGGAGGCGAGGCGAGGCGAGGCGGAGGCGGAAAGGCGGAGGCGGAGGCGAGGCGGAGGCGGAGGCGGAGGCGGAGAGGCGGAGGCGGAGGCGGAGGCGGCGAGGAGGATAGGCGAGGCGGAGGAGGAGGCGGACCGGAGAGGAGGAAGGAGGATGAGGAGGAGGAGGAGGAGGAGGGGGGGGGAGGGGGAGGAGGAGGAGGAGGAGGAGGAAGAGGTGAACGAGGAGGAGGAGGGGGGGAAGGAGGAGGGGGAGGAGGAGGAGGAGGAGGAGGAGGAGGAGGAGGAGGAGGAGGAGGAGGAGGAGGAGGAGGAGGATGAGGAGGAGGAGGAGGAGGAGGAGGAGGAGGAATAATAATAATAAGAAGAAGACGAATAAGACGAATAATAATAATAGTAATAATAATAATAATAATAATAAGAATAATAAGAAGAATAATAATACGAATAAAAATAAGAATAAGAATAATAATAATAATAAGCATAATAATAATAAGAAGAATAAGAAGAAGAACACGAATAATAAGAAGACTCATAATAATAATAAGAAGAATAATAATAATACGAATAATCAGAACAAGAAGAATAATAATAATAAGAAGAATAATACGAATAATAATAAGAATACTAATAATAAGAATAATAATCGTAATAATAATAATACTACTAATAATAATACTAAGAAGAAGAAGAATAATAATAATAAGAATAATAATAATACGAAGAAGAAGAATAATACTAGTAAGAAGAATAATAATAATAAGAAGAAGAATAATAACCAGAAGAAGAAGAAGAATAATAATAATAATAAGACGACGACGAAGAAGAATAATAATAATAATAAGAAGAAGAATAATAAGAATAATAAGAAGAATAATACTAATACTACTACTACTACTAATAATAATAATAATAATAAGAAGAATAATAAGAGTAAGAAGAATAATAATAATAATAATAATAAGAATAATAATAATAAGGAAGAAGAAGAGGAGGAGGAGGGAGGAGGAGGAGGAGGAGCGAGGAGGCAGGAGGAGGCGGAGGAGGAGGGGAGGAGGAGGGGGAGGGGGAGGGGAGGGGGAGGAGGGAGGAGGAGGGGGGAGGAGGAGGAGGAGGAGGAGGAGGTAGGAGGACGAGGAGGAGAGGAGGAGGAGGAGGAGGAGGAGGAGGAGGAGGAGGAGGAGGGGGGTGATGACTAGGGGGGGGTGGATTTCATGGCGCGGGCCATGATTTTTCCCCAGATTTCATGGCGCCTCTTCTTATTTTATTACGTCCCTGGCCCCCCCGCTGGGCCGCGCACATGCCGCCGGTCATGATTTGCCCCCCCCCCCCCCCCTCTTGGACACCCCCCCCTTGGCCGCTCCCGCCCTGCTCCTCGTCGTCGTGGCCGCCTCCCGCGGCGTGGCCGTGCCGATATGAGCTGGTTCGGAGGCAACTCCTGGGAGGTCCGATTCTGCCTCAGCCCTGGTCCGAGATCCCGCTTCATCCGGCTTCATCCCGCTTAATCCCGCTTCATCCGGCTTCATCCGGCTTGATCCCGCTTGATCCGGCTTCATCCCGCTTGATCCCGCTTCATCCGGCTTCATCCGGCGTAAATCCTGCTCAATCCAGCTTCATCCCGCTTGATCCCGCTTCATCCGGCTTCATCCCGCTTCATCCCGCTTGATCCGGCTTCATCCCGCTTGATTCCGCTTCTTCCGGCTTCATCCGGCGTAAATCCCGCTTCATCCGGCTTCATCCGGCGTAAATCCTGCTTAATCCAGCTTCATCCTGCTTGATCCGAGGCCCATTCTGGCGCAACAGCCCTCCAATGGGGCTCAGTCCTCCTGGATCCTGCCGGCGAAGACCTCCCAGTGCGAGCGAGGGGGGGAAACGAGAGGGAGAAGGCGTTCTCGGAAAGCGGCGGGGCTTCTCAGAGGCCCTCGCGCCTTCCGAGAGGCTTTCTGTGCCTTCGGGGGAAGGCTCAGAAGATCGGGCGAAGAGAACTATGCACATGCACCGATCCTGGCAAGGCCCATCCTTGACCCAGGATCGGTGCATATGCCTTCCTGGCCAAGGTAGGAGGGCGTATGCACCGATCCTGGGCTCAGGATGGGCCTGGCCAGAATCGGTGCATGTGCATAGTTCTTTTTCCTCTAGAAGAGATTACTCAGCAGGCCGCGGGACTCCCGAGCCTTCTGAGACGGCCTTCACCTTCTCACTCCCCCCCCGTCGCTCGCCGCCGAGCTCTGGGGGCAGCCGCGACGCCAGGCACTG
>CAUYUJ010006064.1:5000-12500 GCA_963575745.1 Prorocentrum cordatum | reverse complement strand
TGTTGATGATGATGATACCGCTGCTTGTGCTGTTGTTTATGATGGTGGCGATGATGATGAGGCGGAGGAGGTGCACCATGATGATGGTGAGGACGATGCTGATGATGATGGATGATGATGACGATGATGGTGATGGTGACGGTGACGATGATGATGATGATGAAGCTGTTGATGCTGATGTTGATGCCGATTATGATGATGATGACGATGATGATGATGATGCTGGTGATGATGATGATGATGATGATGATGATGATGATGAGTATGGTGATGATGAATATGATTAGGATGATGATGATGATGATGATGATGATGATGATGATGATGATGATGATGATGATGATGATGATGATGATGCTGATGCTGATGCTGAGGATGATGATGATGATGCTGATCATGATGATGCTGCTGCTGCTGCTGCTGCTGCTGCTGATGATGATGATGATGATGATGATGATGATGATGATGATGATGATGATGATAAGTATGTTTCTGCTGCTGATGATGACGAGGACGGTTACCATGCTGATGGTGGTGGTGGTGGTCGTTGGAGTGGTTGTGGTGAGTGGGTGATGGTCGTGGTGTGGTGGTGGTGATGATGACGAGGAGGAGGAAGGAGGAGGAGGAAGAGGAGGAGGGAGGAGGGAGAAGGAGGGAGAAGGAGGAAGAGGAGGAAGAGGAGGAAGATGAGGAGGGGGAGGAGGAGGAGGAGGAGGAGGAGGAGGAGGAGGAGGAGGAGGAGGAGGGAGGAGGAGAGGAGGAGGGAGGAGGGAGGAGGGAGGAGGGAGGAGGGAGGAGGAGGAGGAGAGGGGAGGGGGAGGGGGAGGGGGGAGGGGGAAGGGGGAGGAGGAGGAGGAGGAGGGAGGAGGAGGAGGAGGAGGAGGAGGAGGAGGAGGGGGAGGAGGGAGGGAGGGAGGGAGGAGGGAGGGAGGGAGGAGGGAGGGAGGGAGGGAGGAGGGAGGGAAGGGAGGGAGGGAGGGAGGGAGGGAGGAGGAGGAGGAGAGGAGGAGGAGGAGGAGAGAGGAGGAGGAGGAGGAGGAAGGAGGAAGGAGGAGGAGGGAGGAAGAGGAAGGAGGAAGGAGGAAGGAGGAAGGAGGAAGGAGGAAGGAGGAGGAAGGAGGAGGAGGGGGAGGAGGAAGGAGGAGGAAGGAGGAGGAAGGAGGAGGAGGAGGAGGAGGAGGAAGGGAGGAGGAGGAGGGAGGAACATAATGTCAGGTCAGGCGGCGGAGGAGGAGGAGCCGGTGGGCCTGGGCCTGCGGCCCTACCGCCCAGGCCCCATCCAAGGGGGGGGGTCCTCCTCCTCCTCCTCCCTCCTCCTCCTCCTCCTCCTCCTCCTCCTCCTCCCCCTCGTCCTCCTCGATCCTCCTCCTCCTCCTCGATCCTCGTCCTCCTGCTCGATCCTCCTCCTCGATCCTCCTCCTCGGTCCTCCTCCTCGATTCTCCTCCTCCTTCCTCCCCCCGCTTTCCCCGCGCGGGTCCGCCGCGGGTCGCCCGTCACACGTGGGCCCCCGGCGAGAGCAGCAAGAGCCGCGATTTCCAGCTCTCACACTCACCTCAGACTCGCTCACAGTCATCACATTCAGCTTAGTCATGCTCGGAATTCGTACCCACTCGTACTCAGGGTCACACAGACTCAGACTTACCATATCCAGACTCACTCACCAACAGTCAGTTTCTCATATTCGGATTCACTCATACCCAGACTCACCCATACTCATACTCACGCTCAAATTCACGCACACGCAGGCTCACTCGTACAGACCACTCACAGTCATATCATTCACGCTCAGACTCACTAAACCTCAAACGCGCTCATACTCAGTCTCATTCCCTTTCAAACCAAGTTGTTCTCGTGTAGCAGGCATATCATTTGAGCAGCCAAAGGGGACCGCCATGGAGTGTTACACTCGATCTGGCAGGCGTGGCATTTGGGCATCCAGAAGGGGGAGTTGCCTGGGGGTTATTGCACGGGCCCGTTCGCGCCCAGATTGTGGGGATGTCTGAAGACGTTCGCCTGTTTCGGTGCCTCCTCCTCCTCCTCCTCATCATCATCCTCGTCCTCCTCCTCCTCCTCCTCCTCCTCCCCCTTTTTTTTCCCTCTCTTTCTCTTGAGAGCCTTGTGCTCACCGCGGTGCAGCAGGCACAGCCTGTGAACCCCCCGAGGAGGAGCCGCCAGGGGTCATTGCACGGGCCCGCTCGATTATTATAATTCAAGTTTTTTTGTTGTTGCTATTTTTTATTTTTTCCATCGCGGTATAGCGCGGTATAGTAGGCGTAGCATGTGGGCACCCCAAGGAGGAGCCGCCAAGGGGTGCTGCACGGGCCTGTTCGCGCCCAGATTGGGGATGTCTTCCCCAGTTCGCCCGTTTCGGCGTCTCTGGCTCGACTCTGTTGAAAGCCCTGTGATCACCGATATATATATATATATATATGTGTGTGTATATTATCACATAGTATAAATGAATACTGCTGCCCTCCCCGGCCCCGAGTGCCACACCTCCCTGCCACATCTCGGGGACGCTCCCGGTACCGCTCCCGACTCCCAGGAGCGCCCAGAATGCGGAAGGATGGTCCAAGACGCTCCCAAGCAGCCCAAGTTAGCGTCCACGACGCTCCCAAGCAGCCCAAGTTAGCCTTCCAACGGCTCTCGAGGCTCCCAGGTAACCTCCACGAGACCCCAAGAGAGGTCCGAGAGGCGTCCCGGGACGGCCCGAAGAGGCCAACATCGTAGATTTTCATTGTTTTTTCCAAATGTTTTTGGCTTCTCGCGTTTTCGAGCTTCCAACGGTCCAAGAGCGCCGAAGAGGCTCCCAAGACCGCCCCAAGATCACCCAAGAGACTATCATGACGGCCCCACCAAAACGGGCCAAGAAGGCTCCAAGACTGCCGAAGAGGCGCCCAGGACAGCCCCAGACCACCCCAGAACAGGCCCACGGCGGGCCCAAGAGCGGGAGCAGGAGGCTTCCAGAGACCTCCGAAAGGCCTCCGGCACCCCCCAGATGCCCCCAACACACCCCCGATCCTTGAGAGGCCCCACAAAGACCCCGACGAGGCTCCAAGAACAGCCTAAGAGAGCTGCGAGAGCCGTCCCGAGAGAGCCCAAAGAGGGTAAAATCGTTGACCTCCCATGGTTGTTCTTATGTTTTTCGCCTTCTCACGCTTTCCCGCTTCCAACCCTAGAAGATCGAGGATCCGTAAGGGCTTCGCCCCCTGCCGCCGGCCCCCTCTCTCGGAGAATGGGCCATGGAAGAGCGAAGCATCAGGCTTTGGCTTCGCCGTGAAGCAATGTCGGGACCTGTTTGTTTTTCGACCCTGACCATACGGATCTGCGTGAGGGGTGCCGCCGAATTCAGAAATGTGGCAAATCCCATGTGTTTTTGGACCCTGATCCTGCGGATCTGCGTGAGGGGTGCCGCCGAATTTCAGAAATGTGGCAAATCCCTTGTGTTTCTGGACCCTGACCCTGCCGATCTGAATGAGGGGTGCCGCCGAATGCCGCCGAATTTCAGGAATGTGGCAAATCCCATGCGTTTTTGGTGTGAGGGGTGCCACCGAATTTCAGAAATTTTGCAACTCCCGTGTGTTTTTGCACCCTGACCCCGCCGATCTGCGTGAGGGGTGCCACCGAATTTCATAAGTGTGGCAAATCCCCTTTTGTTTTTGGACCCTGACCCTGCCGATCTGCGTGCACCGAATTTCTGAAATGTTGCAAATCCCATGTGTTTTTGGACCCTGACCCCGCCGATCTGCGTGAGGGGTGCCACCGAATTTCAGGAATGTGGCAAATCCCCTTTTGTTTTTGGACCCTGACCCCGCCGTTCTGCGTGAGGGGTGCCACCGAATTTTGGAAATGTGGCAAATCCCATGTGTTTTTGGACCCTGACCCCGCCGATCTGCGTGAGGGGTGTTAATTCTTACCCACCCCAGCAATTCAGAGCATACGATTTATCCGTGGTAAAAATGCTCGTTTTGGGCCACCCCTCCTCGCGCGGTCCATCAACACGGAACAGTAAGCAGCAAGAAGTCAACAAGGAACAGTAAGCAGCACGAAGCAGAACTGTAACAGTGAAAACTGGAAGCTGCAACTGGCACAGGAAACTGCGAATTCCTGGCCTACAGCCTGGTGGCCCCACAAGGGGGCCGGCGGATTTCGGCACGTACGCGCGACGACGTTGGCGTGAACTCTTCGGACCCTGATTTGCAAGGGAGTGCTGACATTCCGTGTCACGCTGGAGATATGACTTGCGCAAATCACGGGCGATGCGTGCTTGATTTGGGCAAGCATACCAGTTGTTTGCACATCGTGCATGCCCACTCGTCTTCATATCGACGTTGCAGTTATCACACGTCGTTGCCAATTCAGTGTGCGCGCTTTGACCACCTTGTCCTTTCCACGACAAGTGAAATGCGTCTGTCGAGCGCCATTCGTATGCACATGCCCGCGGCGCACGCAACACTCACAGCAGCATCCTTTCAGGTGAAAGTATCCTTGAATACGGCTTTGAATGTGACGTCTGCCCATGTTCAACATTGTTCCCGAGCTGTTATCCCTAGAAGGTTCAAATAAAAGTGAACATTGACCACACAAGAGTCCTCCATGGGGACGGGGGGCCCTAGACCGCCTGATCCAGCACGGTACAGCGGCGATTTCGCTTGAGTTTTCTTGGCAATTTATTCATGAACGTGCTCCCACCTCAGTGCTGGCTGCATTTCCGAGCCATTCTGGCGCTAGGGTGCTCCAGGTGAAGGCCCTGCGCTGTGTAGCGTTGAGCTGCGCCACTTCGTAGTGCAAGTCAGGCGTTGAGCCATGAGCAGCACCAGAGCGGGCCGGCTGCCGCCCGCGTCCAGCCGAAGCATCGTGGAGAGTTATGTTACCCGCATGGCTTCGCAGCTCCCCGAGGACTTCGCGTTCGCGACCCTGGTGCCGTGGGGCTCGCCGCACAAGCCAGGCAGGCTTGTTGCGCCGGACGCCGCCCATGAGGGTCACTGGGACGCCATGGAGATCGCGTCGCTGGTGTCTGGGTGCACCCACTTGCTGGTGCCGTGCACATTCGAAACGCAGTACGAGAAGCGCATGCTAAAGAACCTGTTGAGGCAGATCGAGCCGCACAACAACTTTCGTGTGGCCCTTCTGCAGCTGCTCGAGATCCCTGGCAACATGAACCGGGAGTACGTGGAGATGCTCATGGCACGCCACGACGTGCTCCTCCCCTTGGGCGCCGACATGGTGATACTCGACCCCAGCGACGATCCAGATGGTCTGTGCGCGGAGCTCAACCTACAGTGGGCATGGCTTGAAGCAACTGCCCGGCGTGCACAGTGCATGGTCGAAGGTGCTGATGAGAAGGCAGAGGCTATGCTGAAGTATCACCACGAGCTGCTTTGGGAGAGCATTCCGAAAGTTATGACGCGCGGGTTCCCCCCGGTCGATCATAGTCTTGTGGAGACGGCTACCCGTGTGGGAGATCTCCAGCTGGTGCGCAATTTGAACCCAAGGAACAGCAACGTGTTCTTGGCGCGTCGCAGTGCGACCGAGAAAGTCGCCCTCAAAGTCTATGACAAGTCAAACTATGTAACTGCCGGGGACGTGGAGAACATTTATCGCGAGCTGAGTTTCCTGAGGGACGTTCTCCGACACCCGCACATCGTCCAGTGCACTTCCGTGCTCCATAGCTTCTCGCGGGTCTACTTGGCCCTCGAAGTCGGGGGCACGAAGAATCTGAGCCAGCACCTCATGAACCAGCCAGGGTACCGCGCCGACTCGCAGGAATCTGTGGACTGCACCGCGCAGATAGCAGATAGCAGAAGCGCTGGCCTTCTGCCATTCGCGTGACATCGTGCACAGGCAAGTGTCTCTGGATCACATCATGGTAGATGACCAGTCGGAACCGCCCTTCTGCCGCTTGGTGGACTTCTTCGCGGCGACGTGCTGCTTTGGGTCGACGCCGTCGACCACGGCGTGCGGGGAGCTGCCGTGCATCGCCCCGGAGATGGCGCTGGATGCGTCGTACGCCGCCAAGCCGGCGGATTGCTGGAGCCTCGGGGTGGTGCTTCTCGAGGCCGCTGGGGGCCTGGGCTCGATGAGGCTGGCGGTCGGCTGGCTGGAGGACACGGAGCTGGAGCCCGCCGCCGCCAGGATCCGGAGGTTCTTCTCCTGCGAGGGCAGCTGCGCCCGTGCGCTGGCGGCCATGGGCGGCGTGCGCAGCCCTGCGGTGCTGGCCAGGCTCTCTGGGCTCCTCGAGCCGGAGCCCACGGCGCGTGCCAGCGCGGGCGCCATCTGCGGCTCTTCTGAGGCCCCCTGAGGCTCCCTCGGGCCATCGCGAGGCCCTTCGGGAGCCTTCCTGCGCCCCTGTCAGCATCTGCTTGGGCCATCTTGGCCCCTCCTGGAATCGAAGGGGGGGCCGCGGGGCCGCTCCTGGGGGACCTCCTTTGGCCCTCCCAGACATCCGCCGATGTGATCTTTTCAATCCGCGGCCCCAGAGGTCCCGACCCCTTCCCCTCGGGTTGTTTTTCGCCCCGGATCCAGTTTTGATGGTCCCGGGGCCCGCCCACGTGCCCCCGAGGCCAACATCCGGGAAACACCGCGCATTGGAAAAATCAGATCCTCGGATCTCCAGGCTCCTCGCGAGCTCACCTTGATGCAGTATTGCGGCCATGTTGGAGCGCTCTGGCGCCCTTCTTGAGGCCGTATTCGCGCCGCCACACGGTGCTCCGCTCGAGGTAATGGCCCAAACTTGTTAAACGAATGACCCCCCCCCAGATCCCGACTGCCATTAATTCGCCGCCGAATAACTATTTTTTATTTGTCCCCCTGGAGAACAATTCCACGGGGGCCGAAGGATGCGATAGATAAATGCACACATGTATGTCTGTATACATATTCCTTTACACGCGCACGCACGCGTACGTACGCACGCGTCTGCGCGCGCGTGCGCGCGGTGACGTCCAGTTCTCGCGCGCGGTGGGAGGCTGATTGGTCTTATGCTGGCTCCCAGAATCCCAAATTTACAGTTCGTTTTTCTCGCACGGTTTCGGGGGTGGCACGTGTCACCCGTTTTTTTCATCAGTTTTTTGTTGTAAAGTTGAATGGCCGTGTGTTGGATCCCACAACCCCGAATTTACAATTGTTTTATCACTTCGTCGGTGGCTCGTGTTGTCCGTTACTTTTGTGAGGTTGATTGGCTTCATGTTGGCTCCCAGACTCTCAGATTTGCAATTTGTTTTTTTCCCACGCGGTTTCAGAGACGACACGTGTCACCGATTTGTTTTTGTTGTTTTTTTGTGAGGTTGAATGGCCTCATGTTGGCCGCCAGAACCCCAAATTTACTTTTGTTTTTGTCTCACGCGTTTTCGGGGGTGGCGCGTGACGCTCGTTGATTTTGCGCGGCTGAATGACCTCATGTTGGCCCGTGGAGTCCCAAAGTTATATTTTTTCCCGCGCGGTTTCGGGGGAGACGTGTCACCAGCTTTTTGTTGTTGTTTCTTTATTGTGAAATTTAA
>CAUYUJ010006063.1:51549-54049 GCA_963575745.1 Prorocentrum cordatum | reverse complement strand
TCCTCCTCCTCCTTCTTCTCCTTCTTCTCCTCCTTCGCCTCCTCCTCCTCCTCCTCCTCCTCCTCCTCTTCGCCCTACTTCTCTGACACCCTTCCCACCGCACTCTCGGAGCCACTCCGCGACAGGCCTCACAGTCGCGATCCGCCCGCGGGCCGCGCGCCCGGGGCGGGGGGCAGCGCGCGCCTTCTCGCGCCTCCGAGGAGGGGCGCCCTCGGGGGGCGCGAGGCTCTTCGCGCTTCGCGGTTCGGCTCCGATTCCTCCTCGTCTTCCCCTTCTCCCCGCGGGGGCGGCGCGAGAGCGCGAGGTTGGTCGCGCTGCGCGCTCCTCGCGCAGCGCGAAGCGCGAAGTGAGGCGCCCTCGCCACATGTTCTGCCACGCGTCGGCTACGTGCAGGAGCGGCGGTCGAGCAGCGCACACCCATGCCCACAGGGGGGGGGGGACGGACGGGGCCTCGAGTGCGTGCTGTCGGAGGGGGGTCCTCGCTCGAACGGAGGCCTCCCCCAGGGTCCGGCAACCCGCACTGATGCTCACAGCCAGTCCTTCTCCCTCCGACCCTCCTATGGGTATGGGTGCCTGTTGTTCGTTCGTCGTAGGAGTGGCCCTTCGCCAGAGTGGCCTCTGGTGTGGGCCCATGGGGATCCCCCTTACAGTGGCTGGCGCGCTTGGATTTGGCTTTCCCGCGGCCCTCTGAAGCGGTGTCCTGCTTGTGTCTAGTGAAGCCGCGCACCAAAGGTCACTCCTGCCTAGGGTCACTCTTGCGTGTAGCCGCACTCGAGACGATTGAAATGGGTACGGAAGGAATGGGTACGATGACCGAGAGCATTTCTGGTCCATTTTGAACCGGACTTGCTGTCGGTGTCGCCGCGGACGTTGTCCATTTGAGGCAGAAGGCCGCCTGCCCAAGAGCGGCCCCTGTTGGGTCGGGACAACATTTGTGCTTGAGCAGTGCCTATTCCGTCCGTACCCATCTCGTGCGTTCAGACCCATTTCCTCTCGTTGGGAAAAAATCGCGACGGGAGGTTTTTGGCTATTTTCGGCTTCCGAGGGCCATCACCGGGTCCCGGGACCGTCAGCAAACGACTTGGGGGGACGAATCCGGTCCCGGGGAAGGGGTCCAGATCTCCAGGGGTCCGAGTTGCGAGTCGGCCGCCCAGGTCTCCCACGATTCGATGTTTTTGCACTCCTGGCATTGTTCATCGACTGTCGGTAGCGCTGCTCGTCCTCGAAACGTTCTGTCCGAGGGTGCGCGACTTCTTTGTTCGAGCCTGGTGCCGGGCGGATCCAGGGCGGGAAGCCGGCCCCGAGGGAGGGGTCCGGACCCCCCAGGGGGCCGCGCGTTCAAAGGCTTACGCCGTCGGCTGTCTGAGTGCGCGCGCGTACGAGCGATGATGGGCCTGTCTTGCACCACCACAGCCATAAGTTGGAGAGGGAGGGGGTCCTCCTCCTCCTCCTCCCCCTCCCCCTCCTCCCCTTCCTCCTCCTCCTCCTCCTCCTCCTCCTCCTCCTCCTCCTCCTTCCCTTCCTCCTCCTCCTCCTCCTCCTGCTCCTCCCCCTCCTTCTCCTTCTCCTCCTCCTCCTCCTCCTCCTCCACTCCTCCTCCTCTTCCTCCTACTCCTCCTCCTCCTCCTCCTCCTCCTCCTCCTCCTCCCCTTCCCCCCCTCCCCCCTCCTCCCTCCTCCTCCTCTCTCCTCCTCCTCCTCCTCCTTCTCTCCTCCTCCTCCCCTCCCCCTCCTCCTCCTCCTCCCCGCCGCCCCCTCCCCCTGCCCCTCCCCCTCTCTCCCCCTCCCCCTCCTCCTCCTCCTCCTCCTCGTCTCCTCCTCCTCATCCTCCTCCTCTCCTCCTCCTCCTGCTCCTCCTCCGGCTCCCTGCTCCTGCTCCTCCGTGCTCCTCCCCCTCCTCCTATCCCCTCCTCCTCCTCCTCCTCCTCCTCCTCCTCCTCCTCCTCCTCCTCCCTCTTCTTCTCCTCCTCCTCCTGCTCCTCGTCCTCCTCCTCCTGCTCCTCCTCATCCTCCTCCTCCTCCTCCCCCCCTCCCCTCCTCGCTTCCTCCTCGCTCCCCTCCTCCTGCTCCTCCCCCTCCCTCCTCCTCCCCTCCTCCTCCTCCTCCGCCTCCTCCTCCCCCTCCTCCTCCTCCTCTCCGGCAGCGTTTCGTGGCCCCATAGGGACCTCCACCGAAGGCCCAGTGGGGGAGGGGGGGGGGCACATGCGTCCCCACGCCCAAGACCGCGTTTCGTGCCCATAAGGACTCCACCGAAGGCCCCAGTGGGGGGGGCCACATGCTCCCCCACGCCCAGGACAGCGTTTCGTGGCCCCAGAGGGAGCTCCACCGAAGGCCCCCGTGGGGGGGGGGGCACATGCGTCCCCCACGCCCAGGACAGAGTTTCGTGGCCTCATAGGGAGCTCCACCGAAAGCTCCAGAGGGGGGTGCCACCTGCGTCCCCCACGCCCAGGACAGCGTTTCGTGGTCCCATAGGAAGCTCCACCGAAGGCCCCAGTGTGGGG
>CAUYUJ010006063.1:41549-46549 GCA_963575745.1 Prorocentrum cordatum | reverse complement strand
AATCTCTCATACAGTACTGGGAACCTGGCCCCAGGGGCCCCTGGACCGACGGCCCTCCAGGGACACCTGGACCACCCTGAGTCCCCCCTCCGCCCCCGGTTCCTTCTGGGGCATCCATCCCTGGAGCCTTTTCTGAGCTTCCCCGAGTTCCCCCGCAGCGTTCAGATAAGCTCCAGCGGAGTCCAAGACGTCGGCCAGTCCAAGACGGCCCAGATGGCATCCGGACGGCCCAAGATGGCTTCCAGACAGCTCCAGGACGGCCCACGATTGCCTCAAGAAGGCCCTAGAGCCCCCCCCCCAAGTCGCCCTCAGACGGCTCCAAGAGGCCCTCAAACGCCCCACAAGAGGCCCCAAGAGACTTCAGAACTGCTTTCAAGAAGCTCCCCAGAGGCTCCACAGGAGGGGCATGCGAAGCGAAAAACAGCTGACTTTCAATCGAGCCAGAGAGAGCCCAGGAGTGCCCCCCAGATGGCTCAGGAAGGCCCACGAGGGCCGAATACGGCCTCTGAAGGAGCCAAATATTTCCACGCAGGGCCCCAAACAGCGCAAGCGCCGTGAGATGCCCCAAGAAGGAAGGCCCCAAGATGCCCTGAGAGGCCACAAGGAGGGCCTCGAGAGGCGGGCCCCCAATAGAGAGCCACGCTATGGCCGCGCAGAGACCCACAACGGGATGTTGATGACGATGATGATGATGATGATGATGATGATGATGATGATGATGATGATGCTGCTGCTGCTGCTGCTGATGCTGATGCTGATGCTGATGCTGATGATGACGATGACGATGATGATGTTGATGTTGATGTTGATGCTGATGTTGATGATGCTGATGATGTTGATGCTGATGCTGATGTTGCTGCTGATAATGCTGATGATGATGACGATGACGATGACGATGACGATAACGATGACGATGACGATGATGATGATGCTGATGCTGATGATGATGATGATGATGATGATGATGATGCTGTTGATGCTGATGCTGATGATGATGCGGATGACGATGCTGATGATGCTGATGCTGATGAGTGCGATGGTGGTGGTAAAGATGATGCTGATGCTGATGATGACGCTGATGATGATGGTGGTGGTGGTGGTGGTGGTGGTTGTGATTCTGATGATGGTGGTGGTGATGACGATGCTGATTACGATGATGATGATGATGATGATGATGATGATGATGATGATGATGCTGATGATGATGATGATGATGATGATGATGATGATGATGATGCTGATGCTGATGCTGATGCTGATGCTGATGATGATGGCAATGCTGCTGTTGCTGCTTATGATGATGATGATGATGCTGATGTTGATGTTGATGATGACAATGCTACTGCTGATGATTCTGACGACGATGATGACGTCGATGATGATGCTGATGCTGATGATGATGATGATGATGATGATGATGATGATGATGATGATGCTACTAATGATGATGAGGATGATGATTATCCATGCTGATGATGCTGATGATGCTCATGATGTTGCTGATGATGATCCTGATACGACCATTAGGATGATGCCGCTTGTGCAGATTATGATGATGATGCTGATGATGATGGTGATGCTCATGATGCTGGTGATGATGATGACGACGACGACGACGATGATGATCATGATGATGATGATGATGATGATGATGATGATGATGATGATGATTAATATGATGATGACGATGATGGTGTAGATGCTGATGATGATGATGGTGATGCTGATTATGATGATGGAGATGATGATGATGCTCATGATGCTCATGACGCTGCTGATGATGGCGATGATGCTGATGATGCTGCTGATGATGGTTATGATGATGGTGTGATGACCGTGATGCTGCTGCTGCTGATGATTATTCTGCTGCTGCTGCTGCTGCTGATGATGATACTGATGATGATGATGATGATGATGATGATGATGATGATGATGATGCTGATGATGATGCTGATGCTGATGCTGATGCTGATGATGATGATGCTGATGATGCTGATGATGATGCTTGCTGATGATGGGGGTGGTTCTGATGATGGCGACGACCAGGAAGAGGAGGCGGAACATAAGCAAGAGAAGGAGGTGGAGGCCATCCGACCTGCTTATATCCACTACTCCTTCCGCTCCCACCTTTCTCATCCTCAGTATCATCGTCTTTATTCTTGCTCTTCCTCCTCCTCCTCATCCTTCTTTCTCCTTCTCCCGCTTATCCCTCGTTCCTCCTCTTCCTCGCTCCCTCTTTTACTCCCTTCCTCCCTTACTCCCTTTCCCGTACCCCTCCTCCCCATCCATGCTCCCTCTCAGTGTAGACTCCTGCTCTGCCACCTAGCCGATGGTGCTCGTGGCGGCAGCCAGCGCTCGAGGTGCCCGTAGGCAGGGGATCTTGCAGCGCCCGCGAGGGCTGCGCTGGCGGAGGCAGTTTTGGTTAGCCCCCCGAAAGAGTGAGCAGGGCGATCTGCACAGCGCAGCTGCGGCGGCGGCATCGACGATTGGCCCTCGACGCTGATCAGGCAGGGGTGGCGCGCCGTTCCCTGCCTGCGCGCCTCTTGCAGCGCATGCTGCGACATGCTCAAGCCACGATCGTGGCAAGCCCGTCGCTTCTGCTCCTCCTCCGTCGCCTCCTTCCCCTCCTCCTCCTCCTCCTCCTCCTCCTCCTCCTCCTCCGTTGGTCCGCCTCGTCCAGCTGCTTTCTTTTCGGTCCCGTCCCCACGCGCGGGCTCCGCCGCGTCTTGGGTCGTGAGCCTCGCCCTGCTGCATCCTTCTCATGATGCTTCCTCCATTCCCGCCTCCTCCGTCACCGTCTCCCCCCTCACGTTTTTGGCACGGCTGCTCGATGTGTGCCCGCGGTTGCCGTGATGCGCGCCCCCCCCGGAGGGACGTGGGCGTCGTGCTCCGAGGGGGACGGCATGCTCTCTTGGCACCCTGCGGGCGCAGCGCCGCAGCCGGCACCGTCCGTGTGGTTCCTGCCGAGCTCTCTCCCAAAGCAGGCCCCAGAGGTGACGAACGAACAACACGCACCCATACCCATTGGGAGGACGGGGAGGGCTGTGGGCGCGTGTTGTCGGATGCGGGATCCCCGCTCGAACCGGAGCCTCCCCAGCGGTCTGACAAGCCGCACCCATACCCATGGCAGGTCCTTCTCCCTCCGACCTCCCTATGGGTATGGGTGCGTGTGCTGTTCTTCCGTCGAGAGGCACCTCTTGTGGGGCGGTCTGGCAGGGGCGCCGCCGGCGTGCTCCTGGGCGTGGCGCGGGGCCGCAGCCTGGGCACCGCGGCCGCGCGCTGCCCTCGCGCGGGAGCCCCGCGGGGCCCCGCCCGCGGGGCCTCGCCAGGGCGGGGGGCCTCCCGCGGGGAGCCCCCCGGGGAGGTCCGGAGAGAGCTCTCGGGAGGCCTCCTGGGCGCGAGGGTCGCTGCTCCGCCCTCCGCCTGCCCTCTCTCTGGTGCTGCTGCGCCCTCCCTCCTCCTCCCTCGGATCCTCTTTTCTCTCTCTCTCTCTGCGGCTTCCCCTGCCCCCTGCCCTCTCTCGTGCTGCCGCTCCTTCCTTCCTCCTCCCTCTGCTCCTCAAAGCTCTCTCTCTCTCTCTCTGCGGCTTCCCCTGCCCCCCCTCCTTTGCCATCCTCTTCCAGCTCTGCCGCCCCGTCATCTTCCTCCCTCCATCCCTGTCTCCCCGTCTCCGTCTCCGTCCCCGTCCCCGTCTTCGCCCCCCTCTCCCCCTCCCTCTCCCTCTCCCTCTCTCTTGCACGCCTCCGCCGCCTCTGCCTCTCCCTTTCTCTTGCGCCTCCGCCGCCGCCTCGTTCCTTTGTTTGTTTGTTTGTTTGTTTGTTTGTTTGTTTGTTGTCGTGACGTGGACTCCCAGAATTCTAGACTCCTTAATTAAGTTGGGCATGTCCCTCAACAGGAGGGTTATTCGAGAATCGTAAGAATAGTCATGTGACGATTTTTTCGTGCTCATTTGGCATTTTTTGTTGAATCAGTATTTTCGGTCTACTCCAAAATCCGCCTGTAGGAGAACATGCCCGACCGAACCCCTTCCCCTCTCTCGCTACGAAGGGCGCCCTCCCTCTCTCTCCGTCCCTCTCTCTCTCTCTCGCTACTAAGGGCGCCCTCCCGGGCAGGAAGCTGTCCGCGCCTCGCGCAGCGCGAAGCGCGAAGTCGGGCGCCCTCGCTCGCGCCTCCGCCGATGCGCCCCTTCTCGTTGCCGCCTGCTGCGCCGGGCGGCGCGCCGCGGGCCAGGGGGGCGGGGCGCGAGGGGGGGGGGCGGGCCTTCCCTCGGAGGGCGGCGGGGCCGCCCGAGGCCCGCCGGCCTTCGGAGAGGCCCTGGCGTGGCCTCGGCGTGAGCCACATGTCGCCGACGTTCCTCGCGCTGTGAGGAGGAGGAGGAGGAGGAGGAGGAGAGGAGGAGGAGGAGGAGGAGGAGGAGGAGGAGGGGAGGAGGAGGCGGAGGCCGAGGCGGAGGCGGAGGCGGAGGCGGAGGTGGAGGCGGAGGCGGAGGTGGAGGTCCTCTTCCCCCCCCCCCCGCGCGGCAGCCCTCCGCCTTCCTCTCTCCCGCGCGCCGCCGGACAACTCGTACAGCTGGAGCGCGAGTGCGGATTGTCTCTGCCGCGCTGCGACGGAAAAAAAAACGGCCTCGGAGAAGGCTTAGGCATCTTCTCGAGGCTGGAGGCCTTCGGAGCCTTCTGAGCACTGGCGGCGAGCGTGGGGGGAGAGTGAGAAGGAGAAGGTCTTCTCAGAAGGCTCGAGAGTCCCCCAAAAAGCCTTCTGAGACGCCCTCTTTGGCCTCGGAGAAGGCCTCGACATCTTCTCGAAAGGGTCCCGATGGGTCAAGACTCGGCGGCACGCCGATGGGGGCAAGTGAGAGGGGGCGGGCCTTCTCCGAAGCTGGCAGGGCTTCTCCGAAACCCTCCGGCCTTCTCGGAAATCCCACCGCCGAAAGCAGGAGGAGGAGGAGGAGGGGGAGGAGGAGGAGGAGGAGGAGGAGGAGGAGGAGGAGCAGGAGGAGGAGG
>CAUYUJ010006063.1:0-41449 GCA_963575745.1 Prorocentrum cordatum | reverse complement strand
AGTCGTAGTCGTAGTCGTAGTCGTAGTCGTAGTCGTAGTCGTAGTCGTAGTCGTAGTCGTAGTCGTAGTCGTAGCTGTAGTCGTAGCTGTAGTCGTAGTCGTAGTCGTAGTCGTAGTCGTAGTCGTAGTCGTAGTCGTAGTCGTAGTCGTAGTCGTAGTCGTAGTCGTAGTCGTAGTCGTAGTCGTAGTCGTAGTCGTAGTCGTAGTCGTAGTCGTAAGTCGTAGTCGTAGTCGTAGTCGTAGTCGTAGTCGTAGTCGTAGTCGTAGTCGTCGTAGTAGTAGTAGTAGTAGTAGTAGTAGTAGTCGTCGTAGTCGTAGAGTAGGTAGTTAGTAGTAAGTAGTAGTAGTCAGCCAGTAGACAGCCGTAGCAGTAGTAGAAGTAAGTAGTAGTAGTAGTAGTAGTAGTAGTAGTAGTAGTAGTAGTAGGGGGAGGAGGAGGAGGAGGAGGAGGAGGAGGAGGAGGAGGAGGAGGAGGGCGCCGCCGAGCTGCTGCAGGTCGCCTCCCCCCCCCGCCTCTGCCCTCCCCCGGGGGGCCCTTCCTCCTCCTCGCCCGCCGCCGCTCCTCTCTCCCCCGGGGGGCGCGGGCCGAGGCCGGTCGGCGAGGGCTGCAGGGCCTTCTCACGCCGAGCCTGCACTCGTGCCCTCCCCGGGGCTCGTCTTGTCTCGATCCCTCCGACTCGACTCGACTGCGAGGTCGATGGCCTCCGATGCCGATTCGCTTCGGCTTCGAATTCCGATCTGGGATCCGATGTCTCAATGGAGGCCTGCGGGCCTGCCGACGCTTGCCGATGCGATTTTTCCCGACTCGGTTGCCGATTCGCTTCGGCTTCGGATGCCGATCTGGGGCCCGATGTCTCAGTGGAGGCCTGCGTTGGCCTGCCGATGCTTGCCGATGCGACTTTTCCCGACTCGGTTGCCGGTTTCCGCCGATCCGACTCGTGTCGATCGCCGATCCGACTTGTCGATTCGATTCTGGGCTCTCCTGCCCTCCCGCGCGCCTCTTTTGTCCGCCGTCGGCGCCTGGCTGTCGATCGACTGGGTTTGTTGCGAGGGGGGGAGGGCTCAGACGAGGAAGAGGTGCCGATGCCGCCGCCCTGGCCCGCGCGTGTGCCCCTCGGGGCCGCCCGTGTTGCCCCCCGTCGCCACGGCCGGATACCCGCTCCCGAGTTCTGGGCCGGAGCGCGCCCCGAGAGAGGTCCGGGGAGGAAGGATCTCGTATGTTGCCCCCACATCTTTCGGAGGTGGATAGACCTCCCACCCTGACACGTCGATTAAGGAATTGGCCGTTTTCGGTTCGCGAGAGGGCGTCGCGGCCGTCATTTTTGCGGGTCCAGGTCCGTCGGTTTCGGTCCCAGGCCGCTATCACTAAGGGGAGGTCTACTAAAGGGAGGTTTGTCCACCGCCGAATCTTCTCGTTTGGAAAGAACCAGCGACGGGAGGTTTTTGTGTTGGCAGTTCAGGGCCTCCGAGGGCCCTCGCTGGGCCCCGGGGCTCCGAACAGCACTTGCCTTCGGACGAGGGGCCAGTTTTTTGGGGGGGAGGGGGCGCAGACCTCCAGGGGGTCCTGCGGGGGGGAGCAGGAGCCACGACGCCGGAGTTCTGGGGAGGCAGGAGGCCCCGGGATCCTGGCGTCGCAAGCTTTTCGAGCCGGGCGTGTTTCTATCCTCTCGGGCCTCGGGACCCCCACCTATCGTTACGTGACGTACGTTGGGGTCCGATCGAACAGCGTTCGGCCGCCGTGCGGGGCACGGACTGAAGCTGGACAAGTCTGCGCTCGGACATCCTGGCAAGGAAGAAGGGAAGAGGAGGAGGAGGAAGCAAGAACGAGCAGAGCCCTAGGTCCCTGCCCACACAGATCGATCCAGCTCGAAACATGAAGCAGAAAAATGGGGGCTCCTGGTCATGGTTTTTTGCGAGGTTGCAATTGTTCCGAGGCGTCGGATCTCAGGGGGGCCGGATCGCCCAGGGGTGGGGTATTACATTTGAGCCGGGGCCTGTCCCTCTACAGGAGGGATATTCAAAAGTAGTAACATATTCCAGGGAGTTTTTTTTTTTTTTGTTTGTTTGTTTTTCCCTCTATTTTTTTGGCTTTTTGGATTTTTTGGTTTGTTTGGTGTGTGTACAAACAAATGATTAAGAACAATGTTTGGGAGTATTTCTTGAGTATCCATATTTTTTCGCACAAAATCCCCCTGTAGGGGGACAGGCCCGACCTAACCCTAATCCTAATAACACGATGAAGACGTGGCCTCACTGAGGTTCCCGTCATTGCACCAGGGATGATGCATCTGGGCGGTCAGGCCCGGATCATCTGCAAGGAAGACCCCCCGTCCCTGATGTGTGTGGGCCCTCATAACTTAGGTCCCCTCCCACAAGGGTTCGGGGTACTTTTCTTGCTTATGAAGTGGGCAGGGGGTGTGGGGGTGTGAGGGGAAAGGGTGGGAAGGAGAGTGGGCGGGGGCGCCATGAGGCAGAGGGCAGGCAGTGTGATTGATGGCGCCTCATTGTCCCTCGCCCGCCGCTGCTGACCCAGACATCTGGCTGCTCCACTTTGTTCGATGCGTGGGCCCTGGAGGTCTGGACCACTTCCTGGGGCCAGTTTCTTGTCCTGAGTCGTCTCTTTACGCTCCCTGGGCCCGGCGAGGGCCCCTGGAGGCCGATAACAGCCCCAAATCGCCCGCTCCATTTTTTGGGGGGGAGTGTCGGATCTTTGGGGATAAGCCTGCCCGAACGCCGTTCCCGGAGGTACTTCTGGTGGTCAACCCTCTTCTACCTGGCCTCCTTCATAGCCATCACGCTTGAGATGCCGAAGACGGGCCCCTCTTTTGCCAGCTTCGCCATCTTGGTTTGTATTCTCGTTGCCTGCATCACATTTCTTTTCAGCCCCCTGGCGTAACCGAAGCAGCGGGACGATTGTTCGCCTCCGGGTGCGACTCGCGCTAGGGTATATATGTATACGCATATACATGTACATATTCTTATGTATCTAGATCTGTATATACGGATACGAATGTATATCTGTCGTCTGTCTGCCTGTTCGTCTGTCTGTCTGTATGTATGTATTTTGGTATCAATGCATGCGTGCACGCATGCATGCATGTAATATGTATGTATGAGTGTAGTATGTTCGTGTGTATGCATGCGCGTACGTAAGGGCGCATGTATGTATGTACGTAGTATGTATGTATGTATGTATGTATGTATGTATGTATGCGTGTATATATACATGTATGCGTGTATGTATGTAGGCGTGCATGCATGCATGTACTTATGCAGGTGTGAATGCATGCATGTAGTGCTGTTGTTTTATGTGTGTATATATGTATATGTCAATGTCCATGTATATGTACGTGCATATGTATATGGACATGTATATACCGATGCTTATGTTTAGGTAAATGTGTGCTGTATATGTGTGTACAGGTATGTGATTATGATTTGTATTCGCATTTGTATTTGTACATGTATATGCATATCATATAGATATGCAGGTACACGTCACTGTATATGTATATCTACAGTACATGTTTATGCGTATGTGTGCATATACATAGATATAAGTTGTGTTTGAGTTTTTTTGCATATGTCTGTACATGCATGTGAATGTGCATGATTTCCTGCCTGCATGCATGCATGTCTGTCTGTCTGGCTGTCTGTATGTATGTATGCATACATGCATGCATGCATGCATGCGCGCATCTATATAGGTAGGTATGTATGTATGCATGCATACATGTATGCATGTATGCATGTATGCATGTATGCAGGCATGTCTGCATGTATTTATGCATGTGTGCATATATGTATGTATGCATATTTATATATCATTATTTATACACATGCATTCACACATACCTGTATCTATGTGTAGCTATATGTATGTAAACACGTGTATATGTATGTATGTATGTATGTATGTATGCATGTATGCACGCATGTATGTATGTATGTATGTATGTATGTATGTATGTATGCATGCATGCATGCATGTATGTATGTATGTATGTATCTATGTATGTATGTATGTATGTATATGTATATGTATATGTATATGTACATGTATATGTATATGTATATGTATATGTATATGTATATGTATATGTATATGTATATGTATATGTATATGTATATGTATATATGCACATATGCGCACATGTACTCAAGTCCCGGTCCGTCCAGGGAGCCTAAGTCTGGACCCCAGGAGGTTTCAGCAGGGCCCGATGAGCGCCCCCAGACGGCCACGATGGGCCCAAGATGGCCCAAGATGGGCTTAAGATGGCCATCCGACGGCCCAACTGGCTCCCCGGATGGGCCAAAGGGGCCCGAACCCAAGAGGCCCCCAGGAGGCACACATAATGTATTTTTTCCTGGGGCGCAGCGGAAGTGCTCTCGTCGCTCCCGTCTTCCCCCGTATCTTCGTATAGTTTTTTACATGTTTTTTGTTCGAAGGCTAGGTTCAGGTTTTGAAAACCCATGCGTTGACTCAGATCGCCTGGAGGTCCACGCTTGTCAAACTGGACTACACTGGGGTCAGGGCCTGAATAAAAAGACACAAAGGAACACCTTTGGCATTAGAAAGAAGCCTTCGCCGTGCCCCTCCCCGCTTCGCTCCGCCTGCCCTCGGCGCGGCCTTCTACTCGGCCTCCGCATCGGTCCGCCGCTCGCGCTCCAGGGAGGGGAGCGTGGCCGGAAGACCCGTGGGCGACGATCGCAGGGCACCCCCGCGCTTTTTCCCAGGGCGTAGCCCCCGCCCAGGCCTGGCCAGGAATCGCCTTGGGGGCCTATCGGGACAGGGCATCCAGAAGTTTGCATGGCCAGAACGCACGATACATTCGCCCAAAAACAGTTTATAGGGCTCCCCCCCCAACAGGCCGAGAAAAAAGCTTGCATGGCCCTCGCCCCGGAATATTTTACAGGGCCTAGAAATTGAGACATCCTTTGCCCGATTCCCGCCTCCCCGCCCAAGCGAAAGCATAGGCTGTGCAACCCCTGGAGGCGACGTGCGAGGCGTCGGTCAACAAGGCGATGATCTTCGGATCAAGCTATCTGGGGAACGAGGGATCATTGAAACAGTTTAAGTTAAACAGTTGTTGTGTTTTTTTCCGCTCCTTATGGGGACTCGATCGGTGCCGACCTGGAACCGGAAACCTCTCCCATCCTGGATTCAGGACTACCCACCTGTCGTTGAAAGTGGGTATGTTTGGTCTCCCAGATGCCAATCTAGTTGAGGCGCCTTCCTACTTCCATGGAGTGGTTTCCCCTTTTCCTCTTTTGGGAACTCTCGGAACCCCAGTCTACTTCAACGCCTTCTTGCTTCGTCCGTCTGCCCACTTCTTCCGACCTGTTGACATGCGCTTTGCTCCGTGATCGTGTGACTCCCGATAGGTCAGGAAGAAAGCAATGAGGCTTGCGCAACAACATGTCCTTGGGAGCAACTCGTGGGCGCCTTGTATACCCTTGTAATTCTGTCTTCAGAGTGCACTAGCGTCGATTAGCGTCTGGTAATCGATGAGATCGTGCCGATTCAGCGTCGATTACCGTCGGTGAGCGTCGATTGGCGTCGATTCATCGTCGATTAGCGTTGATTTAGCGTCGATTAGCGTCGATTCGCAAGAGCCAGCGAGATGGTGTGGGAGGCTCCCATGAGTTGCCGCAGAACATGTTCCATGTATGTGGCGATGTGCACCTGCTGCGTCTGTTGGGGTTCCTGGAGTCTGGGGCGGTCCGCAGATACTCCCGTTACCCTAGAGGCTCGCGGTCTGTGAAGCGCGTCCGGCCCAGGAGGGGGTCACGGGTCACGGGGGCAGTGGGGCACCATGGTGATCGTTTTTTGATTCATTGTTTTGACGATCGACGCGGGCCCTCATACCTCCTCGCCTCCCCCCCCCTAGAGCGGCTGTTTTTGGCGCCTGTTTCAGGCAGGCGGAGTCTCCCCCATGGGACGCACGGTTGCAAACAGTCGCGTTAAGCAGGGGTCCGGAGCCAGGCCCGCCGCCTCCCCCCCCCCCCCCGCCCCCTTTCTGTCAAGACGCTGACTAAGAAAACGCTCGCATGCGTGAGGCGCAGATTTTGGTGTCTTGGCCTCGGAGGCCAGCCGTCGTCCGAATCGTCGGTCGCCTCCCCGCGCGCGATCGCGGTGTTCAACAACAAAAACCACGACGGGAGGGTCTGTGGCCGTTGTCGGCCTCCTGGGGGCCGTCGGGCGACGGCCCGGATCGGGGCGAGCATCTGGCTCTGGGGAAAGGGTTGGGACCTCTGGGGAACTCCAGATTTCGTAATAAAGGGAGGGGGGTCTCGTTTCGGGGGGGGTCTCTTCCAGGCTATCTTGGAGGGCCTGGGGGGGTCTGGGGACGATGTTTTGGAGGGTCCTCCCACGGGGGAGGTCTGAAATGTGGGTTGTCTTGGAGGGTCCAGACTCCCTCCCTTTTATTACGAAATCTGGAGAACCCGTACCGAAAAAAACATCAGGACATCCGCATGTCGGGGTCCGCCTTTGGACTGCACGACGTTCTGAGCGCGGCGCTCTTCCCTTTCCGCCTCCCTCCCGTCTGCCCGCCGCTTCTCTGTGCCCAGTTCGCTTCCAGCGCGTCCCTCCCGCTGCTCGATCAGCGTCTGACTCCTCTTGCGCCCTCGGACCAGCATTCGAGTAGGGGATCGACTACAGAATTGATTTGCCCTCCCTGTTCTCCCCCCTCCCCCTCCCTCCCTCTCCTCTCTCCCTTCCCCATGGGCGCGGACCCCTGCGTTCCTGGCATGTGGCCCTGTTGCAGGGGCGGCGCTCCGGGAGCCTGTCTCACCAACACGACAGTAGAAGCCGCCGGGCGCATGGATTTTCACACCAGGCTCTGTCTACACGTTGCTAGTCTCACTCGGTCTGCCCAGGCGCGCTTCCGTGCGCCGTCAGGGGCCCAGCCCGCCGGCCGGTCAGCAGACTGCTCGCTCGCTCGCAGTCGATCCCCCAGTCGAAACATGTCTGGGTCCGCCGCTTCCTGCTCCTCCCCTCTCTCCCGCCCTCCCGGCAGGCGCGGCCCCGCTGCCCGCCGGGCCGTGCGGCCTTCCCGCGCTGCAGAGCGGCGCGGATCAGCACCGAGCATTAAGTATATATCGTCCAATATCCCCCTGTAGGAGGACAGGCCCAACTCATCCCCTGAGATCCGGGCGAGCTTGGGTCTGGGGCTCTGGCCGTGATTTTTTTCGCGAGGCTGGATTCTGTTTGTTCCGAGACGGTGCGGTGACCTCCTCCTCCTCCTCCTCCTCCTCCTCCTCCTCCTCCCACTCCTCCCCCTCCTCCCCCCCCCCTCCCCCTCCTCCCCTCCTCCCCTTCCTCCTCCTCCTCCTCCCCCTCCTCTCCTCCTCCTCTCCTCCTCCTCCTCCTCCTCCTCCTCTCCTCCTCCTCCTCCCCTCCCCTCCTCTCCTCCTCCTCCTCCTCCTCCTCCTCCTCCTCCCTCCTCCTCCTCGTCCTCCTCCTCTCTCTCCTCCTCCTCCTCCTCCTCCTCCTCCCACTCCTCCCCCTCCTCCCCCTCCTCCCCCCTCTCCTCCCCCTCCTCCTCCTCCTCCTCCTCCTCCCTCCTCCTCCTCGTCCTTCTCGTCCGCCTCCTCCTCCTCCCCCTCCTTCTCCTCCTCCTCTACCTCGAAATCCCCCAGGACCTCACCGCACGGCCCGTCACCGCACGGTTTTGGGACCCCGGAGGCCCCTGTCGCCCGAGCCGTCCTCGGAGAACGGCCCGAGTCCCAAAGCCGTGCGGTGACCCCGAATCCCCACCGTTTCACCACACGGTGTGGTCACCACCCCGTTTGGGGGCCCCCGAGTAACTCAAATCTCCGGAGGCCGTTCGGGACGATCGGGGCAAACCCGGAACGCCCTCGGCGAGGCGCAGCTGCCGGAAGGCACCCCGAGGCTGGAACGCCTCCGAGGACCGGCGCAGACGCCCGAAGACCTCCGGCGTCGAACCTCCTCTTTTTTTCTGTTGTTCTCTTATTTCCCCTTTCATTTCCTTTCATTTATTTTCATTTATGTTTCCTTTCTTTTTTTCAATTCTTTTTCATGTCTTTTCATTTCTTTTCTTTTCATATGTAAAATACTTATTTGTAAAATGCATGTTTGTTTGATTTCTTTTTTGTCTTGCCCGTTGCGCGTAACGTATGTTGCCCTGGCCACTCCCCCCCCCAGGGAGATGGTAGCGATCGTGCGTGGCGGGGGTGGGCTGGTGCTGGCGCTTGTACCCCTCACACGTGTGGGTTCTCGCGCGTCTACTGGCGATCGCAGCGCACCCCCGCCCCGACGTGCCCCACTCCGCCAAAGCTAGGGGAACAAAAAGTGGCATAAACATAAAACCTCGGAGGTCCGCGCGGATTTCTCGGATCGGCGCTGGGCCCCCCTCCATGGCGCGCGGAGCGCGCTGGACCCCCCCCCTTCCGTAGGGGAACAACAAGTGGCCTAAAACAGCTCGAAGGTCCGCGCGGATTTCTCGGATCGGCGCTGGGGCCTCCCGGAGGCGCCTCCGGCGCCGCTCTGGCGCGCTCCGCGCGCCAGGGAGGGGGGTCCAGCGCCGATCCGAGAAATCCGCGCGGACCTCCGAGTTTTTATGTTTATGCCATTTTTTGTTCCCCTAAAAGCGTTACCTTGTTGCCCCTCCCCCAGGGGTAGCGACCTTGACTGGGCACGCTAAACAAACAGTCTCCTCGAGGGTGCCGCGCCCGGATCGCCGAGGCGAGCGAGTCGGGGTGAGGCTGGGCGGCAGGGGTGCGGGGGCGCTCTCGCTCGCGCCTTGCTTCGGCGTCACCCCAGCATACTTATATACGGGGCGTGAAAGCGACCACAGCCACTGCTTTTCTTTTGTTGCCGCCTTCCAGCCAGCAGAAACAAAGCAGTGGTTGTGGTCATTTTCGTTAAGCTTGGCACCAGGGAAATGACCACAACCACTGCTTCTTTTTCGGCCGGCTGCAAGGTGGCGCAAATTAGAAGCAGTGGCTGTGGTCATTTTCCAGTCCCGCATCATACTATATGCGCGTCGCCCCCCCAGGGGCGACTCGCCAACGGCATGTGCGTCGGGGCGGGCGCTTTCTGGCCACACCGCTCGGGGAACGATGCACTATAAGATAGGTGTACTCTCTGTTCGGGTCGGACGCGCGCCTCCAAGGAGGACATGTAGTAGTGGTTATGTCTCTGTGCATCCCATTGTTGCCCCTGCGCCTCCAGGTCAACGGAGGTCAAGGAATGAAAACGTGGCACGGGCGTAAACTGCCGGAGGTTCGCGCGGGGCTCCAGGAGCATAGGTTTATGCCTTGTGACACTTTCTTGTTCCTCTCCTTTTTTCAGCTTCTTCTGATTCGTCTTCTCCTTCTCCTTCTCCTCCTCCTTCTCCTTCTCCTTCTCCTTCTCCTTCTCCTTCTCCTTCTCCTTCTCCTTCTCCTTCTCCTTCTCCTTCTCCTTCTCCTTCTCCTTCTCCGCCTCCTTCTCCTTCTCCTTCTCCTTCTCCTTCTCCTTCTCCTTCTCCTTCTCCTTCTCCTTCTCCTCCTCCTCCTCCTCCTTTCCCTCCTCCTTTTCCTTCTCCTCCTCCTTCTCTCCTTCTCCTTCTCCTTCTCCTCGTCTTCCTCCTCCTCCTCCTCCTCCTCCTCCTCCTCGTCCTTCCCCCAGGGGCTCTGGGGGAGCCACCAGCCCCCGCGGCCAGGATCCACGAGTTCCACTGCAACGTGTCCCCGCTGGAGTCGGACGGAGGCGCCCCTCGGCCGCGCCGGCCGCCGCCCGGCCGCCGCCGCCGCCGCCCTCCCCGGCAGAGGCCCCGTGGCCCGGCCCGGGAGCGGGGGCCCTCTGCCCGGAGCGTTGGTGCGCAGCTCTCCTTCCTCCTCCTCCTCCTCCTCCTCCTCCTCCTCCTCCTCCTCCTCCTCCTCCTCCTCCCCCTCCTCCCACAGTGTAGCCGACCTACCTCCTCCCCTCCTCCCCCCCGTGGCCCGGCCGCCGGAGCGGGGGCCTCGAGACGGGGGTCAATGCAGACGTGGGTCAGCCAGAGCGCCGGATCTTGCAGGCTCCTGCAGGGCTAGGGTCGCATTGACCCGGGCTTGGGTGCAGGATCTTGCAGGATCCTGCAAGGCCTGACTGGCCCGGGTCTGGATTGACCTGGGTCAGAAGATCCCCGACCCTCCCCGCCGTCTCGCTGTGGGATGCAGGAGGGGCAAAACACACACAGAGACACGATGGATCGTTGATTCCCAGGAAGAGATGTGGGAACGTGTGGGCAGTGGGGGGGAGGACAAACATGAGAGTATAAGAGAGACAAAGATGAGAAACAAAACCCAGAAAGTACGAGAAGATATGGGGGATATGGGTGTTTGTGCGTATCTGTTTGTGTGTCCTTGGGCCCCTTCGGGAGTGTGTTCGGGGGCGGACTGTTGCGGCCCCTCTCGAGCGATCCGCGGCTGCGCGCCAGCAGCGGCACACGACGCCCTCCGGCGCGGCTCTCGCGGAGGCTTGGGCTCGCCCTCGGTGCGCGCCCGCGCGCGCCTCTCCCCCGGCGGCGGGCAGGCCCTCGATCGGCGCTTTGCCGGGGGGGGCCCGGGAGCAGTCGCAGAGAGACCCTGCATCGGTTCTAGGCCTTTCATGGGGGAGCAAAAAGTGGCATAAACATAAAAACTCGGAGGTCCGCGCGGATTTCTCGGATCCGCGCTGGACCCCCCTGGCGGCGCCTCCGGCGCCGCCCCTGGCGCGCTCCGCGCGCCAGGGGGGGGTCCAGCGCCGATCCGAGAAGTCCGCGCGGACCTCTGAATCTTTATGTTTATGTCACTTTTTGTTCCCCTATTTCACATTCAAGGGATGAAACACCACCCCGATCCCGACCAGTGGCGTTTGCTAAACGGCCCTGGGCGCTGACCGAACCGCCCTGCCCTGTTCGATTCCTTCCCTTGGTGCGTTGACCGAACGGCTTCGCTTGTCGGGGTGCTTGCTATGAGGGCGGATTTTCTGCTCTCTACACATCAGCGGCGGAAGAAAACGAGGTCATCGTCGCGGACATTGGCGCGTAGGCTGCCCGCGTAAGGTCGCGCGTAAGCGCCCTCGTTTTTTCAATGTAGCGTGCCGCGCTGGCGGCCCGCGCAAGCCGCCGCGTAGGGTCTCTATGCCATCTCGCGCGAGACCCGCTTCTTTTCGTCGCCCACATGGGATCCGAGCAGATGGGGTCCGAGGATCGCGCCGTGATGCATCGCCCGTGCGGCTCGATGTGGAGCACGATGTTTCTCACCGCCGGCGTAGCCGATGCATCGCCGACGTCGCCGATGCTCCGCCGATCCATCCTGGAGGTATCGCCGATGCATCGGAGATGCGGCGCGATCCTCCGACCCCATCTGCTGGGACCCCATCTAGGAGCGGCGGCGAGCGTTGAGGGGGAGCGAAAGGGAGAAGGCCCTCCCAGAAGGCGGCGGCGCTTCTCTCAGAAGCCCCCCCCCCCGGCCTTCCAAGAAGTTTTGTTGGTGCCTTCGGGGAAGGCTCAGGAAGCGTCTCAGAAGGCTCGAGCAAAGGGCCGCCGCGGACGCTCGGGAGGAAAAGGAGGAGGAGGAGGCGGAGGAGGAGGAGGAGGAGGAGGAGGAGGAGGGGGAGGAGGAGGCCAGGCGCTCGAGGCGAATCCGGCCGTGACGAGGAGGCCCCTCCCCAAAGCCGCGCGCCAGGGGCGGCGTCGGCGCCGGGGCCGTGGCCGGCCGCTGGCGCCCTCCTCCTCGCCCTCCACCTCCTCTACTTCCTCCCTCCTCCTCCTCGCCCTCCACCTCCTCCCCTCCTCCTCTTCGCTTTCCCTCCCTCCTCGCCCTCCCTCCCCCCCTCCTCGCCCTCCCTCCCTCCCTCCCTTCCTCCTCGCCCTCCACCTCCGCGCCCTCCTCCCTGCCCTCCTCCCCCCCCCCTCGCTCGCCGCCGAGGGGAGGCCCCTGGCCATGGAGCCAGGCCGAGGAGCGCCGAGGAGCGGCACTGTCGCAGCCTCGCGTCGGGTGCAGCCGGGACGTGCCCGCACGCGGGCCCGAGGCCCTCTCGCCGCTTCGGGGGCCCACCCGCCTCCACGGGGCCCACCCGCGCGTGCTGGGCGTCTGGGGGAGGTTTGCCCGCGTGCACGGTTTTGAGTCGCCCTCCTCCTCCTCCTCCTCCTCCTCCTCCTCCTCCTCCTCCTCCTCCTCTCCTCATCCTCCTCTCCTCCCCCCTCCTCCTCCTCCTCCTCCTCCTCCTCCTCCTCCTCCGGGCTGTTTAATCCAACCTGCGCTGGCGCCGACTATCTAATCCTGGCTGATGGCGTTCAGGCAGTCGCCGCGAATCACAGCAGGAACCATGACTGTCCTTGCCAGTCCACACGTCCTTCAGTATGTTTGGCCTTCTTGCTTTCTTGCTTGCTTTCTTGCTGTCCAGTGATTGCATGGACTCGTGCATGCAGGCGGGCTAAAACCCAGGCCAGCGTCGAGGAGCTCTGGCCTGCGGAAGGCGACCAGTGCGGCTCTGACCGCGTAGCGGCTGGGTGGACTCGCCCAAGCACCGCTGCCGCTGCCACTGCCTTCCTCCTCTCTCGCAGCTCGATCTGCTCTGGCGTGCTGGTCCTCGGGAGGGCCGAGCGGCTCACGGACCCCCCGCTGCTGCAAGGCAAGGGGTGCCTGGAATGTCACGACGTGCTCATCTTCTGCGACCTGGAGGAGCTCCGCGGGGCCGCCGACCCCCCGCCCACGACCTCGGGAACGCCTTCCGGCCTCTCTTTCTGTCTCTCTGTCTCTCCGTCTCTCCGTCTCTCCGTCTCTCCGTCTCGCCGTCTCTCTCTGTCTCCCTGTCGTGCGTCGATCTGTTTCTGTATTGTATGTCTGTCATCCTGTTTCTCCGTTCCTCTCTCTCTATGTCTTTGTGATTTTTTTGTCTCAGCTATACAGCTATATTTACACTTATTCAGTTTTACATGCACATGCACACATACACATCCACACACGTATACATATACATACTCAGATACATAACCATCTACATTTACATATCCTTATGTATATGGACATGTATATATGCATGTATATGTGTATGAACATGGGATTACACATGTTACATTTACGTACACTTTTAGGCATACGTATATGCATGCGTATATGTATATATACTTGTGTATATGCATATGGGCCTGTGAATGCACTATTGTATATATATATATATAGATGTGTACATGTATATGTGTATCCAACAGTGCATGTGTATGTATATGTATATGTAGATGTCTGTGTATGTGTATGTGTATATGTATATGTATATTTGCATGTAGATATGTATGCATACCTTTATGGACCTGTACAGGTATATGCATTTGTCGATTCGCATGTACATGGGTATGTATGCACAGGTATATATACGTATAGGTATTTAAATGTATATGTATGTGCGTGTATATGTGTATGTGTATGGATATGTGTGTATATGCGTTTGCATGTGTACATGCAGTTGTATATGTATAATTATCCACATTTGTTGATGTATATGTATATGAATATGCGTAGACGTATGTATATGTTGATGTAGCTGTTTATGTCGATGCACATGTATGCGTATATGTACCTGTATATTTGTATGAGCATGCGCATGTGTATGTATGTATGCATATATTTGTATATGCATATGTGCATATACATGTATATGTAAATGTATATGCATGTGTATTGGTATATGTATTGTGTGTGCTTATGTGTATCTATAGGTATACGTGTATGTATTCGTATATAGATATATACATGTGGCTGTACATGCATACGTATATGTATATGCATATGCATGTGCAATGGTACATGTGTATATATACGTACACGTATATGTTTATGCACATGTTTATATATATATATCTATTCACAACTGTATACACATACATCTGCATCTATATACATACATGATTGTGCATATGCATGTGCATACGTATGTGTATTTGTATACGTTTATGCATATGTACACGTATGCATATATACATACGTATGTCTATGTATTTGTATATGTATATGTACCTGCATCGGTATATGTAGATGTATAGGTATATGTATATGTATGTGTACATTAACATGTATAGGTATATGTATGTGTATATATATATATGTATATTCATATCTATATGTATACATAACTGTATTTGTATGTGTATGTGTATATGTACGTGTATATGTAGATGTATAGTTAGATGTAGGTGTACACTCATGTGTATAGATGTATGTAGATGTATATGTATATGTGCATATGTATATGTTTATGTTTATGTGTATGTATATGTATATGTATATATATGTATATGTTTATGTTTATGTGTATGTATATGTATATGTATGTGCATGTGCATGTGTATATGTATATGTATATGTATATGTTTATGTTTATGCGTATACATATGCATATGTATATGTATATGCACATGTAATTGTATATATATGTATGTACATGTACATGTACATGCATGTGTATGTGTCTATGTATATGTATATGTATATGTATATGTATTTGTGTGTATGTATCCAGATAAGGTTTCAGTGGGCCCAAAGCCTGCCCCACCCGTCCCCCATGGAGGTGCCGGCCTTCCTTTCGCGTCCGAGATAGCCCAATTTTTCGGCCCACGAGAGTCCCAAGAGCGCCCAAGGGGCCTCCAAGTTGACCCAGCAGGCACTCAAGACGGCCTGAGGTATATCCAAGACGCCCAAGTGGGGCCCCAGGACGGCCCGAGGCCCTTACAAGACGGTCCAACACGGCCTTAAGACAGCTCACGAGGCTCCCACGACGCTCCCAAAAGGCCATGCCAAGCTCGTGCACTTCGGAGGCCTCCAAGGGGCTTGGCGCTCCCCCTCTCCCTCCCTCCCTCTTTCTCTCTCCCTCTCTCTCTTCCCCCTCTCTCTGTCTCGCCCGCTCGCTCGCTCGCTCTGGCTCTCTCTCTCTCTCTTGCTCTCTCTCTGCCTCTTTAGATCATTATCTCTCTCTCTCTCTCGCTCTCTCTCTCTCTGTCTCTCTCTCTCTCTCTCGTTTTTGTTGTTGTTCTATTTCTCTCTCTCTCTCTGTCTCTGTCTCTGTCTCTGTCTCTCTCTCTCTCTCACTCCCACTCTCTCCATATCTACATGGCCATGTACACGTGTGCATTTCTCCTTCGGCCCGATGGCCCCCAGTCCGACCCAGGATCCGCGGTCTCTCCGAGTCGGGCCCAGCCTTCCGGCGCGTGGAACATGAAGGGCTGGGGCGAGAAACAACGCTGGACGTGCTTTCCCCACGGGCGATGCCCCCTCGACGCCTGGGGCCCCCGCCAGGCCCACCCCGCAGGATTCCCTGAACGGCGACCCGCCGCGACAGGGAACACCTCCAGTCTTGACCTTTTCTCGCCCGCCCGCCCTTACTCGCTGTTAATGTTGTCATCCTCGCCCTCGTCTCCTCTCCCCCCCTCCCTTTCCCCGTCGCGCCCCCCTTCTTTGTTCCTCCTGCTCTTCGGCCTCTTCGTCCTCCTCCCCATCGTGCCCGCCCCCGCGCCAGGGCCCCGACTCCCCCAAACGGACTCTGCAGGCTCTCAAGGCACCCCGCCAGACGTCCCCCCGCCCCAAGTTGCCGCGATTGCATCGGGACCCGCTGACACCAGGCCCTCCTCTAGCAACGCTCGTGCGCTTGCCTTGCGGCTTCTCCGCTGGGGCATGGTCTCTGAGCGACGACGGGCTGCCGCGCGACACCCGCCATGGCAAGCTTGCAGCCGCGCCTCGACCTGCACCTGTCTGTCGATCGTTGTCGGGTCTGCTTGGAGGATCGTGCTGGCATGCGGTAGGTTCGTGTCGTGCCGACGCCGCGGCGACCCCGCCGCTGGCGTTCAAGCTTGAACGCCGCCAATGATCTGGCGATCGGGAAGCCGCCGATTATTCAAGGTTGCAAGATCCGCTCGGTGTCAGAAGCCATCGCCGCGGATTGTCACTCGAGCCTGCCGTGCTGTCCTGCAGGGCGCGTAACAGTAGCAGAGCTGGCACGATGGCTCAGAACGGCCGTAGCTCTAGGTCGGGCGTGCCCCCCTACAGACGGATTTTGGACGACGGATAGAAAATGGTCAACAAGTGCTCAAACATAGACAAGATTAGTCAAAACATCGCCCCCAGACCATTTTTTGTTTTTCATATTTCTCCTGTATACAGTCCGGGCCCTGAAGAAGGAACCCTTTTCGTTGGGGAGGGGCTCCGCGTTCCTCAAGTGTTTCACAGCTTGCCTCAGGCTTTCCTTATGTTTTCGACCGGAAATCGAAGGTTAACTTCTGGAAAAAAGGGGCCTCGTTCCTTATTTGGGGTTCCTCAGGTCAACGCCCCGACTGTAAGGGGCAGGCCCGACTTGACCACGGCTCTGGAGGGGTGCCCTCGCGTCCTGCGTGCTCGGGCCATCCAGCCTGGGAGCGGTCTTCGCTCCGCGCAGCCCAAGATGGGGCCCGGGCCTTCGGCGCAGGGCGCGTCCTGTCCCGACCCGCCCTCTGAAAGCGGCGCCCTGCTTGGATTCTCGGGGGCGGAAAAGAGGGGGGTGATGACTAGGGGGGGGTGGATATCATGGCGGGGGTCATGATATGTCCGCAGATGTCATGGCGCCTCTGCTTATTTCATGACGTCCCTGGCCCCCCCGCTGGGCGGCGCACATGCCGCCGGTCATGATTTGCACCCCCCCGTCTTGGACACCCCCTCTTGGCCGCTCCCGAGATTCACCACCCACCAGACCACCTGGAGAATGTCGGTTCGGGTTTCGAGGTGGATTTCGTGCGGATTTTTTTTTGTGGCCAGGAATGAAGACCGAAGAAGAATCCACGCGGAATTCACTTCGTGTTTCGCTCGCCGCTTCGGGCAAACATCCGCGCAGAAATCCACGCAGAAATGCGCTGCAGCACGTCTGCAAGGCCGGTGCAATGACAAAAAAGAGTCGGAACTCTTGTGTTGTGTCTCTCACCACCCACCAAACCACCCCAACCCAACCCGAAGGCCTCAATTTGCCATCGATTTCCAGTGTGTGTGGGGGGTCGGGGAACATGGAGAAAACACATGGAGCCTGTACCCCCCCAAACCCGAAGTTCGGGCCTTCGGGCTGAGTTGGGGTGGTCTGGTAGGTGGTCATTCATTGTGCTCGCACGATCTCCTGATAACTCTGTGCTGCTGTCCATCCTCAGGGCGAAGTCTGGGGGGGGGTCGTCAGGTCAGGCGCGTGTGTATGTTTCAAGCATCCTGGCAGGATGCGTGCTACCGCAGCGCTCTCAACGCTACATACCAGGGGTTTTCCAAGAATCCCGAGGACCCGAGGGAGGAGGGGGTCGGCTCGTCTCTCTCTCACATCCCAGCACTCGCTAGGCGGGCGGCTTCTTCTCCTGGCAATGCTGATGTTCGCATCCATGCATGCGCAAGCGAGCAGAACAAAGAAGCAGGCAGATAATCAGGCATCGAGCAGCACTGTGCATATGTTAGCTCCACGCTAGACGCCATGATTTATACAGTAGCAGCATGTTGCAACTCGGACCCATGCAGTGCCGACTCGCCATCGCCACATTACTCATCATTGACAGTCAGACACGAAGGGGAATGTCCAGCGCTTGTCATCTCGAAGTAGTGTGTCAAACTGTTGGGCATTGCTTTTCTGCCAACGTCCTCGTTGCCTCCACCATCCTCTCTCTCTTTATACACATATATATAGATATGTGATTATAAATGTTTATACGCATTTATCCATATATATATATATATATATATTCAAACTTGCAAATACCCGTTCCGTTCACACATATTTTTACGTAGAGCGTGCGGATCCTATTCCGATTCCAGTGAGGAGCGTGCCAACATGAGCGGGGGGACGCTAAGCCAAGCCTGTCTCTGGGGCCGCAGGTGAGGCTCCCTGAGGGGCACGATCCGTGTGACAATATGTATATATACATATACATATGAATATGTATATATATATATATATATCCTCCGATGCCGAATAGTTTAATCTACAACTAAAGCGTAGAGCGCGCTAGAACCTAAACGCACGAAACGCGCGCGTGGTTCTAGTGTGTCTATTTGTATATGTATGTAGTGGTACATTCATATGAATATGTCTATATGTATGTATGTATATTTGTATTCATGTTTGTATGACTGAATGTATATGCATATATGCATGCATAAATGTATGTATGCATGCATGTATGTATGTTTGCAGGTAAGCAGGAATGTATGTACAGATGTGCGTATGCACTCATGTATGTACGTATGTATGTATGCATGTATGTATGTATGCATATATCTATGTATGTATGCATGCATGCATGTATGCACGCACACATGACTATATTTACGTATGTATGTACGCATGTATGCATGCATTTATGTATGTATGAATGTATGTACGCGCGTATGCATGTACGTATTTATGTACGTACGGACGTACGTATGCATGTACGCATGTGTGTATATATATTTAGATATCTGTATGCATGCATGCAAGCCTGTAGGCATGTATGTATGTGTGCACGCATACATGCATGCATGCATGTATGTATTTGTGTACGTACATACGTGCTGACTGTATGCACGTCTGCATGTATGCATGTCCGCATGTATGCAAGTATGCATGTATGTATACATATGTATATATATATGTATGTGTGAATGTGTGTATGTATGCATGTATGCATGTATATATGTATGTATGTATGTATGTATGTGTGGTCGAATGTTGTATGTATGCATTCATGCATGCATGCATGTATGCATGCATGTACGTATGCATGTTTTTGTTTCTTTAATGCATGACTGCATACATGCATGCATGCCTGCATGTATGTATGTATGCATGCATACATGCGTTTATGTTTTTGTGTATGTATGTGTGTATGCATGTATGCGTGTACGTGTGTATGTCTGTACGTATGTATGTATGTAGGTATATGGATATGCATATATACACGTAGATGTAGATGTATATGTCTATGTACACGTAAATGTATATGTATTTGTAGTTGCAGATGTAAATGCAAACGTTTATGTACATGCATATATACATGTATGTATGCATGTATATATATATATATATATATAGCAGGTTCTAGCAGGCCCCAGGCTTTGACGACTTCACTGCCCACTGAAGTAGAGGACCACAAAGGGGGTCAAGGGTAGCCATGCCTAGTGGACCGTTCTAGCACATGCCTTCCAGTGGGTGCGTTTATTGCACTGGCTATTTCGGAGGGCGGCGAGGACATCGGGCATATAAGGTCTACACCAGCTGCATTCTCATATCGGTTTTCTCTTCTTTATTCTCTTCGCCTTCGACTGCATGGTTGACGCCACTGCAGTCTCTCCAGACCTTGTGAACTTCGAGTTTGTGACTTGGAACACGCAGAAGAGATCTCGATACAGGACTGGCGCTGTGTTGAAATGCATGGCTCGCCGGTACGGGCCCTCAACAGTAGCATGCTTACAAGAAGTGCCGCAGTGGGGGGTCAGTGTTCATAAGCATTTTGCAGTACGTTCTGTCGCAGGTAAAGATTGCGCAATTGTTTTGCCTAAAGCCGATGTGTCATCTATCATATGGGAGGTACACGAAGATCGTTTTAGTATTGTTGTCGTGGGGAATCACATATTCGCTTCAGCACACATCCTGGATTATGGCACTGACAGGCTTGCAGACAGTCCCACCTTGCACCGGCTTTCTGCATCGATCGTCCTTGCGAGGGAGAAGGTGCTTTGCAAGCAGTGGCACCCGATAGTTTTCTTGGGCATGGATGCTAATGTCAGCCTGCCGCCTGACACACTTGGGGTTACGGGCAATTCGTGTGCAAGAGCCCTTCCTTCTCATCGTGTTGGAATGCAAAGGACTGTTTTAGATTTCCATGTCTCGCACGACCTCGTTGTTCACAGCTCGTTTGCGAATATCCCTTTGGATCGATCTTTCACGAGGGTGGGGAGGAAGAGGACTGCCAGAAACAAGTCGCAAATTGATTTTGCCAGCACGTCATTGTCACAACATCTACCGGCGTTTCCTGATTTTCAGGTGGATGAAGATCCGAACTCGGAGCTCCGGAAGTCTGATCACCTACCAGTTCGTCTCAGAATTCTTCTTGATACGGATCAGTGTAGAAGGACTCCTAAAGCTGAGCTTTCTGATTTCCGCAAGGTGCAACAGAGTTGGAATATCGACCGTCTTTGCGACAAAGCGCAGTTCTGGTATGACGTCTCGACGGGGCGCTCCGAGAACATGAGCTTAGCAGACTGCGTTTCGTCCGTGCGGAGTGCCATTTTCAAGAGTGCGGGCAAGGATCGCACCACGGAAGTGGACGACGATGAGATAGACGTTGAACGAGCAGTAGGCGGTAGGAAAAGGAAACGAAAACACGCATCCTCTTCTGGTCAGGCAAAGCCGAACGCATCAATAGGTCAGTGGGGCAGGCGTGGCACAAACAAGTACATCCTCACCTGCATCTCTCAACGAAGTAAGGCTTTGGATGCGCAGCCACCGGTAGTCTTGAGCATTGAGGGGCAAGAGTCAGCAGATAGAGGCACGTGGAAGGGGGCACTCACACAGCTTGGAAAACATAAGTTCGCAGGCACTGCGGGGAGCAACACTAATTTCAGCGCCGTTGTCGAGAAGTGCCGGGCCACGGCGTACGCCAACACTTTGGACAATCATGTTATCGGAGCCCCTTCGTTTGCTGATTTTGCTGATACCCTCTCTCGCTTATCATTAACTTCAGCGCCTGGCCCGGACGAGATACTGGGAAAGGCTTGGGTTTTCGCCCCACACTGGATGAAATGTAGGCTGTATGAGCTTCTCTTGAAGAGGTGGAACGACACGTCTTGGAGTGTTCAGGAGTTGGCCACATGGAAGAAGTTTGTTTTGCGCGGAGTGCAGAAAGTACCCAGTCCATCATCGCTCAGGCAATTCAGGTGGCTTGGCATGTTGGACCACCTGTACAAACTCTTCTCGGGCACGGCCTACGTGAGCATCGCCCGCACCATCGCCAAACCGATGCGGGCCCACAGCTACGGATACAAGAAAAAGACATCAGTTGACGACGTATTTGGAGTTCTTTTTGAAATTGTTGCTTATGCGAGGCGGTGGGACGATGTCACATTGATATTAGCAGCACAGGACATTTTGACTGCGTTCGATTCAGTAGAGCACGCAAGCATCATCGACGCGTTCCGCAAAGGTGGGGCTTCTGCACATCAGCTGCTGAATTTGGCCCGGGACCTGTCTGACGTTGAAGTCACGCTGGACATTCCAGGAGTGGCGGTTACGGACGACATGCCCATGACAAAGGCCCTCAAGACGGGGGGCAAGGCTGAACCGCATATTTTCAATTTTATGTTCGAGACCGTTCTTGATCACCTCGAGGGCGTCTGGGACTCTCTGGGAGTCGGGTTTTATTTAGATTCGGGGGAACGCCTGGGCAGTGTAAATTTCGTTGACAATCTGTTCCTTGTTGCACGCACGTTTGAGCAGTTCACTTTCATGGTTCAAAGCGTTACCGATCTTATCTGGCAGCGTTACAAGTGGACTTGGAAACCAGAATCGCTGGAAGTCATGTCTGTACGTTCTCCTCTGGCCGGCCCCGTAGCGGAGGTGCGATGCAATGATGCCGTTTTGCACTACAAGGTCTGCACATCAATGTATGCGTTGGGAGGTGTTATTGATGTTGAACACCCTGCAGAGAGTCTATTCCGGCATCGATTCGGACTTGGACGAAAGGCGTTCTACAAATACCACCGGCAGTATCGCGGCAAAACACCAGTGAGCCTCAAACTTGAGGTTTTTGCATCTGTGCCCAGGGCGACAGCATTGTTTCTATGCCCAATCATGTATTGGAATTCGACGTCTCTGCTTGAGGCAGTGCGGTGGGAGCGGCAGTTGTTGAGATCTGCATTTCGTTTTCGACCAGCCCCAGGCGACCACAGCCGCATGGCTTATTACAAGCGCACTGCGCGAAAGCTAGATACATGGATGTTGAATTGCAATTACAAGCAAATCCACATAGCGATCATGGAAAGGTTGTTTCGGCACGTCTGGCATGAGCGTACAGTTGCCAAGCAGCTCTCTTCCATTCGCCGGGACCGTGATTTAGACATATGGGAAAGTGTGAAAGACATCCCATCGAACAAACGGAAAAGAGAGCAGCTCCTGCATAGCAAGAGCGGCCCACAGTTGCAGTTTTCGACTTTGTTTGCGCGTGTGTGGGATGTTCATTGGCGTGCACGTCTTGATTCTTGCCGCGACGAATCAGAGTGGTACTCTCACATGAAAGATTTTGTGCGCCTTGCTTGTGACAAACTCAACCTTCCCCAACCTCACCCTGGATATGTTTCTGCCTGCACGCGTGCAGCCGCGCCTCGGGCCGACCGCACCGACATGGACTACCAGACGCTGCCCCTGACCAAGTGTATGAAGCGGGACCAACTCTGGTCACACCGGCCGGCGAAGCCGCAAGTCGAATTCGTGGTGGACAATCAGACTCTCGCTCAGCTTGTGAACGTGGAGATCCGCATCGCGAACCCGCACTACGAACAGGACATTGGCAGAATGAGGGAAAACTTGTTCAACATATATTCTCGGTTCTTTGACTACAAGGGTGGGTTTCTTGCTTGTTTTGATTGGCGCCCGCGTGAATACAATGCTTTGGCAGATCGGGTGTGCAATTGGGTATTGGATCAAAAAGCGGACATCATAGATGTGGATTTGGACGCTGTTGCCGCTTTTTTTTATTTTTGCTTTTAGTATATTTATTGTTGTTATGTTTGTTTTTTTTTTTTGTTTGTTTGTTCTTGTTTTTTGTTTTTTTTTTTTGTACTTTTTTGTTATTATTTTTTTTTCTTTTTGTTTTTGTTTGTTTTTGTTTTTGTTCTTTTTGTTTTTGTTTCTCCCCAGTATAACTTGTATTAGTGTATTTTTTTTTTGTTTTGTTTTTTGTTTTGTTGTTATATTTTTGTTATTTTTTATTGCTGTTCTTTTTTTTGTTTTGTTTTTATTTTTTTTTTATTGTTTTCTTTTTTATTTTTTGTTTTTTTTTTTTGTTGCCTGTAATGGGTCAGCTATCCAGTTTTTCTCAGATGGGGGTTATACTGGTGAAAATGGGGCCGCTGCCGCTGTGGTTGTAGTTTACACATACAATGGTGATGAGTGGGTGCCTGAAGTGAAGGGACACAAAGGAATTTTCATCGAGAATGCGCATTCATCTTTTCATTCGGAACTTGTTGCTGCTGATATTGCTCTGCAGCTGGCAACGCAAGTCGGCCAGAAGTGCACGACTATCCAAATGCATGGTGTGAGAAAGCGTTTACGCACAAGGTTTTACTGAGTCACAGTCTTGAGGAATCATTTCCGTCACATTATACGTTCATTTTCAAATAGTGTTTTGTGCACTGTCCAATCGACCTGATCAAGGGAGATGCTACCAAATATATATATATATACAAATATATGCATGCATTCATGTACGCATGCATGCATGCATGCATACCTATGTATTCACATATGTATGACTGTCTGTATGTATTGGTGTATGCATGCATGTATTGATGTATGCATACACCTAAGTATATATGCCTGCATGTGTGTATATAATATGTCTACCTGCATGCCATTATGTCTCTCTGTCTGTCTGTCTGTCTGTCTGTCTGTCGGTTTGCGTGTATGTATGTGTATGGATGTATGTATGTTTGTATGCATGTATGTATGTATGTATGCACGTACGCACGTATGTACGTACGTACGTATGTATGTATGTATGTATGGTTGTATGTATGTATGTATGTATGTATGTATGTATGCATGCATGCATGCATGCATGCATGCATGTATGTATGTATGTATGTATGTATGTATGTATGTATGTATGTATGGTATGTATGTATGTATGTATGCATGCATGCATGCATGCATGCATGCATGCATGCATGTATGTATGTATGTATGTATGTATGTATGTATGTATGTATGTATGTATGTATGTATGTATGTATGTATGTATGTATGTATGTATGTATGTATGTATGTATGTGTGTGTATATGTATGTATGTATGTATGTATGTATGTATGTATGTATGTATGTATGTATGTATGTATGTATGTATATCTGAATGTATTTTTGTTATTTATATATGTATGCAGGCCCTTCTACATATATGCATATGTATATATGTACGCACGTAGATATACATCTATTATGTGGCATGGACCGCGTGAGGGACCTCGGGGGGGCATAGGGAGGATCTTACTGGAGAGATCACGGGGGGGCACGCGGGGGAAGCCACGCGGGGGAAGCCGCGGGGTGGGCGCCCGGCACGAGGCGGTGCCGTCAGGGGCAACGTGAGGGGCGGATGGGCTCAGGGGGAGGAGGAGGAGGAGGAGGAGAGGAGGTGGAGGAGCGAGGAGGAGGAGGAGGAGGAGGAGGAGGAGGAGGAGAAGGGGAGGAGGAGGAGGAGGAGGGGAGGGAGGAGGGGGAGGGGAAGGAGAGCAGAGGAGGTGGAGGTGAGGAGGGAGGAGGAGGAGGAGGAGTGGGAGGAGGAGGAGGAGGAGGAGGAGGAGTGAGGAGGTGGAGGAGGAGGAGGGAGGTGGAGGAGGAGTGGAGGCAGGAGCAAGTAGGAGGAGGAGGAGGAGGAGGAGGAGGAGGAGGAGGAGGAATAGGAGGTGGAGGAGGAGGAGGAGGATCAGGGGGGAGCACATCGACCCCCAAGCGCCCGCCCACTCGTCGCCGACAGCGGCCTGGCAGCACGCTCCCGCCCAGGAGCCTGCGGTTTCGCCATAGCGGGGGCCCTCGGCCGATGCAAACCCGATGCTTCTTCCCCTGAGCTGGCCCCCCCTTACAGTCGGGGCCCTGAAGAAGGAACCCTTCTCGTTGGGGAGGGGCTCCGTGTTCCTTAGTTGTTTCGCAGTTTTAGGTTTTTCCATGGGAAATCGAAGTTCAATGTGTGGAGAAAAGGGGCATCGTTCCTTATTTAGAGTTCCTTAGGTCAACGCCCCGACTGTACCGTTCCCCCTCTTTCGGTGGCGAGCGAGGGGAAGGACAGCGAGAAGGAGAAAGCCTTCTCAGAGGGCGGCGGGACTTCTCAGAAACCCTCGGGCCTTGTGAGAAGGTTTGTTATACAAATGATCCAGGGTCTGGCCCCCCCCCCTCATGCTGATGCCATCGGCCCGCCCCCCCCCCCCCCCCGCGCGAGGCCCCCCCCCCCTGGGGCGTGTGGGGGTTGGTGGGTGGTCGGTGGTTGGTGGTGGTCGGGCCCTCCCTCAGGAGGTCGCTGAGGCGGAGGGGGGGGGGGGGGAAGGGGGGGGGGAGGAGGAGGAGGAGGAGGAGGAGGGAGGTAGGAGGAGGAGGAGGAGGAGATGGAGGAGGATATGACACAGACGGGACGAGGTAGGAGCAGGAGGGGAGGGATGAGGAGGGGGCGGGAGGAATTAGGAGAAGCAACATCGTCGTCGACCGGGTTGTCTTCCCCATTCTCGCTTCTTTGGGTGTGGCCCCGAGAGCGGTGCTTCAGGGAGCAGAGGGGACGGTGTTCGTCGTCGTCGTCTCGTCGTTCGTCGTCGTCGTCGTTCGTCGTCGTCGTCGTCGTCGTCGTCTCTGTCGTCGTCCCATTGGGGGGGGGACCCTGAGGACCTTCCCGTCTGGGGGGGTGGGAGGGGGGCGGCGGGGCCGGAGCCCAGGATTAATTGCTCGCGTGTTGGCCCCCAGCCGTTACGGGATCCTCTCCCTCGGGCGGGGCCGGTAGGATGACTTGGTCTGCTTGGGTGACGGCGAATGAGTGGAGCGTCATCGGAGATAAAAGGGGGGGCGTGCCTCTGCTCCGGCCGTGTTCCTCGCCACTCGTCTGCATCTGCGGGCTTTTTGCGCTCGCATCGACGCAGCGCTGTGCCGGAGCGCGCTTGGCGCCCGATTTGAACATAAAGAGTTCCTCTCCGTGCTCATTTTTAAAAGTATGTATGTATGTATATTTTATACATATATATACTACACATGTATATATCTATATATATATATATATATATATATATATACGTTGTGCATAACGCCGCTGTCTGCTATCCGTGCTTTTGCGGAAATCGAAGGATCCGCACTACTCGGACTTGCAGCTGGCTGCGGTGGACGTGGAGTTCCTGAAAGCGATGGCCACCTTCAACGTCGCTGGGGGCTCGGGGCCTCGCCACTCGCTTCGGATCCCGTGCACTCGGGACCCCCCAGCCTCCATCCTTCACTCGCACGCCATGCGATACCCCTCCTCCCTCCTCCCTCCTCCTCCCTCTTCCCTCCTCCCTCCTCCCCCTCATCCTCTTACCTTCGATTCCGCCTCCTGAAAAGAGACGTTCGACGGTCCCAGCACCGTCGACCAGAGAATCAGCCCTTTTCGCTAATGCATCAAGGTGCCCGTGCTCGGAACTGCTCCTGCGGCTGATCGGGCCATCTTTGTGGGTTTCTCAGGGGCGGCTTCGGAGCGTTTTGGGTTGCCGTGGCGCTGTCTTGGGTTTTGATTTTGCCGTCGTTGGGCTGTTTCGTAGAGATCTCCTGGATTCTTATGTGGCCGCTTGGTGGCTGTTGAAGTATGGCCACGTGGAAAGCATTGAACACGCAGCTTCGCAAGTTCCTGAATGGAGTTCCGCTGATGGGTTTTACAATGGTCGAGCTTCAGACCTCGCAAATCCTCCATGGTCTCTTATCGAGGCGCCAACATCGCAGAGCGGATTTCGTTTGGAAAACGATAGGATGGGCCCGGAGTGTCCTCGATAATTTCGATCCGGATTTCGATGTGATTTTCGTGCGGATTTTTTTGGCCAGGAATGAAGGCCCCCCCAAATCCACGCGAAATTCACTTTGTTTTTCGCTCGGCTTTTCGGGCAAAACTCCACGCAGAAATCCACGCAGAACTCCGCTGCAGCACTTCTGCAAGGCCGGTGCAATGACTCTTAGATCTCCTGTCTTGGCTGTCTCCTGGGCAGCTGCCGCAAGAGGCGCCAACAATGGAGCACGGCATCTTCTTTTTCATAATCTGGGTGCGGGTGGCTGGGTGACGACAGTTACTTACTGTCACTACGTGAACATAACGACGAACGTGAGCGTTATATTTGGAGATGGAAATGTCGGAGGTTGATAGACCTCCTACCCTGACACGTCGATTAGTTTAGTGAATCGGTCGTTTTCGGTTCGCGAGAGGGCGTTGCGGTCGTCATTTTTGCGGGTCTAGGTCCGTCGGTTTCGGTCCTAGGCCGTGGTTCAAGGGAGGTTTGTCCACCGTCGAAAAGGGTGACAACATATCCATCATTTTGATAAGATGAGCGCGCTCAGGAGAGTGAGTGTTTGCACACTCGCCCGCCCAACCACTTGCAACACACATCACTACGCCTGCTGATTCGGAGAAGCCCCGTGGGGGCAGGATCCTGAGCGCACGCACCCGGTGCCCGTCGTGGTTCGAGTCCCCCAAGCTTTGGGATCCCTTGGCTCATCTGATCTGCCGAGACGTTGGTAATTCAGTTGGCAGCAGCGTGGGGTGGCGCGCGGGGTTCGGCCACCGGAGCCGTGGACACGCTAAGTGCGAGGCAGGTTTCGGTATTGTAGGTTGGTCTGGTTGGTTGCCAACCCAATGGCAGGAAAGCGTTGTTCGTGGTTCCCTACAATTTGTTCTGCGCTAGCTCGTCGTCGCAAAAACCATATTCCCAGCATCGCCGTTAACCAGCATCGCCGTTAGCGTGGCCTTGGCAATATCTGTGGCAGGATAACCGGGTCGCACCCGTTGGGTTCCACACGACAGGGTCCCACACGATGTGTTCCCACACGATGCGGCGCCACACGATAGTGTCCGACACGATGGGGCCTTACGATAGGGTGCCACATGACAAGGTCATCCCACTTGATGCGGTCCCGCAGAACGGTGCCTTCCGCACCACAGGGGCCCACCCACGAAAGCAGACACGACACGTCCTTTCCTCTAGGGTGCAACATGACAGGCTTCCACGCGGTGGGGTGCCACCCGATGGGGTCCCGCCCAAGAAGGTTTCCACGCGGCAGGGCCGACCGTGTTCCTCACCATGCGGTCACAAAAGCTAGGCTCCCACACCGAAAGAGCCTCGTTCGACAGGCCCTCACCAGAACAAATCGCACCCGACAGGGTCACACGACCCTGGGATCCGGCGTTGCTAACAAGCTGAGGCAACGCTAAAAATCACGACCAGAGTCCTGCACCCCATACCTCTGCTGCATGTTTCGAGCCGGATCGATCTGCGAGGACCCTGGGGCCCGCCGTAAGGCAAACTCGTTCGTTGTGGTACGGTCGCGACGCGAGGACTTCAGGGCCGCACGAACTCGTCTTGTCGGGCTCGCGCGCCGGCATCGTTCTGCCTCTGCCGCCGCTGCCGCGGGCGCTTTTCCGTGGTTCGAGTCCGTGGGGTGGGGGCATGCTGCGAGCGTGCGCGGGGTCTGCCGTCGCGAGGCGGCGTGGCCCGTCGGGGAGGAACCCACGCCTCGGCGGCGCCCGCGCGGGGGGGGGGGGGGGGGGGCCCGCGGTGCAGCGGGGGCACGGCCTCCCCGAGGAGGCCAGCCGCAGGGGCTGCCCAGGAGTCCAGATGGGGCCTCCCTGGAGAGGCCCAGGGGTCCTCGAGGAGGCCCTCCTGGGAGGCCGTGCCGGGCCCTCCTGCTGCAGGGGCCCCCGCCGTCGAGGCAGCCCCCCCCCCGCCTTCGCAGGAGGGCCGCCCCCTCCTGCCCTCGCAGAGAAGGCCGCCGCCCTCGCGGCCAACCCCTTCCCCTCCTCCTCCTCCTCCTCCGCCTCCTCCTCCCCCTCGCCCTCCTCATCCTCATCCTCATCCTCATCTCCTCACGCTCCTGCCCTGTTCTCTCTTCCTTGCCTGGCCCGTTCTTCTTTGGCGGCGCGTCCCGCCCGAATGAGAGCTGCGGTGGCTGTGCTCGTGCCGCTGATCGGTCTCAGTAGCTGTATGTGGTAAGTCGCAGTTGCAGTGGTGAGCATCTCATTATAGACGGGAAGAAGAAGAAGCTGGAAAGGGCGAGGAGGAGTGGAGATTCTGGGGAGGGGGGCTGCATGGTAGGCTGAGGAGAACCACTGGAGGGTGGATCAGGGGAAATTGGGAGGCAGGGAGAGAAGCCCCCTCCCCTTGCAAGATGGCAACCCAGACGCCGGTGAAGACTGTCCAGACGCTGCTAGCCATGGAGCTCGAGGCGACCGGCCTTCGTCTGGGCTGCCTCTGCCGCAGTTGGCGTTGCTGGGCCGAATTCTCTGCCAGCGCAGCTGTCTGCCGCCGTCGCTGCTCCCACACGGGCTGTGCAGTTGACCCCCGCGGAACCAGAAGGGGTAGTGTCCTGCTCAAGCGCCCAGCAGTAAGCGCCCATGGGCGCTTACTGCTGGGCGCTTTAATCTTCTCGTCGGCCCTTCTGGTCCGAGTGGGAGGCGTGCGCTTGTTCACTGGGCTCGCAAGTGGGTGTCCATGCCATTGACACTCGGCGATGCCGGGGAGCCCCTTGAAGTTTCGAGGGTCGATTCGGTGATCAGATATCGTCCGCGTAGCCCAGCAGTAAGCGCAGAGAGCAGCCGGTACGTGAACTGGGCAGTCTCCCATTCATGCCTTCGCCTCGAAACGGATCCGTGAGTCAGGTGTGTGTGTGTGTGTGTGGAATTATGCAGCAGGATGGGTACAGTGCCGTTTTTAAAACATGCTCCGCGTGCGGATCATATATTATACATGCAGGTATTTAGTATTACAATCAATGATGAATGTATGCATTGATTTATTTGTAAATTCATCATGTCTTAAGCATCCAGTGTATTAAACATCCTATGTATTAAAACTTGCCCTTAGCCTTCGAAGAAGTGGCCACGGCGTAAGCATTGACCTTTCGGAGGTCCGCGCGGATCTTTTGTGGGTCGGCGCCTGGGCCCCCCCCCGGCGGCGCCTCCGGCGCCGCCCGCGGCGCACTCCACGCGCCGGGGAGGGGGGCCCAGCGCAGATCCAAGATGTCCGAGCGGAGCTCAGACAGTTTGTGCTTATGCAGTTCTTTGTTCCTCTAAGCTCGGGGGCGGAAAAGAGGGTGGTGATGACTAGGGGGGGGTGGATATCATGGCGTGGGCCATGATATTTCCCCAGATCTCATGGCGCCTCCTCTTGTTTCATTACGTCCCTGGCCCCCCCGCTGGGCCGCACACATGCCGCCGGTCATGATTTGCACCCCCCCCTCTTGGACACCCCCCTCTTGGCCGCTCCCGATAAGCATGGCATCAGAGGAGCAGGAAGTCATGATAGTATGGTGCGTTGTATCATCTCCTGGTTTTCGTTTTGCTTCGCGCAGCCAGAGACGAACGACCGCGGGCCGCTAGAAACCCTAACGCTCTGGGAACGCCTCCTGAGCCAATTTCCGCGGACGATCGATATGCACCGTACCACGTTGGCGTCTCCCGAGGCGTCGTCGATCTTCGATACAGGATTGGCACAGTGCATCGTTTTTTCGGCCTTCAGAGCCGAAGAGCCGTGCCCGCTCCCGACAAAAACATGCACCGCTCCGCCGCCGTCTCGGTGCTGGCTTCCCAGAAGCGTTCTCATGAAGTCCGTGCGGAGGATGAGGATGAGGAGGAGGAGGAGGAGGAGGAGGAGGAGGAGGAAAAAATAATATGACAGACGAAGAAAAAGAGAGGAGGAGGAGGAGGATGTGAATAGAGAGGGAGGAATAGGAGGAGGAGGAATAGGAGGATGAGGAGGAAGGAGGAGGAGGTGGAGGAGGAGGAGGAGGAGCAAGAGGAGGAAAAGGAGGAGGAGGAGGAAGAGGAAGCTCGGCGGAATCGTACACATATTTGGCAAGCGTGCGAGAGCGTCGGCAACTGCAAGAGGAAACTCTCGAACTCCCAGTTCGTCTTTGGACCGCCTTTCGCGCGTTCCCACCGGAACGGCGCCCTGAAGTGCAAGCTGTGCGCGTGAGGCCCGCTGGAGCGCTTGTAGCTGCGCGCAAATGCTTTGGGCCGCAGGGGGGTACCAAGAGGAGGAGGAGGGGATGATGATGATGATGATGATGATGATGATGATGATGATGATGATGATGAGGATGATGATGATGATGATGATGATGGTGGTGGTGGTGATGATGATGCTGATGATGCTGATTGATGTTGAGGTGAAGATGGTGATGTGTTGATGGTGATGTGATGATGGATGATCATGATGTTGATGATGCTGATGTGTTGTTGATGATGTGATGATGATGATGTCTGCTGATGATGATGATGGCGATGGTGATGATGATGCTGCTGCTGATGATGATGGGAATTTTTTTGATGTGATGTTGATGATGATGATGAGACGATGATGTGATGATGATGGTGGTGGTGGTTGGTGGTGGTGGTGGTTGATGTGATGATGATGATGATGATGTGTGATGATGCTGATGATGAAGGTGGTGGTGTGATGATGGTGATGTTGATGATGATGGATTGGTGGTGGTGGTGGGGTGGTGGTGATGTTTGCTTATGATGATGGATGATGCTTTGATGATGAGGATGAAGCTGATGATGCTGATGATGCTGATGCTGATGATGATGATTGATGTCTGATGCTGATGATGATGATGATGATGATGACGATGCGATGACGATGACGATGATGATGATGATGATGGATGATGATGTTGATGTTGATGATGCTCTTGCTGATGATGATGATGATGATGATGATGATGATGATGATGCTGATGATGATGGTGATGCTGATGATGATGAGGAGGAGGAGGAATATGAGGAGGAGGGACACTGTCAGAGCCTATGGGGGACGCGTCTTGGGGCCATTGTCTTTTCTGTGGCTGACATTCTCGGTGTGTGCATGGGTTCAGAGTGGGAGAACCCAACTCACAGGCGGCGGGCACCTGTCAAAACACCACAGGGATGATTATCGAAGACGCCTACGACGAATCACCGCCGCACCCTGCCTTTTTGGAAGCGCCTATGTGGCCGAACGTTGAGGCCAGACCTGCCAAGCTATCGGACCACGTGTTCCCCGAATCGGTTTGGAAAGCCTTCGGGGAACACGTGGGCATCTTGAAGGTCATCTTGGCCGTCTTGGAGGCCTCTTGGGCAAGCTTTGGGCGATCTTTGGGGCTTTTTGGGCCGTCTCGGGCCAGCTTCGAGCCAACTTCGGCCATCTTGGTGGGTTCCTGGCAAGTCTGAAGCCGTCGGAAGCCGTTTGGGGGGCCTCTATGGGCCGACTTGGGGCCCGCTTGGAATGCTCCAGGGCCGTCTTGGAGGCCATCTTGGGCGTCTGGGAGGCCATCTTGGGCGTGTTGGAGGCCTCTTGGGCCCTCTTGGGGCCCTCTAGGGGCCATCTTGGAGGCCACTTGGGCCATCATGGGGCTCTCTTGGGGGCCTCTTGGGCGATCTTGGGGGCTTCTTGGGCCGTCTCGAGCCGTCGGAGAGCCGAAAAGGCGCAAATGCCAGAATCCTTCAAAAACCAATGAAAAATCAATGATTTTGGCCTCTTCGGACTCTCCTGGAGGACCTCTTGGAGGCCTCTTGGGCCGTCTGGGAGGCCTCTGGGGGGCCTCTTGGGCCGTCTTGGGCCGTCTTGGACTCTCTTGGGCCGTTTTGGAGGCCGTCTTGGACCATCTCGGGCGGACTTGGAGGCCATCTTGGGCCATCTTCGCGATTTTTTGAGGATGTCCCGAGCGAAACGGCCGTTTTTTGGAGGATTTTTCCGGTCGTTGAGCACCTTCCGGGTGGCCGGCGGGTTCTGCCGGAGCCCACTGGGGAGTTCTTTTGGAAAAAGAACCAAAACCAAAACCTGAACAGCTCATCCAGCACGCCGTGCACCCCTGCAAGCAGGGGGCGGCGGATCGAATGGCCTTCGGCTCATCCAGCCACCGTGTCTGGGATGTGGGCTTGAGGCCATTTGAGGCCACTCAGATGGCTGAAGGGGTCTCGTGTGAAGCCTCTCGGGGGCGTCTTGGACGCAGGTTTTGAGCCTCTTGGGGCCCTCCTGGGGGGCTCTTCGGGGCTTTTTAGGGCCCTCTTGGGGCTCCAGACCTCTTGGGGCCTCTTCGGGGCTTCTTGGGACAACTTGGTGGCTTCTTGGGGCAACCTGTGGGCGTCTTTGGGCCGAAGGCTCGAACTTTCAAGTCGGGTTCCCCCTCAGGGCCCCCTCTTGGGGCCATCTTGGGGCTCTCTTGGGTTTTTTTTGGTCGTCTTGGGGCCCTCTTGGGCCGTCTTGGAGCCCTCTTGGGGGCCTCTTGGGCAGTCCCGGACGTAGTGACAACCCAAAGAGGCGGATCTGCAAATTGGGACGATTTTTGCTTCTTTGGCCCTTTTGGAGGGGCCTCTTGGAGGCCTCGAATGGTTGTCTTGGAGGCATCTTGGGGCTTCTGGAGGCCATCTTGTTGGTTTCGGAACGATGTTTTGGCGACTCGGGGCCCTCGTGGACCGTCCTGGGGGCCTCGTGGGGACTCTAGGGCTGATTGTCTTGGAGCTATATAGGGAGCCCGGGGAGGCCCCGACCCTCCCTGGTGAGTTCGGCCGAGGGTCGGGGGAGGCAAGGGGGGTCAAATTCCTGGCATGGGGTCCCCTCGGGGGGATTGTGGGGGGGGGAAAGGATCTCACACGCCTAGAGACCCACGAAGGCGCGGCTGCTTCTTTGCGATGCCGCAGTTTTCTGGCAACGTCCGTTCTCGGGGGGCACATTCTCGGATCCATGGCGTTCTGCGGCTTGCTTCGGTCGGTTTGTAGGCCTCGTGCCTGGGGCCGCTGCTCCGCGGTTCGTGGCCCGCGGCGTGTGTCCTCGTGAGGCAATGGGGTACAGTAGTCTTTGAGAGGAGACGTCCTCGCAGGGCCCCGTCACGGGCAATCGATTCCGACTGGCAGTTGGGCAGTGAATAGGCACATGCCAGCATGCTAGCACGCGTGCTTGAATCATCTTACGGGCCGTGTGGGCGGGGGTCCAAGACGAACTCTTTCGACTAGAAAGCAGGCGACACCACCCCACCGATGGCCCTCCATGCTGCGCTACGGCCCATGGGGTCCGTAGCGCATTCCACGCAACATTTCACGCCAGACTTGCTGGTATACGCTAAGCCTCGTGGGGCCGTAGGTGGGGTTGTTTCGTTTCTTTTCTGGTTCACTCTTCCCATCGCCCGCCACAAAAATGGGGCGGGCCTCATCCTTCCTACAAGTAGTGAGTGGGCCGTCGGGCAGGATTCGTATACAACTTGCCTCCGCAATTTACTCCACCGTTGACAACGCAGCGCTCTGCGTGGCGACGCCACCCACCTGAGCCGTTCCGGGGCTGTCTTGGGCTCCTATGCGCCGTTTTGGCTCTCTCTTGGGACCTTCTTGGGATATCTTGGGGCCCTCTCGGACCGTCTTGGTGTCGTCTCGGGCCGTCTTGGGCCCTTCTCGGCCGTCTAGGGATTCTCTTGGAGCTGTCGTGGGGGCATCGGGGTACCTCTTGGAGCCATTCTGGGGCGATCTTGGTCCCTCTTTGCGGACTCTCTCTTGGGGCCCTTGTGGGCCCTCTTGGGTTCTCTTGGAAACACCTCTTCGAGCAATCCCAGACCGTTCGGGCGTTGGTTTGTGGAGGTCCACACCATTTCATCAGTATGCAACTTTGTGCGCCTGTCGCCCTCGTCATGCGCCGTCTTGGGGCCGTCGTGGACCGTCTCGGCATCTCTTGTGACCGTGTTGGGGCAGTCTCGGGCGCCTTGGAGCCATTTTGGAGCCGTCTTGAGTCAACTTGAACCTGTGTTGACCCGGTGCTGGGTCCGCAGGGGCTTGAAACGCGCCAGACTTCGAGGTTCCTGCGAATCCAAGGGGGGGAAGCACGGGCCGTGGTTTGATGAGGGGGAAGGGTCATCTTCAAAGACCCTACCAGACAGCACCTGGCGTCATGGGGTTCTTATTCTTAGTGTCACGCCTCCGCCTCTTCATCTACCCCTCGCTGTCTCCCTCTTCGCGCCCCTTGTGCTCAGACGCCCATGCGTTCAGAGGCACCCACTCAGGCCAGCTCATACTCAGTTAGCCATGCCCAGATTTCTGGTCAGCCTCACCTGCTCAGCATCACTCGTGTTCAGTTGCTCACATTCAGATTTCTCATGCTCAGACTTGCTCATAGTGAACATCCGTCTCAAGGTACTCAATATCAGAGTCACCCTTGCCCAGACTCGCTCATACTCCCGACTGTCTTCTGCATCTCAAGAACCATTCAAAGTCACTCGCAGACGACTCACCCGCAGTCAGATTCACCCATTCGGATTCAGTCACACCCAGACTCACTCGAACTACTGCTCGGAACACCCGACATCACTCACACTCAGACTAATTCAAACGCAGACGCAGTCGCACTCAGACTTACATCAACTCAGCCTCATTCGCGCGCCCAGATTGGGGGCGTCTCAAGCGAAACTCTGGTTTTGGACCCCCTCGATTAACTTGTTTTCAGAGTCGGTCCCATGATCACCGGGATGAAGCAAGCATTTTACTTGGGCACCTAGAGGGGGAACCGCTACAGGGGTTGGCCGTTCGCGCCAAACTTGTGGGGACGTTTCCAACGACATCTTTTTGGGGCCCCCTCCCACCACCGCTCCTTCTGGCTTGAGAGCCCCGTGGCCACCGCGATGTAGCAGTCACTGCACTCTGGGCCCCCCCAGGGGGTAGCCGGACTCTTTCCCACCCTCTCGCAGACCTAGAGGTTAACACCAACACCAAGATCGGCGGCGTTCCTCCACCGAGGGAAGAAAATCCCGATCTCGGTGATGGTGGTAATATTCTGGCTTCAAAGGTGACCGAAATGTTACCACCAACACCGAATTCAAGGATCGCCTCCACCCTGTGGAGGCAGCCCCGTGTCTTGGTGTTGGTGCCCATTTCCAGGCCTCCAGCCCTCGCCCCTGTTTGTGGGGGGACGTCTCAGCCGGACCACCGGTTTTGTCCCGTATTCCTCTGGTTGGAGGGCCCCGTGGCCACCGCGATGTAGCAGTCACTGCACTCCGGGCCCCCCAGGGGGGAGCCGGACTCTTTCCCACCCTCGCCCACGTTTGTGGGGGGACGTCTCAGCCGGACCACCGGTCTTGTCCCCGATTCCTCTGGTTGGAGGGCCCCCGTGGCCAGGGCGGTGCAGCAGGCGTTGCTGTCGGGCACCTCGGGGGTGAGCCGCCGGGCGTCAGGGCACGTGCCCGTTCGCGCTCAGACTGTGGGGGCGTCTCAAGCGACACGCTGGTCTTACCCTTACGTCGGGCCTGTCCCTCTACAGGAGGAGTATCCGAAAATAGTTCAAAATTCGTCCAGGAACGTTTTTTTTTTTTTTTTTTTTTGTTTCTTGGTTTTTTTGGGGTAAATTTGTATTGTGTGTATTTATATACATATATATATATATGTATGTATGTATGTGTCTGTCTGTCTGTGTGTGTGTGTGTTAATATCTATAACAGTAAACTAAATCAATAAAGAAAAGCGTAAAACTCGCCCAAAATCCGCCTGTAGGCCCGGCCTAGTCTTCCCCCTCCCCTGGCTCCTTTGTTTTGATCGTCCCACGATGGCCGCGATGTATGTAGCAATCCGACCTGTCTGGCGCCAATGGGGCCGCCACGGCTGCCCGTTCGCGCCCAGATTGTGGGGGCGTCTCCAGCGAAAGGCTGTTTTGCCCCCTCCCCCCCCTCCCCCCCCCACTACCGCGCCCCCCGATTTCTTTTTTTTGACGCCCTCGTGTTAATTATGATGTTGCAGGCAGAGCTTTGAGGTACCCCACGGAGGAACCGCCATGGAGTAGACCACTTGTCCGTTTGCGCCCAGGTCATGGGGACGCTTCAGACGAAACGCTGATTTTGCCTCCCCCCCCTTGATTCCGCTGTGTCAGAGCCCCATGTTCACGGCGATGTCGCAGGCGTATCCTTGTGGCACCCCAGTGGGGGAGTTAGGACGCTTTCCAGTTCGCGCTCAGATCGTGGGAGCGTCTCAAGCGAAAAACTGGTTTTGCCCCGACGGGCTTCGTTGTGAGGGTCCCATGACCTCCGCGATGTAGCGCGTGTAACGCTCGGGCACTCAAATGGGGGAACCGCCAAGGGGGTCGGTCTCTTGCACGTTCGCACCCAGATTGTGGAGATGTTCCAAGCGAAACCTTGGTTCTGCCTCCCGATTCTTTGACTTTGAGAACTTCATGATCGCCTCGATGAAGCAGGCATCGCTTTTGGCACCTCAAGTGGGGGGGTGGGCAGGGGGTGTTGCACACCGCCCGCGCCCAGACTGCGGATCGTCTTGACCGAAAGATTGGCTTGTAGAGGTGGGCGCGCTTCCTTTCATGACCCCCACGAGCACTGCGATGTGTGCACCTTGGCCGCCCGGAGGGAGCCGTCAAGGGGGCAACTGTGCGGGCCCTTCCGTGCCCAGATCGTGGGAACGCCTCGAGCGAGGCAGAGCTCTGCGGTCGGGGCCCTGGCATCGCTCGGACGTGTGCATTTTTCCTTCGGCGAGGACCATCGAGGAGCATCCTTGATCATTCGGCGAAAAAGCCACGCACGAAACCGAACAAAGACACAGGGAATGGACGTCCGAGCGATGGCGAGTGAAGGATCCCTGAGGGAAACCTGAAGGATTCCTCAAGGATCCCTGAAGGATTCCTGGAGGATGCCTGGAGTATCCCTGGAGGATGCCTGGAGGATTCCTGGAGGATGCCTGGAGGATTCCTGGAGGACCACTGGAGGATTCCTCAAGGATTCCTGAAGGCGAGGGGCACGCTCGTCTCGCGGCAGAAGCCTACGGCCACCGGGATGCAGCAAGGGCAGGGCACTCGGGTTTATATCCGAGGGGAGAGCCTGCCGGCGGCGCAGAGCGGGCCCCGTGGCCTGCTCTGTCGCAGACTCAGTTGCAGCCAGACCCGCTCGTGCTCGCTCGCTCGCTCGCTCGCTCGCTCGCTCGCTCGCTCGCTCCTCCTCCTCCTCCTCCTCCTCCTCCTCTCCTCCTCCTCCTCCCCCCTCTACCATTCCTCCACACGTGCCTGGGTCCTCTTTCTCCTCCTCCGCCTCCTCCTCCTCCTCCTCCTCCGTCTCCTCCTCCTCCTCTTCCTCCTCCTCCTCCTCCTCCTCCTCCTCCTCCTCAACGCGTTCGCTCGTACTCGGACACTCACGCGCAGGCAACTCGCCAGAGCAGAGACGTAAGACTTGGCTTCTCCGCGTCGAGTGCTGTCGGTGGCCAGGTGTTATTGAGCATTCTCCCTTGCCCCTCCTCCCGATGACGCTCCCTTGGGCCACGACTCTCTTGAGCCCTCCCAGGGCTTTCTCGCTCTCCCTTGCCCTGGCTCTCCGTCAGGCCATGTCCCTGGGCCGCGGGGTTGAAGCAAAACAGGCTGCCGCAGCAGGGAGGGGAGGTGGCAGAAGAGTCCATCATGTGGCACTGCATGGTGCTCAAGATGGCGTTGGGGCAGTATGAATTTCCGGAAACTACTCCCGACGTGTGGGGCGTGGGCGAGAATTGCCCCGGTGGCAGGGGCGGGTCAAGCGCTGCCTGCATTCAGTAGTGGGAAGGGATATCTACGCCGCCACCAGCACAAGCCCAGCCACTCCCCAGACCCCATCGTACCTCTGCTGCATGGGCTGTTTTATGGTCGGGACCGGTTCGTCCTTCGGCGGTGATGATGCAGGTGTTGATTGTAAGGATGATGGTGTTGGTGGTGATAATGCCTAGTGCTCGCCATCTTGTTGCAGATCGGCTGCTTTTGACCATGGCCGAACGGACAAAAGGTACGCCCTACCATGGCCATCTTTGCTCGCGTCTCATGTGCGCGTCCTGGGGGTGGCCGGAGTACCGCCCCGGGTTGCCAGTCAGCGGGGGCCCGTGGCACACCCCCGCCTGGCCCTTGCCTGGGGGGAGGTGTAGACCCTTCTCCGAAGGGGAAGAAGGGGTTGGAAAATGAAGCGCGTCAGACTACCTCCGCCCAGAGGTCCACCGGGATTTTGTTTATTTTTTTGGCGCTTCGAATGAGCCCTACAGCCGGCGCCGATCCGAATGTCAGGCGACTTGTCTTGAGCAGTGAAGTGTGGGAGCATGTAGTGAAACATAAGGGGGGCGGCCGTGAAACCGACTCTTGGGATCGGCCCGAGCAGATCCTCAGATCAGCGACGGGGCTCTCTTGGGCCCCAGAGGGACCATCATGGGTCTCCATAAGTCAATTGGACGCGAAAAAGCGCGAAGACGCAAATCGCACACGTTTCCAATCTCAAGTTTTTTTGTCATCTTATGGGCATTCTTTTGGCACGTGGCCATCTCGAACTACCTCACGTCACGTCGGAGGCCATCTTGGGCAATCTTCTGGGCCCATCTCGAGAGTTGTCTTGCCTTGCGCCAGCGGGGACCATCTGATATCTCGCGCACCCCCTGTCCAGAACATGGGTCAAAGAAGAACAAAAGCACATAACCATAAACTTTTGGCGCTCCGCGCGGATTTCTTGGATCCGCGCTGGGCCCCCGGGGCGGCGCCTCCGGCGCCGCCCCTGGCGCGCTCCGCGCGCCAGGGAGGGGGATTCCAGCGCGGATCCAAGGAATCCGCGCGGAGCGCCCAAAGTTTGTGCTTATGTGTTTTTTTCCTCTTCTAGGGGGGGGGAGACGGGGTCTTGGAAGAGCTGATCTACTGGACCGCGGGGGCGGGTGGTTTTCACATCCACATCTTTGGCCACGGACTCTCCTACTGCCAGCAGGAGGGGGTCGTGGCCACGGGCGCAGACGCACAGGGCGGGAGGGGGCGGAGGGGGGAGATTGCGGAGGGCCGAGCCCCGTGCAGCGCACAAGGCGTGCTGAGTTTTTTTTTTGTTTTTCTTCAAAAACCTCTCTCTCTCTCGAATAATAATAATAATAAGGTTAATATTAATAAGAAGAAGAATAATAATAATAATAATAATAATAATCATAATAATAATAAGAATAATAATAATAAGAAGAATAATAAGAAAAATAATAAGAATAATAATACTACTACTAATAATAAGAATCATAATCATATCAATAATAATAAGAATAAGACCTACCCTGGTGCAGAACCCAACCCGTTCTGTGGACGCGGAGCCGTGAAAATGACCCACGAGACCGCTCAATGCACACGAGCTCGTTAGGGTTAAATTGGGCCTGTCCCTCTACAGGGGGAACATTCAAAACTAGTCCCAAAATAGTTTGGGGACTATTTTTGGAGTATTGTTTGTCTATCTTAGATTTTTTATATAATTACCATTTCTGATTTTTCGTCCAAAATCCGCCTGCGGGGGACATGCCCGACCTAACGTTAGGGTCTCCGCAGTGCCCCGGACAACTTCGCCAAAGAACGTCGGAGCAGGCTCGGAACGCACTCGCTCGCGCGACTCGTATTTTCGCGCGGGACAGGTTGGACGTGTACGATTGGCGCGGAGCACGAGGGGGGGGGCCAGCAGAGAAGCCAAACCGATGCGTGAGAGGGGGGCTGCGTGTCAGAGTGGGCACGAGTACGCACGCGACCTCTGCCGCTGGGGCCTTCGGCGGAGCTCCCCGTGGGAGCAGGGAGCGTGCAAGGGGTGTGCCAAAATGGACTCGGGTACGCGTGCGAACCCTGCCACTGGGGCCCTCGGTGCAGCTCCCTATGGGGCCACGGAACGTGTGGGGTGTGTGCGGGCCAGCATGGACTCGGGTACGCATGCGAACCCTGCCACTGGGGCCTTCGGTGGAGCTCCCCATGGGAGCACGAAGCGTGCAAGGGGTGTGCCAACATGGACCCAGGTACGCATGCGAACCCTGCCACTGGGGCCCTCGGTGGAGCTCCCTACGGGGCCACGAAGCGTGAGAAGAATCTGCCGACATGGAGCTGGTACCCATGTCACCCTGCCTCTGGGGCCCTCGGTGGAGCCCCCAATGGGTCCACCAAACGTGTGAGGGGTCTGCCCAACTGGGGCGGGTTCCCATGTGAACCCTACCACTGGAGCCCTCGGTGGAGCCCCCTATGGGACAACGAAACGTGTGAGGGGTCTGCCCAAATGGGGCGGGCACCTATGTGAACCCTGCTACTGGGGCCCTCGGTGGAGCTCCCTGTGGGGCCACGAAGCGTGTAAGGTGTCCGCCAAAATGCCCACCTATGGGGCCACGAAAGTGTGAGGGTCTACCGAGATGGGGCGGGTACCCATGTGAACCCTGCCATTGAGGCCCTCGGTGGTCTGCCAAAATGCGAAAAGGCAAAAGAGAAGAGGAGGATGAGGCCTCGTGCACTGCTGCAGCCGTCGCTGGGGCCTTCGGTGGAGCTCCCTAGGGGGATACGAACCGTGTGAGGGGTGTGACGAACATGCGATGATAATGATGAGGGTGGTGAGTGATATCAACATGATGATGATGCTGATGCTGATGATGATGATGATGCTGATGATGATGCTGATGATGATGATGCTGATGATGATGATGACGATCATGATGATGCTGATGCTGCTGCTGGTGATGATGCTGATGATTCTGATGATGATGATAATGCTACTGCTGGTGATCATGATTCTGATGCTG
>CAUYUJ010006062.1:5000-56442 GCA_963575745.1 Prorocentrum cordatum | reverse complement strand
CGGCCCCTTCGAGGAGATCCTGAACGACTGCTCTAGGGCGACCAGCACAAGACAGGGTATAATCGTCAACATGCACACTCAAAGAGACCGGATCTGGACAAACTGAGGCCGTCTAAGGCCGCTAGCGCGAACACGCGAATGAGCGTGGTCGCGAAACCACAACCAGCAATAATCCTTCTCCAAGCAAGCCGCGGGCCGTCGACTCGGTCACTCATAGCCAGATATCTGCATGCACGGTAGGCCGTGTAGCAGACGCGGGCGATCTGCATGAGAAATTGGTGTTGGCGGCAGCGAGCAAGAAGCAGGTCGAGGTCGACGCATTCGTGGAACTTGAGAGGATCCCAGAGCACCGACGCAGAGCAATCCTGGGACGCGACCGCGACCTCATTCCTGACCCCTTGCCTCCAGACAGTGTCGACACTCGAAGCGAAAGCACCAGCGCAGAAAAATTCACGCTAATTTTCGGATTCCCACTGGCGGGCGTACACCCGACGGGCACGGGCCCAGAGCCGATAAATCGCAACGAACAGTCCGATGGGGCGATGGCCTCCGTCGGGCTTAGCCAACATGATAAGCGGCGCAACTTTTATCTGGCCAGGTAACAATCCAGATCGTTCCCAGATTGTCACCATGATCGCCAAGGTCCCCAGGGCCTGGTCAGAAAGATGCTGGACATCGGAAACGTGGAAATCATCGACCGACGCCGCCGTGTGCTTGGGGAAAGAGCGCGAGACGCGGCGGAGGTCCTCCACCGACAGCACAGGGAGAGGGTCCAAATATTCAAACATAGCGCCGACCTGGGGGGCCTCAGGCTGGGAATCCGCGTGCCAGAACCGCGAGAATTTCTCGAGCTCAGAGGACAAGAGGGCCCCAGGGTCCGACACAACCTCCCCGTTGGCGCTAAGGGTGGTCGTGGGCGTCCAACCCGAGGCCCCCCGTACGACTCCGTGGGCGTGGCGAGCACCATTCTTGATGTTGTGACGGATCCATTCCAACCAACTCTTATGGTCAGTTTGTCTGGCCTTGCTCTCGGCAAAAGCCAACGCCTGGGAGACCATATCGAGCACCAGCACAGACTCCCCTTGGATCTCACAACAGTCGGAGAGGCTGTAGGTGGCAATGCTCTGCGCGGCCTGCGGGTGAGAGCGTCTCCAGCCCATTGGCCAAACCGAGAGGGGGGGGGTGCAGCAACTCTCCAGCCGTCTCCCTCAGGTGCTGCTGTCCGAGCTCCTCGGGAGAGGGGGGGGCCGCGCCGCTGCGGGAGCTCGCGCCCCCCGTTCGGAGACCATGTCTTCCGAAACATGCAGGGGCAACGCGCGGGGAGGGGGAAGGCGCCAACATTTGGTCGGATGTCTGCACTCCCAGACCGTGAAGCTGGAGCCGCAGCCGATATCTGCTGCGCAGCCACCTCGATCGCGAGGCCTATAGAGACGTGCTGGAGGTGCCAGACGTCAGCCTGTGAGACGCGCCGGCGACATGGACCCGGTGCAGCTTTGGCCGGCGCCCCCTGCTGCCGCGGGAGGGTAGGGGAACCCGAAAGACAGACTCGAGCTCCTGTTCTGCGGCCGTACCCCATTCACGGTACGTCACACCAAGATTGATTTGGGTTTGGTCAGAATTCCCATTCTCGGCCACAGCCAGGGCTCGGGGGGCCATCTTGAACAAAAACAATCCCACTGGGACGGTGGCTCAGGGAGGGGCCCAGGGGGACGAGTCTCGGGACGGGGGGAAGGGTTCCTAAAGGTGAAAGCGCTGAGGGGGGCGAGCTGGGAGTGAAATTCAACAGCGACAGGATGATGGGTAGCCAAGTCCGAATCGCTGATTATCTTCACGCTCTCAATCGCTTGCGCCACTCGCGCGTCGACCAACATGTAATCATACATTTTTACCCCCGAGGTAGACCGACAGGTGCCCACGACACCTGCAGGATAGCAAACCTCCGCACCACGCCTAGCAGGGACACAAGAGGAGCACAACATCGACGGCTCCATATTGAAATCACCACCCATGACGTATGGGACGGCCAGGCTCTTAGCCCTAGCCGCCACACTCGCCAAGATGTCCCTGTTGGTATCGTTCAAACCGACACAACCCTGGAGGTAAACTCTGACGGCGTAAAAGCTGGCCTGGCCAGGAAGGTGGACCAGGACCCCCGTCGCCTATGATTTTTAACGCAGGGCCCCAAATCGGGGTAGTGCAAACCCAGGAAGGACCGAGCCAGGACCCGGACGCCCGCAGACGGGCCCCCTCCAGGCCCCAGGGTCCTTGGCTCAAAGTGAGCTCTCCAACCGTTTCGACATCACCAAGCCGCAGCCTTGCGGCGGTCTTCGTAGCTGACGAGCTTGTGCTCCGGACACAGCGCGACGTGCGCCGTCGTCAGGTTTAAAAGCTTTTTGATAGAACTCCGCGAGGAACAATTTGCAGTGACGAACTCCAAACCCAACCGGTCCCAGGAAGATTCGACTTGCGACCCACGGCGTCCAGGCAGGGCTGGTGCATCCAAAACTGGGCAAGAGGATGGGATCATGGGGCAAGAGGGGTCCGTCGCAGCTCTATTACCCAGGCGACTTGGCCTTGGGCGGTGGCCCAGAGGGCGTCTTGGGCAAAACAGTGCCAACAGCTCCTCTCTGGACTGACTCTCGAGCGGCGGCCCGAACGTCAGCTGCAGACTTGTCTGCAGGCGGCGGCGGCTGGCCAGCCGATGAGGGCTTGGCAGCCGCCGCTGGTGGTGGGGCTCCACCACCAGCGCTGGCTGCAGCGGCCTCAGATTCAGCAGGTGCAGATTCAGGGGCTCCAGCAGCTCCCGCAGCAGCAGCAGCAGCCGTGTCACCCGTCTTGCGCGTCTTACCAAACAAACAGTCCTGCTGAGCTTTTTGAGCTGTTTTGTGCTCTTCCGCACGCTGCTTGATCTCTCCGAACAGCTTCGTGCAACAAGATTTGATATGATCGGCCATCTGCTCCTTCCGACGGGTGGCCTCCTCAATATCCCGCTGAGAAACTTCAACTCCGACAGCCTCCAGGCCAAACAACCCTCCATCATCAACCTGCAGACCCGCGAGGCGGCCCTCGAGGATGTCATTGAGGCTGATGGACGGTAAAGCTGGCTGAGGTTCGGCATCTGGCTTGGCGACGGAGAGGTGCAGCTCTGAGATGGCCGCTTTGTACTCCAGGTCGTGCTTCTCCAGCTCCGAAAGGGTGACCTCCAGCTGGCCGCGCAGGTTGGCCAGCTTCTGCTCCAGCGCCTGCACGACCTCGAGGTCCTTGTCCAGTTTCTTCTCCAGTCTAGCAATCTCCTCGTGGGCGTGGTCCGCTCGCTCCTGCGGCGGCACGGACGACGCCTGGAACTTCTCGAGCTCCTTTTTGAGCCTGGCCCGGCATCTCCTAGTTCCCCGTCCTCTCGCACAGCTGCACCAGCTGCTCGAGCTCCGTCTTGCTGGGCGCGGGGGCAGGCGACGTGGCAGGCGTGGTGGACGATTGACCAGCAGCGACTCCAGCAGCAGTTCGCCGAAGAGCACCTGGGTCCCCGCGGGCCTTCCTGTCGGTGGCCGGGGCAGACTCGACTGGAGCGTTCCACCACTTCTTGCAATGCTTGCAGTACTGGTAGAAAAGATTCGTTCTTTTTGTATCCGCAATGACGGCATGACCAGCGCAGGCCGCGACCGTTGTCGCCGCCACCTCCGCCACGAGTGCCGCCCATCGCAGGTGCGCCGTATTGAGTGACCGGCCCGCTGTCACCCAGCCGTTTTGAAGTGTCGGTGACAGCAAACTCAAAATAATTGAGCCAAAACGGCTAGGAGGAGGAGGAGGAGGAGGAGGAGGAGGAGGAGAAAGAGAAAGAGAAAGAGAAAGAGGAGGAGGAGGCGGAGAGGAGGAGGAGGCTGGAGGTGGAGGGTGGAGGGGGGAGGGGGAGGAGGAGGAGGAGGAGGAGGAGGAGGAGGAGGGAGGAGGAGGAGGAGGAGGACGGGAGGGGAGGAGGAGGAGGAGGAGGAGGAGGAGGAAGAGGTGGAGGAGGAGGAGGAGGAGGAGGAGGAGGAGGAGGAGGAGAAGGAATAGGAGGAGGGCGGAGGAGGAGGAGAAGGAGGACATTCCCGGGGACTGGCGTTTCATCCTGGCTCCTTTGATGACTGGCCCGGGGCCCAGCGAGGGCGGCGGGAGCCCGAGGACGGGGAAAAACCTCCGCCTCGATCTTCTCAGCACGTGGGCCCTCTGGAGGGTGGACAGGTCTGGATCTCGTCGCCCTTCGCTGCGCCCGTCCGGCGGCCGCGCCGCGCCCGCGCCGCGCGCCGCGCGCGCTCCGCGCGCCACGATGCGCACCCTGCAGGCTCGGCCAAAAAACAAACGACACCACACCACCTACAGTCAGCCCGCATCGTAAGGATGGGCAACCTTTCCAAAGGCGCCCTTGCATCCTCGCCTCCTCGCTCCATCCTTGGCCACTTTCGTTGGCCGCGCCCCGCTCGGAAAGCTTCGAAATGGGCGTCCAAGGCCCTTCCATCCTTATCGCGCATCCGTAAGATACGGGCCGACTGTACGGCCCTCGACGTTGCGCTACGACCCATCGAGGGGCCGTAGCGTACACCACGCAGAAGCCCACGCAAGATCTCCTGGGATGCGCTAAGCCCTGAGGGGCCGTAGGTGGGGTGGTGTCGTCGTTTGTCTGGGCCACAGGCGGCGCCACTCGGCGCCCATGCCGCCGCCGACGCCGACGCCGACGCCGACGACGACGACGACGACGACGACGACGACGACGACGGCGGCGGCGACGACGGCGACGACGACGACGCCGCCGACGACGACGACGACGGCGACGACGACGACGACGCCGACGCGCTGCGCACCCTGCAGGCGCCCCTCGGCGCCGCCGCGCGCCGCGCCGGCCGCGCGCCGGCGGCCTGCGGCCGCGGCCTGGCGGGCTGCGCCGGCGCGCGGGCGGCCTGCGGCCGCAGCGGCCTGGCGGTTGGCGGCGCGCAGAGGGGGGGATGGGGAGGGGGGAAGGCTTCTGAGAAGGAGGCTGCTTCTTAGAAGGCGCCGGCCTCACATTTGTAGACAAGGCCCGCGCCTTCCATCTGGACGCCCGGAATGGGTACGGAAAGAATGGGTACGATGCTCAACAGCAGTTCCTGTTCATTTTGAACAGGACTCGCTGTCCGCGCCGCCGCGGCCTGTGTCCATTCGAGACAGAAAAGCCGCCTGCCCAACAGCGGCCGCTGTTGGTTGGGACAAACATTTGTTGTTGGCATTGTAACCATTCTTTCCGTGCCCATTTTCGGGCGTCCAAATTCTAAGAAGCAGGGGTGCTTCTAAGAAGGCTTCCCCCTCCCCCATACCCCCCCTGTGCGCGCCGCCAAGGCGGGGCGCGGCGCGGCGGCCGCGGCGGCGCCGCGCGGCGGCCGCGGGAGGAGCCGCGCGGCGGCGTCGTCGTCGCGGGCAGCCGCCCTCGGCTGCCGCCGCCGTCGGGGGCAGCGTGTCAAGAATAGTGGGCAGCGAGCGAAGAACGGTATTAACATAATTTGTTTCGCTGTCGGGGGCGCCTGTCCCTGGCGGCTGGAAAGTTTATACCCTACGGTGCCACCGTAAGGGTATAAACTTCCCAGCCGCCCAGGGACAGGCGCCCCCGACAGCGAAAAAGTTTATTTCATACCGTTCTTCGCCCGTTCAGTAGTGGTCAGCAAGAAATGTCTCGGGGGAGGATCTCTGGAGCACTTGTGGGTATTTTTGGAATTCTTTTTTAGAGAACACATTGCTTAGGCAATTCTCTGTCAGATCCACCTGGGGACGATCTTTGGAATCTGTTTTGAGCATTTGGGATCTATGTCGAGCATTTTGGGATAGTTCTCCGTCCAAGATCCGCCTGTAGGGGATACGCCCGACCTTAGACTACACAGGGTGTGGTTGCGCCCGGGTCTGGTTTGCTTCGGTGGCAGGTTTTCGGAGCCTTGTAGTCGGCGGCGAGCGAGGGGGGAAGTGAGAAGGATAATGCCCTCTCAGAAGGCGGCGGGTCTTCTTAGAGGCCTTCGCGCCTTCTGAGAGGTTTTTGGGGTCTTAGGCTCAGAAAACTTTTCAGAAGGCTGGGCGACTTCCGAGCCTTCTGAGAAGGCCTGCCCCTTCTTACTCCCCCCCCGGGCTGGCCGCCGATTGTATGCTCTTTACATTCCATCTTTAGCGTCGATCGACGTTGGGTTATCGATGAGCTAGAGAGCCCGTTTCGCGTGGATTCGCGTTAGCGTCGAGTAGCGTCGCTGAAAGCCGGGCATCGTATTCTCCGGGCGTGTTCTACAATTTTGTTCGGCCTCACAGATCGATGCGGCTCGAGAAGTGCTGCAGAAAGATAGGTTAGGGCCTCCGATCACGATCTGTTGTGACGTTGCATTTGTTTCTCAGCGTGCGATCTCAAGGTCGTTCGGCGATTGCAAAAGGTGTGGTTACGGCGGCGTGTGGTTTGCGATCTGCGTCGGTTGGGGCTTCGGAGGCACCGCGGTCCCCCCCCCGGGCGCACCGCCAAAAAAACCCGTCAGCGTCGGTGTCGCAGCCGCCGTCGCTGTCGCCATCGTCGTCGCCGTTGTCGTGGTCGTCATCGTCTTTGGCGTCGTCGGCGTCGTCGGCGACGTCGTCTCGTCGTGATCGTCGTCGTCGTTGTCGGCGGCGGCGGCGTCGTCGTCGGCGGCGGCGGCGTCGTCGCGCCAAGGCCGACGCGCAGGTGCCTCCGAGGCCGCCGCGCGGGCGGCTCCGTGCGGGAAAACACCCCGACCCCCCCGATCGGCATGGACGAAACGGCCCTGGGCGCTTATTCTTGGCATCGCTCGGACGTGTGCATTTTTCTCTCGGCGAGGACCATCGAGGAGCATGGCATGTTTCAAGTCGGGCCTGTCCCCCTACAGGGGGATTTTCAACGAGAAATAAAACATACACCAAACATGGTACACAATAGTCCAAACATAGTCTGGTTTTTTTTGGGGGGGATTTTTTTTTGGGCGGGTATTTTGGGGGTATTTTTTGTTTTGTCCAGAAACCCCCTGTAGGGGGACACGCCCGACATAAGGCATGTTGGCAGCTGCCTTGAGCAGTGTTGGGGTTACAGTCAAGACGCTGAAACAAGGAACAGTTTGGGTTCGGAAGGCGCTCGATGTTCCTCAGGTTCCTCCAGTGCTGCTCCCCTTGCCCTCCTGGGGCACGGAGGCGCTTACAGGGCCAAGCAGGGGCTTCGTTCGCGTTCCTTCTTTCAGCAGCCCGATTGTACGCTAGGTTCGTGTCGTGTCGACTGGCGGCGACCCCGCCAGCGGCGTTCAGCGTTGAACGCCGCGGGCGACCCAGAATCTTTCGATGCGGAACGATTTGGACGTTTCGGAAGCGGCCGATCGTTGAAGGTTGAACGATCCCCGCAGTGTCAGTAACCAACGCCCGGGTCGTCACGACACGAACTTGCCGTATGCGATCTTGGGCTCTATGGGGCCCTCGTGGAGTCAGTCATGTTGGGCCATTTTGGACGCTCCAGCCACTCGCAGAATGCCTGCCCCCCCCCAGACCCATGGAGAGGGGGCAGCGGGAGAGGTACAAGTTTCCCCCAAGGGAAAGAGGAGGTCGGAAGAACTGATGCTTAAACCACCTACGTACAAAGGGCTGGTGGGATTCCTCAGTCCTCCGCCCCTTCTCCTCCCTCTCCTCCCTGGGAAGATGAGATGTGTTCGCCTCGCCGCCTCCTCTGTGCCTCTATGTTGGCGACCGTCGCTAAGACGACCGACGACCACGACATCGACATTCACGACGACCACGACCACGGTGACCACGACCACGACCATGACCACGGCAACAACCACGGCGGCGACGACTGCGACCCCGCCGACCCTCACGACGACCACGATCCCACTGACCCGCGCGGCGGCGGCGGCGGCGGCGGCGCCGACCCCACCGACCCTCACGACGACCGCCGACCGCGATCCTCATGACTTGGCATCGCTCGGACGTGTGCAGCTTCTTCCTCGGCGAGGACCCTCGAGGAGCATCCTGGATCGCCTGGCAAGAAGAGAGCACGCACGACGCCGGAGAGTGTACGGGGAGCCCACGCCCGAGCGATGGCGATGGCGGGCGCCGCCGCCGCGCGGCGGCGGAGCGCGGCGGAGCGGCGGCGCGCGGCGCGGCGGCGGCGCGCGGCGGCGGCGCCGCCGCGGCGCGCTCGCGCAGGGCACCATGGGCCGTGGGCTCCGCCGTGCTCTCGGGCGCGCAGCGCCCGCCGCAGGCGTGCGCCGGCGGCGGCGCCGCGGCGGCCGCCGGGGCGCTGGCCGCGGCCGCCGCCGCGGAGGCTCGCGGGGGGCGCCGCCGCCCGGCGCGGTCGTCGTCGGCGGCGGCGGCGGCGGCGTCGTCGGCGTCGTTTGGGTCCTCGCCGTGGTCGTCGTCGCCGTCGGCGTGGTGGTGGTCGTCGTCGTGGTCGTGGTGGTCGTGTTCAGGGGTCGTCGTGGTCGTCGGCGTGCTCGTCGTCATCGTCGTCGTTGTCGTCGTGGTGGTGGTCGTCGTCGTGGCCGTGGTCGGCTTCGTGGTCGTTGTCATCGCCTTCGTGGTCGTGGTTCCCGTGGTGGTAGTTGTCGTCTTTGTGGTCATGATCGTGGTCGTAGGTGTGGTCGTGGTGGTCGTGGTCATCGTCATCGCCATCGTAAAGGTCGTCGTCGTCGTCGTCGTCGTCAAGGTGGGTGATCCTGGTCGTGGCCGCCGTTGTCGCCCCTGGTCCTCTGAGAGAGGGGGGAGGCGGCGGAGGAGTAGGTGGCCGAGGAGGAGGAGGAGGAGGAGGAGAAGAGGGCCGAGGAGAAGAAAGAAGATGATGAACCCCGCGCGACCCCAATTAGGCGATTTCCTCTTTGTGGGAGTGGTAGCAGCGCGACCAGGCGGACGGCCCCCCCGGAGCCCTCGGGCGCGCTTGAGCCACACGGCTGCGAGCATCACCGAACGCGTGACACGGTGGAGACTGGCCGGTGGCATGATTGTTGCGTGTGCGTGCATCAGCGAGCGCGCGACACGGTCGAGCTTGGTGTGGTGGCGGCGGGGAACCCGAGGAACCCGGGGAGCCCGAGAAACCTCCGAGGAGCGGGCCAGGTAATGTAGGAGGCACCTGGCGGGGAACCCGAGGAACCTGGAGAACCCGGGGAAACCTCCGAGGAACAGGCACAGTGATTATCAAGATGAGGCTCCGGGGGCGGGGAACCCAGGGAACCTCCGAGCAACGGGCAGCGTGAGGATACGAGGCACCAACCCTAACCAAGTAAGAGCCCCTTAGGCAGGCCTAACTGAGGGAAAGTGTGAGGAGGAGGAGGAGGAGGAGGCCCTGCTGGAGGCCTCTTGGACTGACTTGGGGCGGTCTTGGGAGCTTCTTGAGCCGTCTTGGAGCGCCGGAAACTCGAAAAAGCGAGAAGGCCAAAATCCTTCAAACACCTAAGTAAAATCTACGATGTTGGCCTCTCGGGGCTCTCTCGGGAGGCCTTTCGGAATGTTCTTGGGCCTCTTCGGGCCCCCTTGGGCCGTCTTGGAATCATCTTTGGGCGCCTTGGAGCACTCGTGGCCTCGGCAATGCGACCATGGCTTAATTTGCAAGGGTTTGTGGCCTCGGGGACGCGAATATAGAGTGAGTTAGCAGGGGCTATGGCCTCGGGGGCGCGAATCTCATGTAGTTTTTACGTGTCCCACGCCCCCCCCGGAGTTCAGAGTTGTATGGCTGCCTCCTGCATAAGAGTAAAAAACGTTTCAGGAAGGTCCCAGAGCCCCTCAGTTCAGATCTTTACAAGGGGCATAAGTTCAACATGTTTTCGCCCCATGTAAAGGTGCTGTTGGGAAACATATTTCCTATGTGTCTAAATATTTCGGGTAACAAGTCCATGGGCATGGCTTGTATTTTTTAATATTCCAGCTTTTGTGCAATAGTATTTGTTGTAGGCAATCGTGTCCAATGCGATTCTCTCGACGTGCGTGAAGGTGTTATCCGTGGTAATTGCAATTTCAACTGGGGTCTCTCAGCCTGTGCTCGTAGGATTATTACACAACGTACTCACATGAAGCGATTAGGTTTCTAAGCGCCCCCTTTTCATCACACGACACTTCGCAGCTTGGGCAACATATTATCCCACCCAGAAACCAGATATAACAACCAATATCGGCAACTCATTAAAAGCATGTCTATCACAATGAAAACGACAATAAGCGCACTCGTAACTACACACACGCGCATCACCATAATCGTGGGCGCGTCGTTGCGAATGCTTGCCCGCAGTGTCGTGGCCCCCCGACGGCGACATATAACTTTTTGATCGTAACGGCTCTTCTGGGCACTTTTGGTTTTCGCCCCTGCGCCCATCATGCATGAAAAACGATGGTCCCATCCGCCCACGTAGGGAGCCCCAAGAGGTTGGCTACGTCAATACATTTCCCAACCATGTTGAACAATAGTTAGGAAACAGGCGATTCTAACATTCGAGCATTCACGTTCGTTGATTAACCTAGGACCCATTGTGTCCACAAGAGTTTGGGATCTTGGTACGTCTCGGTCCCCGTTGGTTCCCGCACGACACTGAGCACGCACAAGAAAACAAACACATCACACAACGCGCACATTAGCAAGTTCGGGCCACAATCGACGCATTCACAACGCTCAGACTCGACACGTCGCCTACCGACGCAACCACTGCGTAGCCATTTTGGCTCGAGGATCCATTTTGGACCTCCATGTGGAGGCTGTTGCTGGACGGCGGCGGCCCGCCGCCAGCGCCAGAGCCCCAGGCAGACGGTGGAGGCCGTGGCCATGCAGGCCCTGGCCCTGCCCCAGCTGCTGGGCGTGGTCGCGGCCGCGCACGAGGGGCCCCTGTCCAACATGCTGGGCGAGGTCGTGGCCGCGCACGAGGGGCCCCTGTCCCAGCTGCTGGGCGAGGTCGTGGCCGCGGAGGGGCCCCTGTCCAACACGCTGGGCGAGGTCGTGGCCGCAGGCTCGGAGATGCGCACCGTGCCAGGATCGCCGCAGGCGTTCAGAGGCGCCTGGCGGCCAGCGCGCATCAGAGAGTGCAGGAGGCCAGCAGCAGCTTCGCCGAACGGTGTAGCACGGCGGCATTCGGCGCGTGTGCTCTGGATGCGAAGGACCCCCACGATTCGTTGCCACCGCCCCTGACCCAACATGCCTGGGGCACTGTAGATGTTAATCCGCCCTTGGCCCCAATCATTATCAAATACTTCCGCGAATGACGGATCCCGTGCCCAGAGACTTTGCTAGTATCTATATACCTACACATACGCATGCACATACGACAACACCCATATCACATCATTGCAACCCTCTCCCCCCCGATGACCGTTCTACCCCTACCTCCCAGGCGTGCGCGAACATCCACTGTAAGTCGCTCGGTTATGGCCCATAACCGAACGATCTTCAGTGGATGTTCGCCGTTGAAAATGGGGGGGGGGGGGGTGGCAACAAATCTCCAGGATAAGATGTTGAGGACGCACGAACTTCGTGCTGCTGGCCTCCAGATCGCCGTAGATATCAGAGAATCGACGGGTGCCGAGATTCGCCGCGCTGTTGTCTCCCACGTCCGCGCTCAAGCAGATGGCACACGATCATTCCTCAGCGCAGGCACAGCAGGGTCGCGCGGTTTGCTAGTCACGTCGACGATGGATGATGCAGACATGTGGGTACGACGGCCGCCACGACCACACGACCCTGATGAGCCCCACCAAGACAAAGATCAGCATGAGAAGAAGCGTGGCCGGAACAAACGAACTACATTTCTGAACTTGTCTCAAGTATTGCACGTCGTGCCGCTCGAACCACAGCCGACTTGCCTGAGTAGGGCCCTAGAGCTCGCGACGCCTGCTGTCCCGCTGCCGCGAGGCAACTGGGGGACAATACACAACCGCTGGCAGCAGTGGACAATATTCCCGCCGAGGCCTGGCGCCAAGATTGACATAGACAATGCATGTGGACCTGCACTAGATATGTTCCCAGAGAAGCTCGTCGTTTTCACGAAGGACGCCCATGTTTGCAACAAGCTCATCCAAGGGTTTTGGAGGAGTCGGCGAGACAACATCGGGGTACGGTTTCGGAGTTCACTGTATGCGGGTTGGATTGCTACGCGCATCAGATCATGCTGGCTCTGCGGCCAAATTTTGATTTACAGAGCGATTCGATTTCAAATATGGTCCGAGCTGGTCATCTTTGGCAGGGCAGGCGGTTCCACGACAGGTTCGAAGCGCAGCTAGATCTTCTGGCAGAGAGAGCAACTTTCCTTGATGTGTTGGAGGAGTCCCAGGATATGAGGAGATGGACGGCCAAGATTAGATTAATATTGGAGATGACCTCGGGTGCCCGCGATTTGCTAAAGGTCGACGTGGACTTCGTCACAATGGTGCTCAATTCCGACCCTGAGTCCGAGCAGATCGTTCACCGCCACGGCCCCGCCTGCTCATGTGGAGGCCGACGACATTTCAAAGCAATGGTCAAGAAAGCGTTGAGAATGTTATTCAGTGCTGGGTGCCCCGTTTGCCTCATGTATCGCTTCAAGGGGTTCCAGGAGGCCAGTTGTTGGATGTTGCGTGGCATGTTCTTGCATGGGGTGTTGCCGAAGTGCCTCCACGCGATGTACGACAATATGTCAGAACAGGATGCCGAGCAGCAGGCTGAGGCAGCGGCCCGCATAGGGGATGTCAACCACGGGGCGAACAATTGCATTCGCGCGAAGAAGCTGATCAAGTTTGTGGATGCCGATCGCGGCAACAGAACCTTAATGATGTCTGTGATTTCCAACGGGCCTTTCCAGAGATACCTCGACAAAGTAATGAAGCACGACGGGAAGTTGAAAGCATGCGTGGATGCACAGATGAGACAAACACCCGATCCCGTTGATGAACAGCCAGCTGATCAACGTCAACGCTTGGAGCAAACTTCTCAGGAATCGTTTGATCTGGTGAAGTCGTTTTTGGACGGGAGCCACGCCGCCAAGCTGCAGCAAGAATGTACTTCTTTATTGTCCGATTCTTCTCACCGAACGTGGTTTCCCACGATTTCGAAGTACACGGACGAGCAGTACTTCACGGCGTCATTGAACTTGTTGGTCGCTGCTGGTTCGGCTTATTACCGCACTGCGTTCAAACGTTCTGGGCCGAAGTTCACAATATTGGAGCTAGCCGCTGGGGAATACGACGAGGAGAGGGTTGCGAGGTGCACCAGGGATCTACGTGCAAAGCGGGACGCTTGCGCACGTTGTCTCGATGGCTTTTCCAGTGCATGGGCGGACAAGCTGGCGGGTGCACGTGGCCGAGAAGCACATCGTTTCCTCCGTCGATGTCTCCAGTCTATTCCGTTGACGTCCCTGAACGAAGAGAGGAAACACATATTGGGACAGGAAGTGAAGGGGATGCGAGGCCGAACGTTGACACCAGGCCAACTCTCACTTTGAACGTATCGTAAGTTCGTTCGCCAGAGGATGATTTCGACGTTGGCAGAAGTAAGAACACATGCGCGTGCACGACACCACGTCAAGGCATCGGACATAACAGCAGCAATCAAACGTGCATCAGTCATACAGCGGCCTCGACGTACTAGGAAGAGGGCCATCACAGAGTCACGGACCCGAACACAGAGTGCATGGATGCAATTCGTCGCGGTCAACAAAGCACGTGGGCTTCGCCCTGGGACGGAAGCGCAGCGGGATGATATGCGACGATTGTCTGGACAGTGGAGGGGTCTCGGTGAGGATGCACGGGCGCTGCATAGGCAAATGGCCGTGGAGCGGCATCTGAAAGAACACCGTGCAACGACGAATCCCAATACGTCCACCGTTCAGGAGCCCGCTTCGTTCAGACTACGAGTCAAACGGAAGCGGGCCATGGAGGCGATCTCCGCTGTGCGTGACCACAGGCCATCTGGTTTGTAACGGGATGCGGGGGGTGGGGCCTTTCACACACACGCACTCACACTCCGACTCCGTCTTCACGTTGAGGGAGAGACTGAGAGAGGGAGGGAGGAGGAAAGGAAGGAGGTAAGCAAGGAGGAGGGAGGGCGGGGTTTCACATGCCCATTCCCCCCCACGCTGGCAAACGCGTCTTGCTGTCCTACTTTGCGGGGCGGTCAGGAATGGGCGGGAGGATGGAGGACTGGAGAGAAGAGAGAATGAGGGGGGGGAATGGGCTCCTCGCGCAATTCGTTGCGCAGGCGTCGCGGGCGCCCTCTGTCAGTTTCAGATTTGCAGTTGTTGTGTGCGCCGCTGCTCGTAGCTGACCTCGAGGGCGGGTCGGCAATCTAAGCATATGTTGCTTGTTGAGTGTAGTGCGCCATTGGACATTGGACATTGAAGGCGTCGCGGGCTGCACTGTTTTGTTGGATCTTGCCCGGCAGCACGCGGCTTGGCTTGAAGGATTCCCCAGGCCCCCAGTGGCCCCAAGTGGGGGGGGACGCATTCGCTAACCTTTTGCTCTCGGGGCCGTTGGGCTGGGGGGGCCTCTCAGGTCTCAATCCTCTCGGGGGGGCCGCCTTGGAACCAACTTGGGGCCAGGTCCAAGACATCAGTGACATTGTGCCCGCTCTTGAGGCTCGCGCGGGCCATAGTTGGGCTTTCTCTGTGCGTAGTTTGGTTTAAGAGTACGGTGGGTCCCCATAGAAGCGTCTTTCCCCCAACAATGGGCCCCCAAAACTCTGCCTCGTGCGGCCGTCGCGGGTCGCGGGGCAGCATTGGGCGTTCCCGTGGCTCTCTTGGGACTTCCGCAAGGCTCTCTCAAGCCATCTAGGGCGCGACCGCGCAGTGCGAAATTCAACTCACGCAAGCGAAACTGCAAGAGCCAGTGTTACGTCATTGCTTACATGTTGGGTCAGTTTTGGGAACCTTGGGGCCTCTGTCTGGGGATTCGCGGTTCTCGGGGGCGCCCTTGGCCTGTCGCGCGGCCGCTCGAGGCGTCTTGGGTCTTGGGGGGGCCGCTGCAAGCGATGGAGATATATACACCTAAATAAAGATATGGTGCAATAGATGCTGTGCAACATAGGTTGTGCAACACATGTGATGCATGCGATGTTTGGCATGGGGGCGCCGTGTCGGCTCGGCGGCTCGGCGCGGGCATCGCGTGCCCTTTGCGCTGGTCGGTTGCATTGCATTGCCATTGCATGTGGCAGCAGTGTGCGTGTGTTGTCCCGAGGCCCCGGGGGCGACCCAGGATTATTACAGTTCCAGGGCGTGCGGCGTGCAGCAGTTTGAAATATATGGGGTTGTCGCAACGCGGCTTGGAAACCGAAGCGGGTCCTTAGCGGTGAGCGGCGCGACGTGGTTGGCGGTGGCTCGTTCGCCGCGGTGGCCTGCCAGCCGCGGTGGCGAGTTCAGCGTTGACCACATCGGTAAGCGAAGTCGCCATGTTGGCTTGCGGCTTGGGGGCCCACCAGGTCACGAAGTGGGCGCGTCGACTTAGCGGTGGGCGGGGTGCGGCTGGCAATGGAACGCGCAAGACGCAAACGCTCGTGCGCCCGCGCGCTGGCTGCTCCGCAATGTGGCAGTCGGTCGCCGCGTTGGCTTGGAAACCAAATCGCACCCTTATGTCAAACCCACGCGATGTGTTTACGTGTCCGTCTATTGATGCAACGTGCAACGTGCCGACGCGCACTCTCGCGCACGGTGGCTTCTGTATTGCCAATGGTAGAACAGTCGCCGTATCCACCTGGGAACTAAACTGATCCCTTCAGGATCTTCGATTTGATCTAACTGACCACATGCGCGTTCAACGTGACCATGTATCGGTGCGGAGCCCAACGCAGCAGCATCGACGCCCGCGCGCGCGCTCTATCGCGTGGCGGTCCGCCATGTTGACATGTGGAACCCCTGCGGAGCCCTAGCGGTCGTCCATCTTAACATGCGTTTGCTTCGTGTCGGCCGATTGGCACTTGATGCGCCGTGCGCCGCGCCAGCGCGCGCGCGCGCTCGCCCCCGCGCGCGGTGGCCCCCGCGTTGCCCGACATGGGGGTCGCCGCGTTGGTCTGTCAATTGGAGATCGGGGTGAACCGTTCGATGTGGTCGATTGGAATTCCAACTTAACATTAGGTTTCAACGTGGTCGCCTATTGCGTACAAAGCGCTGACACGCGCGCGCGATTTTTGTATAACCGCAATAGAACAGTCGCTACGTAGGCCTGGCAACTGAAGTGAACCCATACCGTGGCCGATTGGATCTCTAACTTAACATGCGGTTTGTACGTGACCGCCGATTGGTGCTGCGCGCAACGCGCCGACGCGCGCGCGCGCGAGGTGATTTCTGTATTGCCCACAATCGAATTATCGCCATGTTGGCCTGGACACTGAAGTGAACCCTTAGCGGTGACCGATTGGATTTCCAGTTTTAAATGCGGCTTACCGTGGCCACCTAGTGGTGATGCGCACAACGCGCCGACGCGCGCGCGCGCTCTCGCGCATGATATTTCTGTATTGCCCATGGTCAAAAATAGCACATCGTCATGCCGGGCTGGAAACTGAAGTAACTGAAGTGAACCCTTGGCGGTGGCCGATCGGATTTCCAAAATAATATGTTGGTGTTGGCAGGTCTGGCATTTTTGTGATCAGCGCGCGCTCCCGCGCGCGGAGGACTGCGTGTTGCCGCAATGGGTCAGTGGTCATGTTGGCCTGGAAACTAAAGTGGAACCTTTATTGGTGACCGATTGGATGTTCCAACAGAACATGTGGTTTTACGTGGCCGCCTAGCGGTGCTGCGTACAACGCGCCGACGCGCGCGCGCGCGCGCTCGCGCGCGTGGTGGTTTATCTATTGCCCACAATCAAACAATCGCCATGTTGGCCTGGAAACTAAAGTGAACCCTTAGCGGTGACCGACTGGATTTCCAACTTAACATGCTGTTTTTACGTGACCACCGATTGGTGTTGCGTGCAACACGCCAACGCGCGCGCGCGCGCTCGCGCGTGGTGGTTTCTGTATTGTCCGCACAAGAAGAATCGCCATGCTGCGCCTGGAAAATTCAAGTGAACCCTTAGCGATGGCCGATTGGATTTCCCACGTATCACGCATTTTTTGCATGCGTGCATTTTGACATATTCACCATGCTGACCTGGAAACTGAAGTGACCCCTTAGCGGTGACAGATTGGATTTCCAACTTAACATGCGGTTTATCATGGCAACCTAGTGGCGATGTGCACAATTCGCCGACGCGCGCGCGCTCTCGCGCGCGGTGGTTTCTGGGTTGTCCATTGCCCACAATCGCACATCGCCACGTTGGCCTGGAAACTGAAGCGAACCTTAGCTGTGAACGATTGGATTTCAGACTTAACATGCAGTGGTTACAGGTCTGTCCTTTCGTGAACCACGCGCGCTCTCGCGCGCCGAGCATTTCGCGTTGCCGCAATGGGTAAGTGGCCATGTTGGCCTGGAAAATCAAGTTGGCCTTTTTGCGGTGACCGACTGGATTTCCAACTTAACATGCGGTTCTTACTTGACCACCTATTGGTGCTGCGTACAGCGCGCCGACGCGCGCGCGCGCTCGCGCGCGTGGTGCTTTCTCTATAGTCCACAATCAAACAATCGCCGTGTTGGCCTGGAAACTAAAGTGAACCCTTAGCGGTGACCGACTGGATTTCCAAACTATCATGCTGTATTTACGTGGCCACCGATTGGTGTTGTGTGCAAGGCGCCAACGCGCCAACGCGCGCGCGCGCTCGCGCGTGGTGGTTCCTGTATTGTCCGCGCAAGAAGAACCGTCATGCTGGACCTGGAAACTGAAGTGAACCCTTAGCGGTGACAGATTGGATTTCCCACGTATCATGCGTTTTCTGCATTCATGTATTTTGGTAGATTCACCATGTTGGCCTGGAAACTGAAGTGGGCACTTAGCGGTGACACATTGGATTTCCGACTTAACATGCGGCGTACCATGGCAACCTAGTGGCGATGTGCACAATGCGCCGACGCGCGCGCGCTCTCGCGCGTGGTGGTTTCTGGGTTGCCCATTGCCCACAATCGCACATCGCCACGTTGGCCTAGAAACTGAAGTGAACCCTTAGCGGTGAACGATTGGATTTCCGACTTAACATGCAGTTTGTGCAAGTCTGCCCTTTCGTGAACCACCCGCGCTCTCGCGCGCGGAGCATTCCGCGTTGCCGCAATGGGTCAGTGGTCACGTTGGCCTGGAAGTTCAAGTTGGCCGTTTTGCGGTGACCGACTGGGTTTCCAACTTAACATGCGGTTTTTATGTGACCGCCTACTGGTGCTGCGCGCAGCGCGCCGACGCGCGCGCGCGCTCGCGCGCATGGTGCTTTCCCTATTGTCCACAATCGATCAATCGCCATGTTGGCCTGGAAACTAAAGTGAACCCTTAGCGGTGACCGACTGGATTTCCAACTTAACATGCTGTTTTTACGTGGCCGCCGATTGGTGCTGCATGCAACGCGCCAGCGCGCGCGCACTCGCGCGTGGTGGTTTCTGTATTGCCCACAAGAAGAATCGTCATGCTTGGCTTGGGAACTGAAGTGGGCCCTTAGCGGTGACCGATTGGAATTTCAACGTATCATGCATTTTCCATGTATGTACTTGGGAAAACGCGCGCGAGCGCGTTTTCGAGCGTGGCGGATTCTGGTTTGGCCTGGTCTGGTTTGGCCTGGTTGGTCTGGCGTGGCTGGCCGACGCGCTGCGCGAGTCAAACCAGCGCAAACTCCAGCAGCGCAGGCTGCCCCAAAGACCCAGGCAGCCGCCCAAAACCACACTGTACCTCCAAGCGGCCCCCAACCTACCCCCCCCCCCCCCCTCCCCCGATGCCGCCAGCCCCCGCCAAGCGCCCAAGCAGACCCTTGAGACCCTGATTGGGCCCAGCGCTTCGCAACTTAACCTCGTTCGTTCAACGGGCAGGGGCTGTCGGCATAGGCAACTAGATCTCTGTCCTGCGTCAGCGGTGCTTTCGTGTAAAAGCAGCTACATGCTTGGTTTCCGTCAGCGAGGCTGTCGGGTATAAGCAGCTAGATGCTTGTTGTCCGACAGCGGTGCGGTCGGGACTTTGAAAAGAACTCGTTGCGAGCGCGCTGCAGGGTTGGCATGAGCCCTTCTGTGCACATGAAGCGGGGGTCATCACGAAGCCCTGTTGGGAAAAAGCTGGGTCACGGGAACAATCGCCATCACAAGCGCGAGCAACACCGTCAGCGCCGTCACCAGCGCAACCAACAACGCAACCACAAACACAACCATAACCACAAACACAAACACCAACACACATACAACCAACCACCCCACGAAAAATGTAACGAACACCCCGTTGGGACCACTTATCGGCTCGGGGTTTTAAGAATGGGCCAGCGCATGCAAACCGCTCCAACGCCCATGTATGTGGATCAATCCTATGAAACAGACACCTCATGCACGAGCGCAGCTGCCAGCACAGCCACCAGCACAACCAACAACGCAACCATTTCCATGATCACCGCCGCTAGCACACACACGCAACCAGCAGCGCAAAACACCTCCACTACCCCAACAAGCCCCCAATAAGATTCTAAGAGGCCTCCAAGATGCTCCCAATATGCCCCCCCCGAAATAGCTACTCCGCCCTAAAGAAGCCGACCCAACTTGACTGGTGTATGTTTCTGGATGGGCTGGGGGGATACGCGAAGCGGCAATAATGTTTGTGAATGTCCTGTGTGCTCCGCAAAGCGACCCCGTGTGCCCTTGCGCGCGCGCGTGCGCGTGTGCGTGCGTGCGGGGGGGTGCATGGTAGGCGCAGAAGGACCCATTGATGGTAGCCATGCGGGAATGCATTGTAAGCTTAGGAGGACCCCTTGCCGCACCATGCCAGGTTTTGGAAGGCTGGTGCTCAGTTGGAGTCGGTTGGTTGCGGCCTGAAGCCGTCCCTTATCAATGTGACCAACAGACAACTGGATCAAGGAGGAAGCCAAGCGCCTCTTCGACTACGACCCAGAGGAATGTCCCAATGGCATGTCTTATCCAGCCGGCATGGGGTGTGCAGAGAAGTACGGTGGGATTTGCCCAGAAGAACCTGGGTTTGCCCGTGTGGTCACAGGTCCTAGGTCTCGTGGCGAAGGCCGCCCCGCCCTCGTTCAGTCAGTCCACCCTTTGCCCCGCGAGGTTTTTTTTCAAGCAATGTCATTCGGATTTCCTTGGGGGCGTGGTTCAAACCAAACTCGTTCGCGAAAACGGGGTGGGGCAACGAGTATTGGTTTCCGATTCAATGCCACATGTAATAGTGTATGATAAGCAACACCCACACATTGTTATAGTGTATGCCATGTGTGTATCGCGTGCTCATAGCAATACACGTTGCAGACCACCCAATCAGCCCCACAAGGCTCACAAGAGGGGGTTCAGGGGGGTCTTCGTCCACCACAGGTTCCAAGAATCTGTATGCTGCGTTGGTGCAAAACAGGATTGGTACCCAGGGATCTCTACCACTTCATATTTGCTTGAGTGCGTTGGGTGTGCATGAGTGCGGGATGCTCACTTTCAAATTTGGGGCTGGTGGTGAATACTTCACGATCGTGAGGGTCAGCCAGTACGCCAGTGGCAACTGGGGGCCACAGACGGATGGGGGAGTTCAGTTAGTTTCGTTGCCGTTCAATGTATTTCTGAAACGCTTTATCATGCGTGCCAGAGCCCAGGAAGATCACGGGGGAGATGAGATCGATGAATTAAGTTGTGCGATCTGCAGGCCGATCAGGGCGCCACGGGAACACAATAGACAGTTCGCCTATCGTTTAGAGCAGCTTCTTGATTTCAATCTGAGCCTGGTCGCAGTCAAAAAGAAGGCCAAGACAAAAGAGGACCCTGCCCCTGCCCCATGGTTGCCGTTCGGCATGGCACCCGTTGAAATGGAAGATGAGCCAGCTCCCGTCACGAAGGCTGGCGAACCCCCCGACCCGTTAGACGAGGCCGACCGATGCGAGTACCATGATGACTCTGGAGAAGAGTCCTTGTGTGATAACATTGATATGTCTAGTGAGAGTTGCGCTGACTCTGATCCTGGTGATGGCCCACACGAGGCCGACCCAGAGCCGTTTCCTGTGCCAGCTCCGCCACTGCCAGCTCCAGCTCCTGTGGAGCCTGTCGGCGAAGGCCCAGGCCCTCCAGGCCCTCCAGGCCCTGAACTCCCAAGAGGAGGCCTCACGTTGTACGGCATGGCCCCCACTGGCCGTGCGAAGTGCGTCATATGTGACGGTGTGATTCCGAAAGGAGAGTGGCGGGTGGAGCACCGAATGCGAGATTCATCCAAACTCTCCGACGTGAGAAAGGTTCACATCAGGTGTATTCCTCGGCTGCCAGCCGAGTTGCGAGCGCATAATTTTTTAGTTGCCCAGGAGTGGGCTCGTCGACCTGACATCCCCCTTGCTGAGCAAGACATCTTGAATACGATTGTCGAGATGCTCCGTCCAGATGCAGGCGCTGCTGCATCCTCTGGAGATCCTGCCCCTGGACCGCCTGGAGCTTAGGCAACGAGTTTCCAGTGCGCCACTTGTCTCTGGCTTGCATGCTGCGTGCAATGATGATGCCATAGGGTCGGGGTGGGGGGAGAACTGGAGTAGCGAGTAGTAGAAAGGGGGGCTCGAGGAGGTGACGTCATACCGGTTGCGGGCTGCCCGCCATGGGTCCGCTCGCGGTGGAAACCTTGCGCCGCCGAAGCCCTAGCCTAAGCTCGCTCGCCCACCCAAGGAAACAGAAGTTGCACCGCCGAAGGGCCCGAACTGGGCCTGCCCAGGGCCGCCCAAACGTCTGAACAACAGTCTGTTCAGAACCCCATCTTTTTCTGAACAGCCCCCCTCTTCTGAACACGCGTTTGTTCAGAACTCGCCGTTTCCTTGAAAAACACATGTGTTCAGAACAATTCTTCGGAACAGGAATTGTTCAGAGGTTTGTTCAGATGCAATCTTCTGAACAAAGCTCTGTTCAGAACTGTACTTTTGGGTTGTGCAAGGTCCCCGCGCCAGGGGGTGCGAGCTTAGGTGGCAGGGGCGCGAGCTGCAGATGCGAAAACGTCGCAGCCCGCAGATCGGACTGAACTTGGCTCGCGCCGCTGTTTGATTTTTGATGCTGCTCAGCGCTTGAGCTCGATTGAGCGTGAGTCAGTCGACGGACTGAGTCGCGGAGCACGTGGCCTCGCCACCTTCATGGCCAAGAGACGTGCGGCCGCCGCAGGCATTGCCATCGAATCCTTCTCACTTCTCTCGAGAGGTCAAGCGGGCCCTCCTTCTGGGCCCCTGAGGACTTGATAGCGCCATTAGTGAGTTAGTTGTTTTACCAACTTCGTCTTTGTTCATCTCCGATGTCTGGGGCACTCAATACTCTGCAAGTAAAGCCGTCCCCCTAGAACAAGTTTAGCATTGAAAGGTTAATGGTGCAGGGCCCAGAGGAGAGGCCCACGTACGCTGCCAAGCAACAATGCAACCGTGCAAACAAACAAACAAAACATTCATGCGTCAATCGATGGCATCAAAACGCAGGCCGCCAACAACATGTTCTAAATATTTGGGCCGTCTGGGCGTCCATAGGCATGCGCACCTAGTATTATGAACAGCACGATTGCACGATCATACCATACTATGTTCGTTCGCAGCCATTTTGGCCTGGAGAAGGCTGCGACGCGCTGCGTCTGCAGCTTTCCAGATTGGCCAGCCTACAGGCCAACATATTCATTTCGGTATCTCGGATTCCAGTTTCCAGTTCGATGGGCAAGACAGTTGTGGTTCCCAAGTCGTGTGCGGGCGGCCTGCACGCCAAGAAGACGGCCACTCAGACTCAGACTCAGACTCGGAAGAAGCCGAAAACTATCCAGGCAGAGATCGCAGAAGCTGATCCTGCAGAATGCTGTCTCTGTGGGCAGACCAGCCGTGACATCGATCGCGACGGCGATGGCGTCGCTTTGGTCAAGTGGGTGAAGTATGATCGGAGCTCCGTGACTGGCCAGATCAGGCTATCAGGCAGAGAGTGCCACCACTGCTGGGACACCAAACGACGATTTTCCGACTGTGCACTCCAGGAGCTGGTGGACGAGAAGAAAAGTAACCCAACCTTAGACACTCGATTCGGCCACCTTCGGCGCGATCGCGTCAGGAAAGAAGGGAAGTTCAAACACGAGGAGAAGAAGACACTCAAATGCTGGACCGAGTCCTTCGAGGAGAGCTACGTGGACTCATTCGAGGAGGGCGGCTTCTACAAGCTCTCGACCTTCTGCAAGATCTACAAGGTGCCCTATGCTCGCTCCGATGTGGAAGATGAGGTCATCGAGAAGATTCGCCATAAGTACCCCGCTGCAGAGATCTCCAGGGACACCAGGTTTCGCGCCATGGGCGTGTGGGTGGTCAATGATCCGAACCCTCAGCTTGCAGATTACAGGTTTCGGCGCGGAGTCAAGAGCGGTGCAACCAACAAGAGAGTGGAGGAGCATGCTGATGAAGACCTTGCTGATGAGGCCTACCAGCAGCAGAGGAAGGTCAGGCGACTGACTAGCAAGGCCCCTTCTGCGCTGCGAGCTCGGAGCCACGACATGGATGACAAGGACGTGGCCAACATGGAGGACGTCGCCGAGTCCGACGCCGATGCAGCAGAGTCCGAGGTGCCGCAGCGGGCCACGCCGATGCAGTCTCCTTCTTCCGCTGGGCCAGGAGTGTTTGTGTTGCCGTTCGACGCCAAGTCTCGCGACTCTCGTGGCAGCGCCGTGGAGCTCAGCGTGGCCCGCGACGGCGACGACGACTACGCGGACGATACTGGCGGCTCTGTGGCTGGGGTGCGTGTAGGGCACAGAAATCTCCCTCCAATGTAGCTCTATTGTAAGTTTTGCATGGGCATTCGTGTTTGTTTTGTTACGCGTTGTTCTTCGTTTGGTGCCGGGTGCCCGAGTGAAACGCATGCGGTTTTAAGAACAAACACGCCTAATGGGCGGCGCCGTTTTGGCGCTAGGGTTAACGCAATTGGTGGGGATTTCTGTGGCCTCGAAGGGCAAGGCCAACAAGAAGTGTAGTCCCAAAGACGCTGCCGTGGGCAGGGCCTTGCTCAGGCGGGCCAAGGCGATGGACGTCCATGTTGCGGAGCAGCAGTGGAACAACCGCCCTAGGAATCGAACTCACGAGGCCGCCACCACTGCTCTCGTCAAGTCGGCTCGCGAGCTCGCCAAGTTCCCTAGTGATGAGGCCTGCCTGAAGCTGTCTGAGGAGGTCACCATCCTGGCGCGCGAGATGCAGGATCGTAAACGTATATTTGATGAGCTGAAGCAGGCCCCCGCTGATTTTGTCAACCAGGTGTTCTCGGATGATGATCGGAAGACGGTGCTATCTTTGAAATGTCCCCTCCTCGTGCAGATTATCCAACAGGCATCGTTCCAATTGGCGTCCATTGACCCCTCACTCATGTTGAAGCTCGCCGAATGCCCAATCGACATCGTCCCCGACACAGATGCTCAGCCCCCTGGCTGGTTCCCGCTCTCACGCATGTGTTTGGGGATGGCCTTGCTATCCTCGGGGTGCACCGACAGCAATCCCACGGCCGAGACGGTCATCGCGCTGCTCACCCGCACGCAGAACAGCATCGTGGTGGACATGGTGGAGCGGATCTGCCTCGACGCGAAGCATGAGGACAACTGCGTGGCCATGATCGAGGAGGTGCGGTCGGCCTTGCAGCACTTTGCGCCCTTCGTGTTCGACGATGCCGAAACGATTACGTACGAGCGCGGGGAGACGAAGTGCGAGGTGCAGATCAAGAACGGTTTGTTCAAGCAGGCTTACATCGACCTCTCGATGATGATCGTCGCGGGCGACGTCCTCAAGACCGTTCGTGCAGGGGGGGTCGTGTCAGGAGAGCTTCGCACCACTGCGAAGAAGATGATGGCTGCGATCAAGATGGCTTCGCCACGCCTTCGCAACCTCGCCACGGCTGCAGGCCTCAAGGGCTCATGCAACTCGAACGCCATCAAGCTCGCATGGGACAAGTTGGCTGAGATGTTTCCTAGCACGGACCCAACTGCAATCGCGAACGAGATCGATGGCACCAACTCGGCCTTCCAGGAGAAGGTCATGTCGTTGTGCAAGGGCCATGCCGAAGCCAAGCCTTCCGAGGGGGAGGCTGAGGCGGCTGAGGCTACGGATCCGCGGGTGGACGCCTTCAACATGATGGTCGACCTCACTGAGCACACTGGCGTGGTCGACAGATTTGCTTCCTTGTATATCTACGGTGACGCTTCCGACTTCGAGGAGGAGGTCCACCGCGGCTTCCAGGCGGCCGCCAAGGACCTGATCCTCTTCATTGTGGCCAACGTCGACGTCTACAAGCCTGCCCTTGGTTCGGTCGAGGCCGTGGTCTGCTTAACTTTGAGCTCGGTGATATTTCGATGATGGGGTCTCTTATGATATACGCCTGTACTGCATGGCAACAGACACGCATCCACATGTCACTGCAAGTTGCGTTGCCGTTAATCGTAACTGTTTGTGCAACTGGGTTTTCAAGGGCCTTTGCGCTCAAGTGCTGTCCGTGAGCGTTTTCGAAGGGCTGTGCGGACTACAACCTGTCTTATGGCAGGGGTCATTGGTTCCACGATCGCGCGAGCTTGCTTTAGCTTGAAGGGTGCCCCTGAATCTCCAGAGTCTCCAGAGGGGGAGGCCTCCACGGGCCCGTTGCTCTCTTTAGCAGTCGGGGCCTATGGTGGGGAATGGGGGTGGGGGAGGGGGGGCCTCTCGGGGCCATCTTAAAGCGGGTTTGGAGCCATCTTGGAGCTGAGCAATATCCATGCTAGCTGGGGCACTCAGGAGGCACGTGTGGGCCGAAACCTCGGGTACAATTCAATGCAGGGGCCGATTTGAGGATATCGATCTATGAATGGGGGGCCATACCAGCGTCGCCCTCTAGATTCTAAATCCCCCTAGGTCGCCTCTTGGGGCCCTGTTGGTAAACCATGTGCGTTCGGGGGCGCTCTTGGGGCTTGGGGCCGTCTTGGATCTTGGGGCTGTCTTGGTTCTGTCGCGGGGCTCCCCCAAGACACATTAGAACCGATTTCCAACGCCCGACAGAAGCGAAACTGCAAAATCACGTGCTTGTTGCACTAAGTGTTGGAAGGGGGGTTACTTTGACCCTGCGGAGCGCCAGTGGGATGACCCATGGGTATTCTAAGCTCGAGGGAACCTTGGGGTCTTGGGGTTCGGTGGCGGTGGTCGTTGCAGGTGGCCGCTGGCGCGTGCCATCGGCCAGCCGCGGCGGAGGTTTCAGTAGTTCCGTTCTGTCCAACCTAGGGAAGTAGCCATATCGGCTCGTTGGCTAAGGTGCCACCGTACATAGCGCTATCGGGGGATGGAATAGACAATGGATGGGCGTTGTTGCATGTCCCCCAAAAAAAAAACGCCAGCCGCGGTGAGGCCCACCATGCGCTTTTATGCGCCAGCCCACTGGTGCAACGCACAACGTGCCGACTCGCGTGCTCTTGCGCGTTGCGGTTTCTGCATTGCCCGCACTAAGACAATCGCAATGTTGGCCTGGGAGCCGAACTGAACCCTTGGTGGCGACCGATTCGGTTTCCAACTTCTAAACGGACATGCGTGCTGCACGTGTCCGTCTATTTGCACAGCGCGCCGATGCGCGCGCGCGGTCTCGCGCGCTCTGGCCCCAATCTTGTCCGCAATCGGACGGTCGCAATGTTGGCCTGGACACTAACGTGCGACATCAGCGGTGGCCGATTGGAGCTCAAACTGAACTCGCGGCGTTTACGCCTACGCGTCCGTATGTTGGCGCGGCACACAACGGGCCGACGCGCGCGCGGGCTCTCGGGAGTGGCGGTGCCTGTCAGCAATAGGGCAGTCGCCATGTTGGCCTGGAAACTGAAGTGGGCCCTCAGCGGTGACCGATTTGATTTCCAACACCTCATGTGTTTTCCACGTGTTCGTGCATTTGCATAATGGCAAGGGCGCCAGCGCGCGCGCGAGCGGTGCTCCCGCCTTGCCCGCAATAGAGGGCATGTGCCACGCTGACCTGGGGACTGAACACTGAACTGAAACCTTGGCGCCGACCGACCGATCGGAATTCCAAAGTAACATGCATGTTGTTTCGCGTGTCTCCCTGTTGGTGCTGATTACATGGCGTGCGCGATTTTTCTGGTGTGGACAATGTAAAAATCGCGCGCGCACGATTTCTGTATTGTCCACAATAGAACATTCGCTATGCTGGCCTAGAAACTGAAGTGAACCCTTGGCGGTGACAGATGCGATTTTCAACCCGACATGCTTTTTTTACGTGACCACCGAATGGTGCTGCGAGCAACGCGCCGACGCTCGCGCGCGAGGGGTAATTTCCTCATTGTCCACAGTCCACAATGGAGCAATCGCCATGTTGGCCTGGAAACTGAAGTGGCACCTTAGCGGTGACATATTGGATGTTTAAGTTAACATACGGTTTACCGTGACCACCTAATGGTGATGTGCAGGACGCGCCGCCGACGCGCGCGCGCTCTCGCGCGTGGTGGTTGATGTGATGCCCATTGCCGAACATAGCACATCGTCGCTTTGGTCTGGGAACGGAAGCGAACCCTTGGTGGTGACAGATTTGATTTCTAACCCAGCATGTGTTTTTTTTACAAGTCTGTCTTTTTTGTGAACAACGCGCGATCTCGCGCGCGGGTGATTTTGTGTTGCCGCAGTGGGACAGTGGCCAAATTGGCCTGGAAACTGGCGTGGACCTTCAGCAGTGACCGATTGGATTTCCAACTGGACATGCGGTTTTTACGTGACCGCCTATTGGTGCGGCGTGCAACGCGCCGCGCGTTCTCTCGCGCGCGCGGTGGCTTTGACAGCAATAAGGTTGCCCCCATGATGGCCTGAAGAAACTCTTCTCGACCAACTTTCCAACTTCACATGGGTTGTTTCACGTGTCGGCCTATTGGCGCAGCGCACAACGCGCCGACGCGCGCAAGCTCTCGCGCGCGGTGGCCCCAATAGTGCTCGCAATCGGACGGCCGCCATGCTGACATGGGAACTGCAGTGGACTCTTGTCGGTGGCTTCTTGCATTTTCAACCCAACTTGCGGCATTACGCGTCCGTCTGCGTGTCAAGCGTGCGGCGCGTCGATGCGCGCGTCGCGCGCGCGCGCTCTCGCGCGCGGTGGCGGCTGCGTTGCCAGCTGTAGGGCAGTCGCCACGTTGGCTTCGGAGTTGAAGTGCGCCCTTGGCGGTGGCCGATTGGGTTCCACTAGGACAGGCGTTTTTTTCGCATGTCCGCCGATGGTGCTTCCTACAAAGCACCGACGCGCGCGCTCGCGAGTGGTCTCTGCAACGGCAACAACAAGGCAGTCGCCATGCTGCCGTGGAAACTGAAGCCCCCCCTGGCGGTGGCCGATTCGATTTCACACTTAACATGCGGTGTTGCGCGCGCCGCGGGATCGGCGCAGCGCGAAACGCGTTGAGACGTGACGCGCGCGCGCCCGCAGGCGGCGGTACCTGCATTGCCCGCAATCGAACAGTCGCCACGTTTGCTTGGGGCCTGAAGTGAACCCACAGCGGTGGCAACTTCGAGCTCCAAGCGAACATGCGGTTTTTACGTGCCCGTCTATGGGGGGAGCGCACAGCGCACCGACGCGCGCGCGCGTTCTCGCGCATGGGGGTTCCTGCCTTGTCCGCAAGGTGGCAGTCGCCATGTGGGCCTGGCAACTGGGGGACCCTTAGCGGTGGCCGCATTGATTTCCAGGCTGGCACGGTGCATTCCCGTGCCCGTTGAAGGGTCTAGCGCGCGACGCGCCGACGAGCGCGCGCGCGCCCTCGCGAGTTGTGCATCCTGCGCTGCGTTGCCCGCAGTCGGGCTGTCGCCACGCTGTCGTTGGGACTAGATAAAGACTAACTGTTCGGGGTGGCCACTTGGGTTTGGATTTCCCACTCCAGCCCACTGCTTGTAGTGCGCCCCCGTCTGTTCGTGCAGCGCGCAGCCCGCCGACGCGGGCGCGCGCCCTCTCGCGCGGTGGCGCCTGTATCGTCCGCAATGGAAAAGTCGCCGCTTTGGCCTGGGAGGTGATGTGGCCCCTTTGAGCGGTACACGAATTGAACTGGTTCACACCACAACAAACATTCCGTCTATTGGTGTTGCGAGCAACGCACTGGCGCGCGCGCTCGCGTTCTGGCGTGGTGGTGCGTATTGGCCGCATGTGAACCATCGCCGCGTTCGCCTGGAGACAGAAGCGAAGTCTTGGCAGTGACCGATTGAATGTCCAACTCCACATGCGTGGTTTACGCGTCCGTCTGCTGGTGCAGCGCGCAGCGCGCCGACGCCCGCGCGCGCGCTCTTGCGCGTGGTCGCCCCTGTATCCTCCGCAATGGGACAATCGCCACGTTGGTTTGGAAACTGAAGTGAGCCCTCAGCGGCGGTGCCCGATTCGATCTCCAACTTAACATGCGTTGTGTTACGCGGAGGTCGACTCGCGCAGCGTTCAACGGCAACGTGCCGACGCGCGCGCGCGCGCTCTCGCGCGCTGCGGGTTCTGTATTGCCCGCAATCGGAAAGTCGCCGCGTCGCCCTGGGAACTGAAGTGGGCCCTTAGCGGTGACCGATTGGAGTTCCAACTTGGCATGCGGTTCGACGTGCCCGTCTACTGGCGCAGCGTACATAGCATTGGCGCGCGCCTGCGCATGGTGGTTCCCGCATACCCGCAATAAGACACTTGTAATTGTGTTCCTTCAACCCGACATGGGCCCTTAGCGGTGGCGTATTTGCTCTCCAACTGAACATGCGGTTGTTTGTTTTACGCGTCCATCTATTTGTGCAGCCGACAAACGTGCGCGCGCTTTCGCACGCGGTGGTTCTGTGATGTCCGCAGTAAGACAGTCGCCATGCTGGCCTGGGCAATTAAATTAACGCCTAGCGGTGACCGATTTGATTTCCAACGGAACATGCGTGGTTGACGTGTCCTGGCATTGGTGTAGCGTGCAATGCGCCAGCGCGCACGCGCGCTCTCGCAAGTGGTGGCGTCTGCGGTGTCCGCAGCAGGGCAGCCGCCATGCTGTCGCGTTGGCATGGAAACCGAAGTGGTCCTTCAGCGGCGCGCGACTTGATTTCCAGCTTAACATGTCGTGTTTCACGCGTCCATGTCCTGGCGCAGCCCGCAAGAGGCCGACGCGCGCACGCTTGTTTCTACATGCGACTGCAAGGGGAAGTCGCCACGTTGGCATGCAAACTGATGTGGGCCCGAGGTGGTGGCCGATTCGGCTCCCAAGTTTAACGTCCGACGCGTACATATGAATGCGCTGCAAGACGGCGACATATTCGGTCACCCGCCATAGCGGCACCTAGTCGCGCACCCATCGTCATGGGGACTTAATCGGTCACCCGTCATGGCGAAGACCAGGACATAATCGGTCACCCATCACGGCGTGAGCCTCCTCGATCACCCGCCATAGCGGGGTCGCAGTCGGTCGCCCGTCATTGCGGGGACCACATAAATCACCGTTGCAGCGGGGGCCTGATCGGTCGCCGCCTGTAGCGGGGACCTAATATGTCACCAGTAACGGAATTGACCACATCGGTCGCCCGTCATGGTGGGCACCTAGACCGATCATGGCCGACCTTCGTCGGTCACGCACCACGGCGGGCGCTTATTCGGCCACGCGGCACGGTGGGGCCTGGTCGGCCACCCGTCGCAGCAGGGACATCATCGGTCACCGATCACAGCGGGGATCTAATGGGGCACAGTTCAGAACTCCGATATCTTCAAGAGGAATGAGGGAGGAAAAAGGGAAAACCGCTGTCGTTATAACAAGACCCTGCGTATGTTTAGGAGTCTTGGAGGACGAGGAGGGCCCCGTTGAAGGTTCAGGAAGGCCCCTTGTATGTTCAGGAAGGAAGGATATCCCGTTGTCGGTCAGGTGGGCCCACTATGCTCGGGGCTCGGGGGCCAGGTGGCCCGTAGGCCCTTCATATGCTCAAATGTTTTCGTTATAAATTATGCTGGGCCGTTGGCGGTCCAGGAGGACCGCGGGTGACCCACTGTAGGTTTAGAGGGTCTGCCCGCGATCGCGCGCACGGGCGCCATGTACGGTAGGGTCTTGATTGTCAGAATGGCGTTGCCGCCGCGTTTGTCTGGGGAGCCCAAACGGACCCGCGTGAACCCAAACGCCCCTGTGGCTGAAAAACCATTCGAAATTGGAAACGGGTGCGTCCCCATGCCATGCCCTTCGCCAAGGATTCGTTCCTTCCGCTGAAACTGGCCCACCCGGCTTCTCTGGTGTGCGCCGGACTGCCTCTCCTCCCCAGCAGAGTCTGATCGGTTCCACGTTGCAGTTCTCTGATTAAGCTTGGCACTCAAAACTCTTTGTGCTATATGATTTGCGTTCAGTTGTTAGTGCACAACGATTCACGAAAATTGGACTAGGCTGCCGCCTTCCCCCACTCGTTCCCGCCAGCCCCCGTCCGACCGAACAAGTCCAATCAACCCCCAGTCGAACTGATGCGCGTGCTCATTTGTTACCCAGATCACTGAGGGAATCGTCTCCAGGGTCCTTCACAATGAGGCTTCGGACGATGATGCCGAGGATCTGGTGTGGTTCACTCGCTGCTGCACGTTGCTCAAAATACTCGTGCCGACGTCTGTCACCCTGCGGAACCTCGTGGCCAAGCTCAAGCTCGTCGAGATTGCGCTGGAGAGCTTCACGAAGTATCCCGTCACTGGCGACATCGCTGCTGGCCTGAGGGACTGGGCAGAATTACACAAGAAGGATGCAGAGTGCGACCTGACACTCGACGCTGCGAGGCCAGAGCTACTGCCCGAGGACTTCGACAAATACTTGGGCGCGACGTTGACATCATTGTCCAACGTGCCCATTTCCATCTCGCTTCGCTCTTTCACTTCTTCTGTTGTGAATTCGGCCCACTGCAGCGAGAACTTCCTCACCGTTGCCAAGGAGTTCGAGAGTCACATCCCCAAGGAGGTGGCGATGCTTTTCTTCGCGGCCAGGACCCTCAAAGGTCTCGAGAGAGTGCGCGCCAACGGCCGCGACGGCAAGCCATGCGGCCTCATCGAGATGAGTGGCCTGCTCATCGACGCCAGCTCAGTCGACAATGATTTCCGCAACCGCGATGACTTCAACAAGTGCGAGGACGAGGTGAAGAAGCTATGGGCCATCAACTTCGCCGTCATGAAGAAGACGTCTGTGCTGAAAGAGGCTATGGATTTCATTTCTACGTACAGAGATATACTGATGGAGTCCCTTGACAAGTGGGACTTCAAAGGGAAGCTGTCCTTCATCTACGACGCTGGTCAAAATACAGAGCACGAGAACCTGATGCGGCTCTTCGAGAAGCACTTGGCCGCGGCCCCGACCACTGAGCGCGTTGTGGAGTACCTTCGCGCCAACAGGTCCAAGGTGAAGTGGTTGAACGATGAGGCCGCGGCTGAGCTCTCAGAGTTGATCGATATCCACGCGGTGTCCACCGAGATCAATGCCAGCCTGGCGGTCACGGCGTCGTCCCTTCTTTTAGCCAATTGCATTTGTGCCGCCCCGAAGGCTTCCCGCCAGAAATCTTTAGAATTGTGTGTGCAGGCAGTGTCCAAGCGCTATGGCGCGAAGCTCAAGGACCTGCCTGCCAGCCTGCAGAAACGCGTTTCAATGGCCCTCGAGGGGTCAGAGCTCGGCAATATCAAGATGATGAAAGACTTGAGTCCGAGGAGTCTCGAGTCAACTGCTGTGCCCGCCGTTTCGGTTTCAAGCGCCTCCTCGTCGGCAGGCGCAGGCGGCGCGGGGGGGGGGCGGCCTTCTCAAGAAGAAGGCCATTAAGAAGTAGATGCACGCCCCCCCCCCGTCGCCAGAGTCAGAGCACAGCTTCAGTGCACGCAGCCTGTCAGAGCCTGGCTGGCCCCCCCCCACCAAGTCTGCGATGAACGAGGAACGAGGCAACTGAAGGAGTACGGGTGTGGGATGAAGGAGGGAGGAGGTTCGGCCTTGAGTTTGAAGATTATCGGAAAGGCATGGCCATCCATGCCAGCGAGTCGGGTTTGCCCGACGACGGGCGCAGCACTCACGCAGGGATCGATGAGTGCTGCGTTGGATCACATCTAGAAAACGAGGCGCCTCACTCGAGTACAAATGCAAACAAAATTAAACAAGCGGGTCGAGTCAGAGAGTGTTATCATCATAGTCGTAACCATGCCCACTGAGATGAAGGTGATGGTGACTGCGATGAGGGTAGCATCAGCGCCACCCTCATCGTAGTCACCATCGCCCTATGTTGAAATAGGGTCGCCCTCGGCGCCGTCGCCGTCGGAGTCCACGGGAGGAGGAGGAGGAGGAGGAACAGGAGGAGGAGGAGGAGAAGGAGGAAGAGGAGAAGAGGAGGAGGACGGCGTCGTGGTCCTCGTCGTCGTCGTCGTCCCCCGCCCCCGTCGTCGCCGCGGGCCGCCCGCCCCGCCGCCGACGGGGTCAAGTTCGAGGCGCTGGGCGCGCGCCCCCGCGGGGAGGGGGTGGTGGAGGGCAGGGTGGGGAGTCCGACAGCGGGAGGGAGAGCGGCAGACGTGGAGGAGAGAACGGGAGAGACACACCAACGACATCACCAGGAACCGAAGAGGGGGGGGCATGAAGGGCGTGGGAGGTGAAGGAGGAGGGCAGAGGGGAGTGGGGGGAAAGAAGGGCGAGGAGGTGACGGAAGGAGGGCGCGGAGGACGAGGAGACGAGAAAGAAACGGCGGGGGTGAAGGAAAGGGGGAACGGACCAGTGGGAGGAAGGACGGACTGAGAGACGAGACCGAGGAGCTGGGAAGTGCTTCGGCTCAACGGCCGAAGCATTTCCTAGCTCCTGGTTTGCCCCTGGTTTGATTATGATTGCCCCTGGTTTTGTTTTGATTGTAGAAATCCTTACCCAAGGGCTTATTGAATATACAAGGTTTGCCCTGGGTAAAGGCCCTACCCAGGGCCCTGCAAGCACCCTGCAAGCACCGCCCTATGCACCTGCACTCTAATGCAGGAGCCCGCCATACAAGTTCAGAGCACGCGATCCGGGCGTGGTAACCGAGCGTCTTGGGGCTCCCCCCTCGCGCGGACTTCAACAGTTTACAGTAGGAAGCTGGACTGTGGCATTGGAGACTTGGAACTGCAACTGGCGCACGGAGCAGCACACGTCGGCCTACAGCCTGGTGGCCCCACAAGGGGGCCAGCGGATTCTAGAATCATCCTGTAAACGATCAAAAACAGTATCCGAAACAATATCGCAATTCATACCCGAACCGACATCCCAAACCATACCCTCCACACCATACACCTCAATAGCATAAACACCCTCCTACACCATACCCCCACCAAAATCCGACACGATAGTTTACACGTTATCCTCGTTATTCTTTTGAACAGCCTTATGAGCAATGTCCTAAATGATATCACAAGCGCCCTCCTAGAATGGATCTTAACCAAAGGCGATGCGCAATTCCCAACAGTACCACCACACACGCCCGGATCAATGTTTTAGATCGCTTGCTTCTCGAAGGTCTGAGCGAGTGCAGCGCTGGCGCCCGCGAGATTTTATGTGTGTGTATGTGTGGCGCGGGTGCCTCTCCGGTTGAGTGCGTGCGGCGTCTGTCGCTCTGAGGGTTGAGTGCCTGCTCCTCCCGGGTTTCTCGGAGGTTGATCGACCTCCTACCCTGACACGCCGATTGAGGAATTGGCCGTTTTCGGTTCGCGAGAGGGCGTCGCGGCCGCCATGTTTGCGGGTCCAGGTCCGTCGGCTTCGGCCCCAGGCCGTTTTCACTAAGGGGAGGTCTACAGTCGGGGCCCTGAAGAAGGAACCCTTTTCGTTGGGGAGGGGCTCCGCGTTCCTTAAGTGTTTCGCAGCTTGCCTCAGGTTTTCCTTATGTTTTCGATCGGAAATCGAAGTTTGACTTATGGAAACAAGGGGCCTCGTTCCTTACTTTGGGTTCCTTAGGTCAACGCCCCGACTGTACTAAAGGGTGGTTGGTCCACCGCCGAGTTGCTGTGCGCACTGCCCGGGCGCAGACAGCACCCGGAGCGCAGCGCGGGCTGGCGCGCATGGGGGGGGGGCGCGCGGGCTGCCGGGGAGAGGACCGGCTCGCAGCGCCACGGGCCGCCGGGAGGTGGCCCGCTTTTTGCCGCAGGGGGCGCAGTCTGATAGGTCGGATGACGAGCATCACCGCCCACCAAACCACCCCAACCCAACCCGAAAGCCCCAATTTGCCCTCCATTTCCAGTTGGGGGTCGGGGAACGTTGAGAAAACACACATGAAGCTTGTACCCCCCCCAACCCGAAATTCGGGTCTTCGGGTTGGGTTGGGGTGGTTTGGTAGGTAGTCAGATCATCAGGAGGGGAAAAGACGCACGGACACAATTTTTGGTCTGCGGGTCGAGAGCGGGCCTCTTCCGGTTAAGAGCTAGGCGGGGAGACGGGGCGCGGGCGGGCGGGGCCTCAGGCGGCCAGAGGGCGCCGGGTACAGGCGGTGCCGAAGAGCTTGCACAGGAAAAAGGTACGCCTTGGACACACGGACACAAGTAGTCTTCGATTTGCAAGAGAATAGGAAAGAATATGAGAAGTGGGGGGGGACAAAAACCCAGAAAATGTTGGAAAATAGGGGGTCCTGTTTTTTGTGTTTTTATTTGTGTGTTCCAGGGCCCCTTCAGATTGATAAATGAAGGGGGGTCGTGTTGCGTCGGCGGCGCCCCGGAGGATGATTAGAAAATACCGGCCGCGGGCCGGGGAACTGTTTTTTCAATCGTTCCCCCCTTGCCGTCCTCGGGCGCGCGCCCGGGCAGCCGACGGGCCAGACGAAGCCGAAGCGGAGGATTAGGAGGTAGGGGTCAAGGAGAAGGGAGCGTCGGCAACAGCACCGGGGTGCAATTACAACGAGTATTCGACAGGAAAGGCTGAAGCCGACGTAGACTTGGTATTTGACGTAGAATTTGAAGTCGACGTCGAATCATTATTCAACGTAAAATTTGACGACGACGTGATATGAGTATTCGACGCATGATTCGAAGCCGACGTGTAATAGACATTTTTTAATCGTCCTCCTCCCGTTGAAAAATCATCATATTGTTTTTTTAATCGTCATCCTTCATTGCCGGGGAGTGGATTTAATGCCCCTAGAGACCCCAGTGGGGGCTCCGGGCCCCGATCTTGAGTGGAGTCGGATCGCCGGAAGGAAGCGCCAGTGCAGTCTCGTATCACATGTGAACGTGTTTTTCCTGATGTATATGTGTATATGTATATGTCTCTGAGAGAGAGGGGAGAGAGAGAGAGAGAGAGAGAGAGAGAGAGAGAGAGAACAACAAAAACACAGACAGAGCCACGGGACCGAGGCGAAGGACGAAGAGAGGGCGTACGAGCAGCAACGGGTGAGGAGGAGACGAGCGTGCCAGGAAGCGGCGAGAAGGATAGAGGGGGCACATGCGAACCCTACCCCTGCCCCCCACGACTTCTGAGGGGGGGGGGGGGTCACTCCGTTCGGGAGCTCCTGAGCGAAGTGAACCCCACCCTCCCCCTCAGAACTCGCGGAGGGTAGGGGTAGAGATCGCATGTGGCCCCCTAAAGGAGGCGTCCCAGGGGCACCCCGGGAGGGGCCCCCCCGGGACCGATCTCCAGTGGAGTTAGGTTGGGTAGGAGGGCCGCCGCGGTCCGAGCTTGGCCCTCCTCCGAGAGGGGCGATGCCAGGCGAAGGAGCAGCAACGCGAGGAAGGAGAGCGCGCGGGCGGGGGAGGCAGGGAGGGAGGGAGGGAGGGGGGGGGGGGGAGGGGGAGTGGAGGGCGAGGAGGAGAATGAGGAGGAGGAGGAGGAGGAGGAGGAGGAGGAGGAGGAGGTCTGTAGCCATTTTGGCTCAAGTAATCCATATCCTCAAGGTGGTTGAGTCAAGCCGCTGCGCCCTCGGGCTGCTCTCAGGTAGGCGACATAGCTTCGGGAACGGACCCCTTCATATTCCAGATCGCAGCGAGTGCTGCCACTTCCATATCCTGTGTATTGTGGTGACCGTCTCGGACGGCACCAAAGATCACGGCAACCATTCCTCGCTCATTCTCGCCATGGGGCCGCCTTGGCGCCAAGCAGGTAATGGGAAAGGACCTCCCTGGTGGGACAACGGCCAAGACCGAGGGCATGGGGACCGACCTCTGCGGCGATCGGCATTACGTGGAGGAGGCAAAGGAGCAGACGCAGGCCCCAAGTGGGTGTGCGCCTTTTGCGGATGCAAAAAGAACCTGGCCTCGGTCGAGTACCGCAAGCACTGCCAGGCGTGGAAAGTCGAAGCTCCAACGGACCCCGATACACATGCACTCCTGGCCCTTCCTGGTCCTGGTGGCCGCAGTGGTCGTCGGCAATCCCGCGGGGCAGGTCGCCAACGGACTGAGCTTCAGCCAGTAGCAGCGCCAGCAGGACATATGCCAGGTCTTGGGAGCGCGGGGCCCACAGAGGAAGAGCTCGAGAATGGTATATTGCTGGCCACCAAGCTCGGGAACAAGGACACCGTCCGCGCAAGTATGAAACACAGCTGGCTGAGCTTCGCAAGGGCCCCAACCTCACCATCCAGGAACGAGCCCAGATCTGCCACGCCCGCATCAAGCAGTTGGAGGAAACTCTGGGCGTGGAGGCCAGCAAGCTTGACACGTACCAGGGCTGTGTCCGCACTCAGACGGACTGTGTCAAGAAATTCGAGCTGGCTCTTGCTGAAACAGACGGGGAATACGCACTCATCGTTTCCGAGCTTGCAGATAAGATTGGCAAAGACGGCGAAGGTGACAAAAAGCCACAAGGGTCAAAGGTTCCTCTCGCCGACGTCGTTGCGGGGAGGTCTGACACCACCAGTCTCATTGACATCGACGGTGTCTTCAAGGTTGGCGACGAGTTTGAGCTCGCCCCCGAGGATGTCAGATCTCTGGAGGATCGCAAGGACCAGTTGCGACTGCAGATGCAGACAGCCGCCAAGGACATGTTCCGCGACGCCATGGTCAAGGTCGAGAAGGACAAGGCGGATCATGCGGCACATGTACAACGGCCCGCTCGCAAACGTGGACGGACTGAACCTCCTGCAGACGCGGCAGACGCCGAAGGAGCTAGCAGCGATGACGCGAAGGTTGCCCCTGAACGCCAGCCTGCAGGCGAGGCCGGGGAAGGAACCTGGGCAGCGGCAGCAGCCAAAGGCGGCGCGCCAGCAGCCAGCAGCGAGAAGACCAAGGGCAGCGCCGAAAGCGAAAACATCCGCTCCAGGACTGCCAGGGCGCTCGGTGGCGAAGCTCAGGGCCGGTCGCGGCCCTGATGCCCCCCTGTGGAACCAGAGCGGCGGCGGCCCCCTCGCGACCGATCGCAGCCACCGCATGGGGGGGGGGCCTAGTAATATCATAGACGTGGACGAGGAATATCACCCTTGTCTCACCGACTACCCCAGGGACACGACGCCCTCGCCACCGCCGCCGGCAAGGATTGGTTGGCGTCGAGCTCAGAGAGGCGCGGCAGCATCAAGTTCAGCGGCCCCCAGTGGATCGGCGGCTTTGTCCTCGGCCATTGCCTCGTCGACAGGCGCCGCGCCCTCCGCCCCAGAGAAGGTGGAGACCCCGGCCCAGGCGCATCCCTCGGAAGACCCAAGTCTTAGGCTTGGGGCCCACCGAGCGGCAACCTGGCTCGGGGGATCGCTGGAGGGGCGGCGACGCACACCACGTGATGACCTTGTGCGCTGCGGCGCGGCCTCGCCGGTTTCGGCAGCACCAGGAACTGAGTCCGGGTTGGGGCAGGGCCCAGTCCAGACGGCTAACACGATTCCCCGCTCTGTCAGTGCCAGCCGCGTCGGTCGGCCGACAGTGATTTTTTTCGCGGGCACTTGTGGTCGCGATGGAAGACCCGCCTGCCTCCCCGATCGCGCAGCCAGAACTGCCCCCAGGGCCAGCGGCGAAGGAGGGCAAACGCAAAGCGATCCAGATCGAGACATGCAACTGCACCTCGCTCGCATCCTTCAAGCGATATCTGGGGGAAGAGACCAGTGCCTCGATCATCTGCCTCCAAGGGCTCACCACGAAGGAGATCGAGGGGGCCGAGGTCGAGGCCACGATGCGCAAGCAGGGCTGGCAGTGCGCCCGCAGCCCCTCCGTGGTCACCGACCAAGGAGGACTGTCCTGTGGGGTTGGAATAGCAGGCAGGAGTCTCATCGGGCTCGCCCCCCCCCCCCCCCCCTTCTGAGCAGACCGCATCCCAGCCCCCCGCAGGTGCCAGCTGTCCTGGGTCGGCGCGTTCGTCTCAGGGGGGTTCATTTTCGAAGGCGCGCGCCTCCCCCAGGGGGGGCCTCTGGGAGAGGTCGGGGGGCGCCTCCTCTCCAGGTTGGGGGGGGCCTTGCACGGCTGGGGAATCCCCTGCATCCTCGGGGGAGACTGGAATTGCGAACCCCAAACTCTCAGGGGCGCAGGATGGGTGGAGCGCCTTGGAGGACATATCGCGGCGCCCTCTGTCTCCACGTGTCGCTCGACGGCGCAGAGATGGAAGACGATTGATTTCTTCGCCTGCTCGGCTGCGCTGGCGCCCTCCTTTGCCGGGGTATGTCGCAATGTGAATGCGACCACCGGCCCTCGCTGGCCAGTCAGTGCGACCCTGAGCGGGAACCCGCGGATCGATCAGGTTTGGATATTGCCGCGGCCGCGGGTTTCCTTTTTTCGGTTCCCATGGGGCCCCCTCCTGCCCCACCCGACCACTCCGATCTGTGTGGAAGAGTGGGGAAAGGGGGCTCTGGACTTGAACTTGACAGGTGTTTCGGAGAGTTCCTCAGCAAGCTTGAACATGAGCTTGGGGGATTTACCAAGTCGATGGGTCTGCGTATTTCGGGCGTGACCAGCAGAGGCGATTCAAGCGGGTTCCAGCCTTGAGAACGCCGGGTGGTGCGTATCCTCTTGGATGTCCTCAGTCTCGGGCGTGGCGCAAGGTCGCTATCTTGCCCCATGAGCTGGGGCGGCTTCGGAGACGCGACTCTGGGAAGGGCTTGAGTCGCGAAGATTGGCCGCCAAGCTTTTGAAAAAGGACCTCCTAGCCCTAGGAGGGGCCCGCGCTGGATAGGGTGGAGGCCCGCCTTTCCTGATGTTGTTTTTGCTTGCTCCGCCGCTGAATGAGTGGGGCCCAGGGAAGAAGCTGGCAGTTTCGCCGCCAGTCTCGAGCTGAAGTTCAATGCCGACCGAGGGGCCCGCTGGAGGGAGTGGATCAAGGAAGCGGTGGAGAACGGCGGAGGTAAAGCCCGCAAGTATACGAGAGCACCCATCGGGTGGACTCCAGCGGCTGCGAAACCTGGGAGGCCCCCCCCCCAGGGCCAGGGGCCCTCATGGAGCAGATGCAAGAGGTTTGGGAAGAGGTCTGGAGTCCCCCACCTGATGCCAATAGCTTGCCCGGCGCGTTTGCCTACCTTGGCCGCCAGATTGCTGGACTTTGCCGCGGTGGCCTTGCTACTGGGCAGCGGCCGCGCACGCTGGGCGGACGACGTAAGGTCGGCTGCGAGAAAGTTTAAGCAGCGCACCGCCTTCGGTTCTGATGGGATCCACCCGAGGGATCTCAGCAGGGTGTCGGACGGGGTTCTCGAGGCCTTGCGTGACCTCTGGGCGCGGTGCGAATCCATCGGGCACGTCCCGATTCAGCTCGCCTCGGTGTTCACCGCCCTCCTCCCCAAGCCCGAAGGGGGGGTCAGGCCCATCGGGCTGCTGCCTGGGATCTGCCGAGTCATGAACCAATCCACTCGTCAAGATGCGGTCGAGTGGGAGGAAAGCCAGGGGCGGTCGTATCACTATGGGTCCACGGGCCGATGCTGCGAGCGAGCTGTCTGGGAGCAAGCGCAAGTCACCGAGTTTGGCACCCTTGTTGGGATCGGGGCTGGCGCGGTCTTGGTGGACCCCACCAAGGCTTATGAAAGAGGTCCTGCGTTTTCTGTTGGCCCAGGCGGCTGTGAGGCATGGATTCCCGCTCATCCGCCTTAGGTTTTTGCTGCGAGTGTACAATGCGCCTAAGCTCCTCCTCATGAGCCAGGTCACCTCGGGCGTGATCTATGCGGGCCAGGGGGTCATCGCGGGGCGTGGGTACGCGACCACCTTCATGAAACTCATGCCGTTGGCAGGGCTGCGCGCTTCTTCCTTCCGGAACTCCAGAGAATGTGTTTGGTGACTTCCAAGGGCAAGGGGGTAGTGATGCCGACGGATATGGAGGTTGGGAAGCAGATTTCGTCTTGCATCCAGGACTGGGGTTTCAAACAAAAGCGTGCCGCGAAAAACCTGGGTGGGTTTTTCTGTCCGACGGCGCAGGCGGATAACTATGGTCCAGAGAGACTGAGTTGCTGCCTCGAGGCCGAGGACCAGGAGGTTTCGCGGGTTCCGCGTTGTTTTCCGCGGAGTCACCAAGGTGGCCAAGACGGGCGGCCTGCTCGCGGTGACGCACGGCTGCTCGGCTGTAGGGACACCGACACTCCTCTCCAAGAGCATCGTTCGATCTTGGGCCAGGCCATCTTCGGGGCCCCGAAAGGACGTTCCAGGACCATCGAGTTCCATCTGTGCGGAGATAATCGTGCTGATCCGACCTTCGCTGCCAACTCCGCCCCCCTTCTCAGCTGGTGCTTGGCCCTGCACAAGGGATGGGCTCCAGAGCAGCAGGGGAAAAAAACAAAAAAAAAAAAAAAAAAAAAAAAAAAAAAAAAATTGTGATGCGTTCCTCAACATCCCAGGGTTCGACGGTCACGGGACCTGCGGGAGCGGTGTTGTGCGCGTTGCGCCGACTCGGCTGGCGCGCGCCAGGGTGCAGGTCGTGGGTTACGAGAGGAGGAGTCTCAGTGGAACCGGGCACCCTGGGCAAGAGGGCGATGAAATCCCTGATCGAACAAGACACCCAGCGTGGACTCGTCTGCAGTATCGGACACAAAGTGCCTGGGTTTGCTTCGGGACCCCTCCTTGGGCCTATCGTTGACAAGTTGAAGTCCTTGCGCGGGCAAGGGGAGGGGAAAGGGGGCTGCCCTTATCTCCGGAATCGTGGCTGGAGGCTACGCGACGCAAGAAGCCCTGTTTGCGGGGAGGCGAGTCGTTTCCCCTCTTTGCCGCTGGTGTGGAGCGCTCGCGGGCCCCCCCCAAGCACCGTTTTTTTTTGCAGCTGTGATGGAAATTGGCATCCGCTCCAGCCTTGACCTTGACGGGTATCTCACAGGCGAGATCTGTTCGGGCGGTTCCGCGCTGGGCCCACACAGCGATGTGTTCGCGAGGGCGGGCTGCGGCGTTGTTGCGGTTGATTTAGGTAGTAATATTGTTGGTTCCCTTTTCGGCCCCCCCCCCACCCCGTTCAGTCCTCAGGAGGGAGGGGGGGGGGTCTTGCCTTTCTCATGGCCTTGCGGCAGGTGGGAGCTTGCCCCGCTGAGTTCTGCACGGATTGCCAGATGGTCTGTGACATCTGGGAAAAAGGCCTAGGTGAGGACCTCGCCAATGTCAGGGCCGCGAGTTGTGGTGCGACATTTTGCCAGGGCCGCGGATGCAGGGGTGCGCAACAGCACCCTCTCTAAAGTCAAGAGCCATCTGTCTCGTAGGGCCGCCTTGGACCGTGGGTTTCGGTTTTGGCTGTGGGCGGGCAATCGAGAGGCTGATCGCCGGGCTAAGTTAGGGGCCGCAGTGCATCCCCACAACCCCCGTGCTAAGCAATTGCATGCGCATCAGGCCGAGCTTGTCTCCGACAGCGTATGCGTGATCCACGAGACCATGAAAACCCTCTCCCGTGACAGCGCCCAGGAGGTCTCGAATTGGTGCCCGATGCGCTTGGCCACCAGCTTATCCGCTATAAGCTTCCAGGGGGAGGATTCAAGTATCAGTGCGTCAGATGCGGGGAGCGAGGTTCTCGGACAGGTGTTTGTAAGGTTCCGTGCTCTGGGCTGCCTAAGGTGGCCCGCCTCGCCCACCCCTCCCACCAGTTGTTCATTGGAGGGGGCCGTGTGGCGTGGTGCTCGAGGTGCGGGGCTTTTGGGAACCGTAGGTTTCAGTATCTTCCTAACAAGTGCATAGACCATCCACGAAATAAGGATGCATCTCGGAGCTTGAAAATGCTCCGGGACGGAGCTGACCCGTCTACCAAAAGGTTTTTCGGACGTAGTGTTGATTTCAGGCGGCTGGGGTAGTGTTTTCTTGGCCGAACGTGCTGCTGGGAGGCCAGCTGCACTGCCCAGGATCAGCCGCCTGCCCCTCGCTTATTGGCTGGGTGTTCGCGTCTCGGCGCCGAGGATCCCGTCATCTTTGGAGAATCTGGAGAATCAGTAGGGAGAGGAGAAGGAGGACGAGGAGGGGGAGGAGGAGGAGGAGGAGGAGGAGGAGGATCAGGGAGGAGGAGGAGGAGGAGGGCAGGAAAAAGGAGGAGAGGAGGAGGAGGCGGACGACGAGGACGAGGAGGAGAGGAGGACGGGAGGACGAGGAGGACGAGGAGAAGGAGGGAAGTAGGAGGAGACGAAGAGGAGAAGACGAGGAGGAGGACGCAAGAGGAGCACGAGACGAGGAGGAGGAGGAGGAGGAGGAGGGGAGTCGAGGAGTGGGGGGAGGAGGAGGAGGAGAGGAGAGAGGAGGAGAGGAGGAGGAGGAGGAGGAGGAGGAGGGAGGAGGAGGAGGAGAGAGGAGGAGGGACGAGGGGGAGGTGGAGAGGAGGGGGAGGAGGAGGAGCGAGGAGGAGGAGGAGGGAGAGGAGGAGGAGGAGGAGAAGAGGATGAGGAACGGAGGGGGAGGAGGAGGAGGAGGAGGAGGAGGAGGAGGAGAGGAGGAGGAGGAGGACGAGGGGGAGGAGGAAGGAGGAGGAGGAGGAGCGAGGAAGGAGTAGGACGACGAGGAGGGCCCGACGAGGAGGAGGGACGAGGAGGGGCGAGAAGGAAGGAACAGGCGGAGAAACAGGATGAACAAACGGAGGAGGAAAAAAGATACAGGAAGAAGGGAGCAGGAAAAAGGAGGAGAAGGGTATAAGCAACATAGGACTTATGATGGAGGAGGAGTGAGGAGGAGGTAGGAGGAGGAGGAGTGAGGAGGAGGAGGGAGGGAGGGGCGGAGGGGGAGGGGAGGGGGAAGGGGGAGGGGGAGGAGGGGTGAGGAAAAACGTTTAGGAACGTTTAGTTTAACCAGGGGCCCAATCGGACCACGCACCCCAGACGGGGGAAACAGACACCACGCAGGCACCGAAGCCCCAGCGTGGCCCTCGGTTCCTCCGCCCTAGCTGCGCGGAGGCGAAGAGGAAGGATGACGACGACGACGACGACGACGGCGACGGCGACGGCGACGGCGACGGCGCACAGGACTGGTGCGCCGTGTACATCAACCTGGCCAGGAGGCCGGACCGGCGCGAGCGGTTGCTAGGCCAGCTTGGCGCTTGGAACGGCGCCCTGGCGAGGCGCCGCATGCGCCGCCGTCGTCGAGGGCAGAGGTTCGAGGATCGAGGGCAGCGTTTTCCAACAGTTTCGACCCCTCCCGGGGCCTCTGGGGACCCTCTGGGACCTCGTCGTCGCTGCTGTCGTCGTCGTCCTGCCGTCGTCTTGTCGAACTCCACTTGCAATCGGTCTCTGGACCTTTACCCATTCTGGCCCGTTTTTCGGGCGAGGGCACGGCCGTGGCGATGAGAGCCTCCATCGTCATCGCCGTCGTCCTACCTGACTCCGCTCGTGATCGGCCTCTGGATCCCTGTCTTGGAGGGTTTCTCTGAAGCGCTTAGGCGGCCCGTCCTGCCTCCTACTCCTCCTCCTCCCCCTCCTCCTCAGACAGATGTGACTATATCGAGCATCACTCGGAACGACCGGAAAGTGAGCTGAGTAGGAGAGGGGAGCACGGAATTAAAGATGTAGAGGTAGCAGCCCCCCCAGCAACAGTTTGGAGTCTCGGTCCTTCCGTCTCTCCCCCCTCTCCTCATTTTGTGGTCGTGTCGTCGTCTCCTCCCCCCCCCTTGGCTTGGCCGCCCAGCCCGAAGGGTGATGTAAGGTAGCGAGCCTCTCTTACGGGGCCACCTCGAAGCTCGGTCCTTGAGCTACGGGGTATGCCCCCTGCCAGCCCTAGTGAGAAGGCAGGGCTGTAGCACAACAAATCGCAGGGGATTTTTGGCAATAGCGCGTAGATCGCCGGAGTAGGTGCTCTGACGTTATACCCACTTTATGCGTATGTCCTTGTCCTTGTCCTCCTCCTCCTCCTCCCTCCTCCTCCCCCTCTCCCTCCTCCACCTCCTCCTTGTCCTCCTCCTCCATTCCTTCTCCTTATTAATAACTTCTACCTGTCGCACCCCGAAGCCAGTCAGTAGGGCGGGCGGGGCGTTTCGCTTGAGACTTCCTCACCGTTTATGAGCTTAAAAATTGGCAGCAGCTTCACAGATGAAGGGCGGGTGGTTTTCGAAATGTGGCTCTCGCCTCAGCGCCGCGCGTTTTCGTTTTAAACATTTGCAAGAGCTTCACGTTTTGAGGGCGCTTGTTCTATAGAAAAGCGGCTTTGGCCTTAGCACCACGCACATTAGTTTTAAACATTTGCAAGAGTTACACGGATTGAGGGCAGGTGGTTTTCAACATGATGTGGTTCTCGCTTTAGCGCCGCGCACTTTCTTTTGTAAACATTTGCCAGAGTTGCACGGATTGAGGGCAGGTGGTTTTCAACATGTGGTTCTCGCTTTAGCGCCGCGCACTTTCTTTTTTTAAGCATTTGCAAGAGCTTCACGGATTGAGGGCGGGTGGTTTTGCAAATGTGGTTCTCGCCTTAGCGCCGCGCATTTTCGTTTGAGAAAATTGCAAGAGCTTCACGGATTGATGGCAGATTGTTTTTAAAATGTGGTTCTCGCGTAAGTGCGGTGCACATTCGTCAAAAGATGCCAGCGTTTCACGGATTGAGGGCAGGCAGTTTTCAACATGTGGTTCTCGCCTTAGCGCCGCGCACATTAGTTTTAAACATTTGCAAGAGTTACACGGAATCCCATCATCAACAGTTTTCCAGAAACGGTGTTTTGGAAGGATTCGGGATTATGCGGGTGCAACAGTCACGTTGATTCTTTGTGTTGAAGTCGTAGAAATGGCGCTCTGGCACGACTCAACAGTCAGTTTGACCCGTGGCGTTGGGATCCCTAGAACAATGTTTTGGCATGTTTCAGGGTCTTCAGACGGGTGTCTTCCCACGAGCCAGTTCCATCCATGAAAATGAACCTTTGTAGGGGCCTATGAAAGGGGGAGCTTGGAGGGAGGGTTTACTCCAACATCGTTGTTGATTCTTGGGTTTACACTGGTCCTGCTCCTCCTCCTCCTCCTCCTCCTCCTCCTCGGGTCGCCTACGGGCCCGGGGGAACCCGTCACCCCATCTCTGCGAGCGAGCTGCGTGCGCCGTACGTGCCGCGTTTTGTCGCCTCCCGAGGCGTTGTCAATCCTCGACCAAGGATTGGCAAGGTGCACAGTCATCCATCCCTCGGATTAAGGCGGGCATGTCCTTCTACAGGAGGAACATTCAAAAACAGACAAAAAAAACAATCAGGGGACGATATTTGGGGGCATTTTTTTAGTATTGACCTAACAGCGAAGACTGATAGGTTGCTAGTAGTGTCAAAAGAGAGCATCTTGACTCCTCAGGGGGGTCTGGGCGGGTGCCGGGGAGAACCCGCGGAAGTCGTTTTAAGCAAACAGTTACACACTTCGTGGTGGTCTTCGAGGCCCCAGAACTCCATTCCCGGGCCACATTCTGAATGCCCGGAGCCAACTGTAAGCCACTTCGTTCGTGCTCTTCGAGTTCCTAGAACTCCATTCCCGGGCCACATTTTGAATGCCCGGAGCCAACCGTAAGCCACTTCGTGCTCTTAGAGTTCCGAGAACTCCGTTCCCGGGCCACATTTTGAATACCCGGAGCCAACTGTAGGCCACTTCGTGCTCTTCGAGTTCCCAGAAATCCATTCCCGGGCCACATTTTCAATGCCCGGAGCCAACTGTAGGAGGAGCAGGGGCAAGAGCACGAGGAGGAGGAGGACGAGCAAGACGAGGAGGACGAGGACGAGCACGAGGAGGAGGAGGAGGAGCAGGAGAAGGAGGACGAGCAGGAGGAGGAAGAGGACGAGGACTCCTACATGCGAGGACGAGCAGGAGGACGAGCGACTGCGAGGACATCAGAATTCTACACCAGGACTCCTACATGAATCTCAAGGGCAATGCTTCCAGATATGCTTCTACACATCGCTGTTAGGTTGCTTTGCCGGGATAATTTTCTCCCGTCCAAAACCGCCTGTAGGAGGACATGCCCGACCTATAACCCTCGGAGCCGAGAAACGATGCGCCGTGCTGCGCTGGAGCGGGGCCCGACAGGAGTCCACATGCTTGGCATCGCTCGGACGTGTGCATTTTTCCTTCGACGGGGACCATCGAGCAGCATCCTTGATCATTTGGCGAAAAAAACACGCACGAAACTGAAAAAACACAGGGAATGGACGTCCGAGCGATGGCCAGGATGGTGCGGTGCATTGGCGCCAGTCTCTGACTGCCCGTTCCCATGCCGACCCGTTGTTTCGAGAGCCCTGGGAGCGGCCTGAAAAAAACACACACACACACAATCGGGAGGGAAACAAACACACTTTTTGGTCTGCGGGTCGGGAGCGGGCCCCTTCCGGTCAAGAGCTAAAGGGGACGCGGGTAGCCCTAATTGGGGAGACAGGGCGCGGGCGGGCGGGGCCTCAGGCGGCCGGAGAGCTCAGAAAACAGGCGGTGCCGAAGAACTTGCACAGGACAAGGTGCGCCATGGACTGGATCAGGGGGCGCGGTCCCACAGGGAAAGTGGAGGGAAAAAACACACACAGACACAATTAATCGTCGATTCCCTGGGGAATATGGGAAAACATGGGAAGTGGGGGGAGACAAAAGCCCAGAACATGTAGGAAAATATGGGGAATCCTTTGCTTGTGTCTTTTTATGTTTTTTTGTGTGTGTGTGTTGTGTGTTGTGTGTTGTGTGTGTGTGCGTGTGCGTGTGTGTGTGTGTGTGTGTGTGTGTGTGTGTGTGTGTGTGTGTGTGTGTGTGTCAGGGCCCCTTCAAACACAGTAGAAGAGGCCAGTGGCGGCCGAGGCGGAGGCCAGGCGAGAGAGGCGGTCAGAGCCACGTGGACGCGCCGGGGGGCTGCCACGAGTCGAGCGGCGGCGCAGCGTCCCGGGCTAAAGTGAAGTCGGGCCTGTCCCTCTACAGGGGAATATGCAACAAGAGTTTCTCAAACATAGCCAGGGGACGATCATTTCACTAGTCTTGCCCATTCGGGGGGTATGTTGTGAGCATGTTTTATTTGTCGCCCAGAATCCCCCTGTAGGGGGACACACCCGACTTAAAAGTAAAGCTGCTTTCCCAACCATCCTGTGGTGTTGGGTCCTCAATTTGACGAGACAGCGCCCCGCGTCTCCTCCTTCCTTCCTCCTCCCTCCTCCCACTACCTTCATCAACACCGTCATCAGCATCAGCATCATCATCAGTATCATCATCCTCGCCATTACCAATAACAACATTATCAGCAGCATCAGCATCATCAGCAGCAGCATCAGCATCAGCATCATCGTTATCACCATCATCATCATCATCATCATCATCATCATCATCATCATCATCATCATCATCATTATCATCATCGTCATCGTCATCGTCATCGTCATCGTCATCGTCATTATCATCATGCCGCTCTGCTTCTCCCCCTTCGGTCCTCCCTCCCCTCCCCCCTTTACAGTCTGCCTTGTGCAGTATCTCATGCTTGCATATGGCAGCTCACAGTTTATAGGATACAGTGTTCGCCTCTGCTGCACATGAGACTGGGTTGCTCTATCGCCCGCGCAACAACAATCATCATCATCATCATCATCATCATCATCATCATCATCATCACCACCACCACCACCACCATCACCATCACCATGACCATCACCGTCACCGTCACCGTCACCGTCACCGTCACCGTCACCATCAGCAGCATAATCAGCATCAGTATCATCATCCTCCTCCTCCTCATCATCATCATCACCATCGCCATCGCCATCGCCATGGCCGTCATTATCACCATCGTCATCATCATCGCCGTCGTCATCACCACCAACGCCATCAGCTTTGGCACACCCCTCACAAGCTTCGTGGCCCCATAGGGAGCTGCACCGAAAGCTCCAGTGGCACAGTCCGCATGGCGCACCCGCACCCGAGTCGGCACACCCCTCACACGTTTCGTGGCCCTACAGGGATTTCCACCGAAAGCCCAAGCGGCACAGTCCGCATGGCGAACCCGCATCCGATTCGGCACACCCCTCTCAAACGATTCGTGGCCCCAGAGGGAGCTCCACCGAAGCCCCAGTGGGGCAGTCCGCATGGCGTACCCGCACCCGATTCGGAACACGCCTCACACGTTTTGTGGTTTTATAGGGAGCACCACCGAAGGCCCCAGTGCCACAGTCTGCATGGCGTACCCGCACCCGAGTCGGCACACCCCTCACACGTTTCGTGGAACTAGAGGGAGCTCCACCGAACGGCTTCAGCGGCACAGTCCGCATGGCGCACTCACATCCGATTTGGCACACCCCTCACACGCTTCGTGGCCCCACAGGGAGCCTCACTGAAGGCCCCAGTGCCACAGTCTGCACGGCGAACCCGCATCCTATTCGGCACACCCCTCAGACGTTTCTTGGCCTCAGAGGGAGCTCCACCGGAGGCCCCAGTGGCACCCACACCCGATCTGGCACGCCCTTCACACGATTCGCGGCCCCATAGGGAGCTCCTCCGAAGGCCCCATCGGCATAGTCCGCATGGCGCACCCGCACCCGAGTCGGCACACCCCTCACACGCTTCGTGGCCCCATAGGGAGCTCCCCCGAGGGCCCCAGCATGGCGCACCCGCATGCGACTAAGCCCACCCCTCACACGTTCCGTGGCCCCACAGGGAGCTCCTCCGAAGGCCCCAGCATGGCGTGCCTGCATCTTCGTTGCCCCTCTGCGTTGGCTCCCCAGAGGGAGCCCCACCGAAGGCCCCAGCGGCACAGTCCGCACGGCGCGCTCGCACCCCATGCGGCACACCCCTCACGAGAGTCGCGGCCCCAGAGGGAGCTCTCCACCGAGAAGCTCCCGCGGCACAGTCCGTACGTCGGGGGTGGACAGAGCCCCCAACAGTGACGCGTCGACTCGTGAATTATCCGGTTTCGGTCCTCGAGAGGGCGCCGTGGCCGTTATTTTCCAGGCTTGCGCCCGCCAGGTTTGGGCCTCAGGTCGTTCTCACTACACCTCGTTTTGCAACAGGGAGGTTTGCCCACCGCCGAGTACGGCGTGCCTGCCGGTGCCTTTTCATACGCTCCGTGGCCCCACGAGGAGATCCGTCGAAGGCGATACCCGCAATGATGCTGCAGGGCTGGACCTGAGCGCTGTTTTGCGGCGTTTCGGCTGTGCTTTATGTTTCGTTTCGGGATGGCGTTTTGGTTTTTCGCAGAGCATCACGAAACACAAAACGAAAAACAACGTTTAGGTCTCGCCCTGTGATGGTATTCACAACTGCATATGGTTGGGGTCGCCGATCGGCGCGGACCCCGGGCTCACCCCTCCCCCCAAAGACCAGATCTTGGCTGCTCCGGACCCCCCAGTCTACTTACGCGACTGGTAGAAGCAGATCGGCCACGAATTGGCCCAGCTCGGGCCCCCACCTACTCTTCGGCCAAATGTCGGAACCCGGAATCGAAAAGCTGACCATGGGCACACCAACTAATGTTCTAAGCATTGCTCTCTGGTTTGCACGAGATGTTATCAGAACGGAGTTGGCAGAGTCCGTCTTGTTCTGAACAACCTTTGTTCTGGTCCAGGGACTTGACTTGTCTTCTCACACATTCCTTTGCTCGAGGAGAACTTCGTGGCAGGCATCAGACTGCCAGGACGGCCAGTCCCTGCTCTAACGAGGCGTCCCTGTCTTGGGGCGCCCCCCCCCACCGCGCGGTCCGTCACCATGCGGTCTCGGGACCCTCGAGGCCCCTGTCGCCCGAGACATATTCGGAGAACGCGGCCTGAGTCCCAAAGCCGTGCGGTGACCCCGAATCCCCATTGACTCACCGCGCGGTGTGGTCAACACACACACACACCGTCCAGGGGCCCCCGATGGCCCAGGCTCCTCGCGCCTCGTGGTCGTGGCCGCCGTCGCTGCCCTTGGTCGTGGCCGCCGCCGTCGCCCCCTGGTTCTCCAAGGGGAGGAGGAGGAGGAGGAGGAGGAGGAGGAGGAGGAGGAGGAGGAGGAGGAGGAGGAGGAGGGGGAGGGGGAGGGGGAGACTGAGGAGATTGAGGAGGAGGAGCAGGAGGAGACTGAGGAGGAGGAGGAGGACCCGACGCTGCGCCCGACGGCCAAGAGGACGGCGACGAGGGCGACGACGCTCCCTCCGCCGCGACCCCTCGCCCCCACGGCTCCCACTACGACCCCCCGCCCGAAACAGCGAGCTCCCAAACGGCGCTGCCTTCGACGCTCACCTGCGACCGCCCCACGCCCTCGTGCGACTCGTCGTCACGACGACCCGACGCCCTGCCCGCCTCCCCGCCCGACGCCCTGCCCCAC